>CM076581.1:333104184-333572794 GCA_034641835.2 Pinus albicaulis
TTGTTCTAAAAGTTCATATGAATATGTTTATCTGGATGAATTTGTGCAGGGCTGTTAATCATCAGAAAGGATTTATGATCCTTGGAGATGATTCGAAGGAAAGCAACATGGCATAACAATGGACTAGATAAAGGAAGTCTGATGAATCACTTTCTGATAGCTGACATGACTTAGGATGGAAGTGATGGATGATCTGGCACTATGAAGCAAAAAGTTGAAGATTCCTCAATATCTGTAATATCCCGAAAGGGAAATAGACAGCAATACAAGCATACGACAATACAGAAAATGCCAGAAATAGAACATAAAGCAAATACTCATAAAAATGCCGGAAATGCTAAGCCATTTTATTAATCTGAGAATATAGTGAAATACAATGGATAATCAGAATGATAGCACCTATTCTTGCTCAGGGCAAGTGAAGAACTCTCTCAGAAGAATAGGAAATGGCTGCTACAGGAAACTGCGTCCCAGCTGCTGGGAAACTGCCGTAAAACTGCTGCTGCTGCAATGGACTAAAGCTAGGGGCTGATCCCCTTGTCGGAATGAGCTGAAAATCTGTAGACCACCTGAACTCACCACCCCGGACAAAACCCAAAAATCATATCGAAAATGGTCAAACTCCGAAAATCACCACAGAAACCCTCCTCAAGGAATTACGCTGCCCAGGAAGGCTCAGCGCAGATGCCAAAAGATAAAAGCTGAAATGGAGCCACAAACTCCTCAAGAAACCTCCTGCCGGCAATACTGATCCTCTCCTCTGAATACCAGCTGAAACTCCTGCAGAAAATCCCCGCAACAGAACACCTCCAACTAGAACTGCGTCCTCTCTCCCAGGGACTGCGCAGTCACCAAAAGAAGCCCAGCTCCTCCGCAAAACAACAACCAAATCTCCCGCAAAAGACGGAAGGAACAACCTTGCCCGAGCAAGCACTCGAAGTCCCCCGGGGCTAAGGGCGAGATCTCCGACCGGAGACACTCAACGCACTAAACAGTGCTGCAGACAGGCTAAACAGCCAACGTGCTCAAGAAGACAAAATGTCTAGCTCCAATATCATCAACAACAAGAATGCCAAATGAGATGGCTCTCCCACCTTTTATAATGTTGGCCCTCCTCAAAACCCTAACGTGGTCCCTCTCTCTCCCACGTGCTCCTCATAAGACTGCGCAGAAGCTCCTAGAGGCTACGTGAGCCTCCTCTCATACGTGGTGTGGACCCCCAAGGCTCCCCCTTAAGTTATAACGTTGCATCTACTAGGGAAACACTTTATTTTATTTAAGTGAGTTAGACCCCTTTTCTCACTTTTTATTTATTCATAAACTATAGTCGGCAAAACTATACAAAAATCAAATATTCCAATTAGCGGTGCTGATTAGGAATATTACAGTCTCCCCCGGCAAAATGTTGCTTGTCCTCAAGCAACTGAAGTGATGGATGCTGCTAAATCTGCTCGCTCTCCCAAGTGGCATCCTCATCCGGCAAAAATTGCTTGTCCTCAAGCAACGCTTGAACAAGCCTCCTCTCTAGCTGATGCTCCCTACCGATACTGCAAAATGTGCCTGGGTCCCACTGAAACCTCTCTGACCTCTGCATCACCCTGATACGAAGGGATATCTCAATGCCAGGATCCCAAAGTGACCTCTCACAGTACCAACCAACCAATAATCCTCCCGGATCCCATCGCCACCGTGGCCAATAGTCGCACAAGTCCCACGGCTCGGACTGTGCACTGCCTCTGGCTATGACCAATGCTCTAAGAGGTGAAGACCACCAACAAGCATCAATGCTCCCGGGCTTCTGCTGTGATGTACCTGTAACTGCATATGCTACCTCTCCAACTGCATACCAACTCATCACCTCTCTCCAATCCACGTCTTGACTCAATCCCATGCTGATCCTGCTCTCCTAAAATTGGGAAGGAGTCCTGAAGTAATGAGAATCGGTGCCCTCCTGCCAACTGGGATCTGTAACATCTACTATGTCCAAGGGCCCCTGCTCCGCTGTGCTCCCTACGAAGAGTACCGTACCATCAAGAGGGTACCAACTCATGATCTCCCGCCAGTCCATCCTGGAAGTAGAATCTGCTGTAGCAACAACAACGACATATGGAACATGCCTGGGATATTGCCGCCAGCCCGTAATCAACTCCCACTGCTCTGCCTTGTCGGCTAATGAAAGCTGCCTATAGAAGGAAGCCCCTCTCTCTATAATGGGCCGAAGTGGGCAAGGTATGCTGCAAGCTCCATCGATGTACTCCTAGAGAGTGCTAACCACTAAAAACACTACAACTCTGCTGACTGTGAGTACATCTATCTGCGCCTCATCCCTATGTCGACCCACAGATGGATGCTCCACCATATCCAATAGCTCCTGCTGTCTACTAGCCTCCTGCGGAACAATCCCATCAACCTCCAACACCTCCAAAGGATATGGATCTGCAACTGCTGTCATCGTACTCGATGTCAATGCATCTGACTGTTCTCGCTCCCCAGAAGCGACCTCCATTGATCCTATGGACTCATATGAAGAAGAGTCCTCACCCTGGCATACAGAAGGAATGCCCACCTGTTTTACCTCCGCCACCTCATCTGCACTGAATATGCCATCCACCCTCTCGATGAAGTGTAGATACAATGTCTGGAGTCCAGACGTATGCCGGGATGCTACCTCTGTTGAACCCAGTATCCTCTGCTCATGCATGATCTCAACATGCCCTGAGGGAAAAATGATGCATGTCTCCCTCATGACCTGCTCCCCAAACGTAGGCCCAACAATGACTGATGTGCCACCACTGCAGAGGATCATCTCATCCCCTAACCTGTGGCTGTCAACTAGCGCTCCAACCCAGTGCCACTGCTGAGAAGTCTTTCGTCTAGTGTGCTGAGGGCCATCCAAATATCTTGGGTGTGCCTCACGTACCCTGTTGCTCATGCCCAAGGTGCCAAAGAACAACAACAAAATCAGCTGTGCCCATGAGTGATGTAGAAGAGGGTCGGGTGTGTGAGTCCCCACAGATACCGTCAAGTATCGATCCTCTGTCTCCTCATCGATCCTGGGTGAAATACCCCCAAAGGTAAGCCCAGTGTCCCTGTCTGTGAGTCTCCTTGGATGCAATACTCTAAGACCCTGCTGTGTAGCGCCGTATGCCCTCGCATACCACCGATCATCCATGTACTCCTCAACATGCCACTGCACACTAAGGCATTCCCCTGAATACTACTGGACACCCCATGCTACTACTGTACCACCCTGTACCGTCTCGTGCCATGACTGTGTCCAGGCGTCGGTCACTCTCCGCGTGCTCTCAATGATGTAGGACACTCGTACTCCACAATGCAGTCCCACACTCTACGGTACACCACCATGCAACTCCATGTCCATCGGTAGTCCACTGCTCAATGCTAGAGGCTCCCACACATCCCTGGATGTGATGACCTAGAGTTGTGCCTCTACATGTCAGATTAACACCAATCGGTATCATCGTCTCCACCGTCGCATCACTATACCTGCCGACGAATGGAACATCACTCCAAATCCTCCTCAAGGGGTCCGAGAAGTGAATCTCCCTGTGTGTCAGTAGTGTTACCACCACTGCTCGGCTCCGCTGCGTCCTCTGTGCCCCACACAAAGGTGAAGAATCCTTGGCCCCATACAAAGTGCCATCTGGTGGCCTGCCAATGCCACCTCCTCTAACAAGCTCCTGCCAAGGTGTGTTGACCACCCCGTGATCCCGTGTATGAATGTCATGCCAAGACAACCTAGGGAGTCCGCCCATAAACTGGTTGGCCACTGGAGCTGACCGAAACTGCGCATGCTCTACTGCTAGGCCAACTGTACTCTCCCAGACATAGTCAGCCGACCTGCCTGGGAAACGATACGTGATCCCACCTGGATCCCAATGCCAATTTGGGGTTCCTGTATTCCCCATGCATAGAAACTCCTGCTGAGCTACACTCGGATCCATCACTATCTCCATAGCCCGCTCCACCGAGTACCAACTCAAAATCTCTCGCCATCCAACCTCAACATGTGGATGTTGTACCCTGTGCAACTCTGATCGTCTCATACTGCTATCCAAGTCAACATATGAGATCTGACTAGGTGGCTCTGCCTCTCTCTCTCCAATGGGAAGAGATGACCCAACAACACTGCTAGTCCCATCCATGCATGCCTGAAGGGGAATGATCTGATGCTCCAACATGCCCTCTGATTGTACCATCAGGGAATCCAGTCGTTCCCCAATGTGGGCCAACTTGGCCGCCGACTCGGCACAAGCCACTCTCATGCCCTCCAGCTCCTTGTCCTGCAACAAAATGGCCTCCCGTACTGATGTGGCCTTCCCTTTTAAGACTCGAAGGTCTGTCCGAAGCCGATGATACCGCTGTCTGCGACCATCATCCAATACCTCTGTATCTCCTAGTGCCTCATCGAAAGTGGATACATCTCCTGATACCTCAACCATCTGTCGTGTGCTGCTACCACCCGAAGACTTGGACATGGCTCCAGTCATCACCTCAATGGATGTCTCTACTGGGGTCGGCTCTACCTTCTCCACTATGATATCAACCGACACGGTCAAGGAGTTCTCTAATGATGGTGAGTCCTGTGTCACACTAGGTGTATCCTCGAACTCCCTGCAATTCGGTGTGCCCTCATCCTTCAAGTGCGAGGTAACCATTTTAATGGTTTTCCCCTCCGGTACTCAGTCAAGCTGGAAAGAGGTATCCAACTTCCCCACCCAAGCTTTCTCTGAGCGCCTGGATGACCCGTCAAATGTCGGTAGATGGAATCTGCCCACTGTGCGCTGCAAGCCCCCATCATGTGAGTGCCTATTCCCACTGTGAAATTTGCGGGGTCTGCTGTCTCGCTGGAGCTGAACAAAATCTCTGAATGAGATAATATCTCTGATCTCTGGCCCGTATGCCCAGTACTCTGCAATATAGGCGTTCATCTGGCCAGGCTCAGGCTCTGGCTCCCGCTGTGCTCCTGCCCCTTTGTCCTCCGCTAGGAACGTGGGCATAGTGGATCGCGTGGGTGCATGCGATGCCATAATGGGGATAGCCTCACGCTCCGACATATGGTGGGATGTGCCCGATCCTTCACCAATCTGGAAACCCCTTGGGGTTTCCCGCTGCCTAACCTCCAGCGCAGTGAATCTCTGTCCCACCGTCTCCATCTGTCTCGAGAGATCCTGCATTGTTTTGAGGAGAGTTTCCTCAAATATCCTTGCACCATCATCACCTGCCATTGGCACTTTCTGCTATGTGCCTACAGGCTCCTCAGAAACTGCACGGCTGCTGCAAAACCATATTACTGCTTGACTTCGACCTCCGATTTACCCACTGAAAACTACTCAGAAAATTCTAGGAATTTGGGAAGGTGATCCTTGCCCAAAACCCAGAAAAACCTAGAAAACGTTTCTTCTAATTCCAACCTTCAAAATTTGACCCTTTATATTTTGGCCCTTTTTCCAATTTCGTTTTTGGTACTGCAACTGCTAGTGCTCTCCAAAATTCTAGCAAACCTCTGTATGATCTCTTTCCCGATGTCATAGACCATAGGTTGAGCCAGAACTATGCTCTGATACCACTGTAATATCCCGAAAGGGAAATAGACAACAATACAAGCATACGACAATATAGAAAATGCCAGGAATGGAACATAAAGCAAATACTCATAAAAATGCCGGGAATGCTAAGCCATTTTATTAATCTGAGAATATAATGAAATACAATGGATAATCAGAATGATAGCACCTATTCTTGCTCAAGGCAAGTGAAGATATCTCTCAGAATAATAAGAAATGGCTGCTACAAGAAACTGCGTCCCAGCTGCTAGGAAGGTGTCGTAAACTGCTGCTGCTGGAATGGGCTGAAACTAGGGGCTGATCCCCTTGCCGGAATGAGCTGAAAATCTGCAGATCACCTACTCTCACCACCCCGGACAAAACCCAAAAACCATATCAACAATGGTCAGCCTTCGAAAATCACCTTAGAAACCCTCCTCAAGGAATTACGCTGCCTTTGCCAGGCTCTGCGCAGATGCCAAAGATAATAGCTAAAACGGGGCCACAAACTCCTCAAGAAACCTCCTGCCGGCAATACTGATCCTCCCCTCTGGATATCCACTGAAACTCCTGCAGAAAACCCCCGCAACGGAACACCTCCAACTGGAACTGCGTCCTCTCTCCCAGGGACTGCGCAGTCACTAAAAGAAGACCAGCTCCTCCACAAAACAACAACCAAATCTCCCGCAAAAGACTGAAGAAACAACCTTACCCGAGCAGGCACTCGAAGTTCCCCGGGGCTAAGGGCGAGATCTCCGACCGGAGACACTCAACGCACTAAACAATGCTGCAGACAAGCTAAACAGCCAGCGTGCTCAAGAAGACAAAGGTCTAGCTCAAATATCATCAACAAAAAGAATGCCAAATGAGATGGCTCTCCCACCTTTTATAACGCTGGCCCTCCTCAAAACCCTAACGTTGTCCCTCTCTCTCCCACGTGCTCCTCATAAGACTGCGCAGAAGCTCCTAGAGGCTATGCGAGCCTCCTCTCATACGTGGTGTGGACCCCCAAGGCTCCCCCTTAGGTTATAACGTTGCATCTACTAGGGAAACACTTTATTTTATTTAAGTGAGTTAGACCCCTTTTCTCACTTTTATTTATTCATAAACTATAGTCGGTAAAACTATACAAAAATCAAATATTCCAATTAGCGGTGCTAATTAGGAATATTACATTTGCTAAGCTATTATGAATGTGGTAGGCTGGCTCATGATCAGACCCCCTATCCTCTCTTGAAAATTTTCATGTGAGCACCATACTTCTTTTTGAATCATAACATATTGATTTATAAGGAGGTCACTGCATTGGTGTGATAGCCAGGTAGTCACAGTGCCAATCACTAGGATTGTAACAGAGTGATCAATCCGCCTCGTGATGAGACCTCCTGTCCTTCAAGCAGATGAGAAGTTCATTACCCTGGTGTGGTAGCCATTGTCGTCATGTCACTTCTTAAATCCCTATGATCATGGTAGGCTGGATCGTGATGAGACCCCCTATCCTCTTAAATATTTTCATTAACACATAATAGTTACACTTTATACATAAAGGGAGGCTCATTAACTCCTTAAGAGTTAGGGATGGTGAAAGAAGTGAAAAAAAATGCCAATACGATTAGTAACCTTTATCCCCATTCCTTCATTTGGAGGGAAATATTACTCGAATAGTATGGAAAGATATACCATGATAAGGACATATCTTGTATGGTAACATATTTGAACTAGGGATGACTTAGCCTTTCATTTCATGTATGCACATTGTCAGCTTCTTTTTTAAGGATTATAGTTCCAAGGAGTCATCATATTTGTAATTTTACCATTTCCCTTTCTTCTTCAACTACCATTTCCTGCTCAGAGATGCTTTTACCCAGACAAAGGGAATAATGAGATGAAAAAACAAGGTTATTTGATTTGAACAACAGGGACAAATGAAAAACTTGGATTTTTAATCCAATGGAACCTCAGCCATTCAGACATTGAACAACGAGAAGAATAAAAACTCAAAATCATGGTTGTTCAATACGATCGAGCAGCAGCCATTCAAATATTGGACAACAGTCACTCAAGGATTGAACAGCAAGAAAAGTAGGAATGCAAAAACGCAGTTGTTCAATCCTATGGAAACAACAGTTGTTCAAGAATTGAATAGAAACCGTTCAAGGATTGAACAACAAGAAAATAAGACACAAAAATAAGGTTGTTCAATCCTATGGAACAACAGTCGTTCAAGAATTGAATAACAATCATTCAAGGATTAAGACACAAGAAAAATAAAACACCAAAATACGGTTTTTCAATCCGATGGAACATCAGCCATTCAAGAATTGAACAGTAGTCATCCGAGGATTGAACAGAAAAAAATAAAACACCAAAAAATGGTTGTTCAAACTGATGGAGCAGTAGCCATTCAATAATTGAACAACGGCCATTCAAGGATTGAACAACAAAAATAAAACACCAAACTATGGCTGTTCAATCCGATGGAACAACAACCATTCAAGAATTGAATAGCAAAAATAAAACACCAAACTATGGTTGTTCAATCCTATGGAGCAATACCCATTCAAGAATTTAACATCAACCATTCAAGGATTGAACAGCAAAAATAAAACACCAAACTATGGTTGTTCAATCTGATAGAACAACAGCCATTCAAGAATTGAACAATAGTCGTTCGAGGATTGAACAAAAAAAATAAAGCACCAAAATATGGTTGTTCAATCTGATGGAACAGTAGCCATTCAATAATTTAACAACAACCATTCAAGGATTGAATAAAAAAAATAAAACACCAAAATATTTCTATTCAATCCGATGGAACAACAGTCGTTCAAGAATTGAACAACAGTCGCTCAAGGATTGAACAGCAAGAAGAACAAGAATGCAATTCACAAGAGGATGATGAAGGAAGAAGGAAAAATTGCGAGTATGAAAAATGTACATCAAAATAAGACATTTATATACATTATTTACAAATGATGATAGAAAACCTCTCATGTACTTGAGTTTGTGCGGTTGTCGCCCCCTTGTGCCACAACTTGGATGTTGGGATTGTTTCGTACCTGTTGACAAAAATATTCTTTCGTGAGAGGTTTGTGATAGAGGTGTACTCTGTGTCTATTAACTCAAAATGTTGAACCAAACCCATCTATGGTGGTCAAGGTGAGTGTGCCATTTCTATGTACTTCCTGAATCTCATATGGACAGAGCCAACTTGTTTGTAGTTTTCCTAGAAAATCTTGGAATTTGGAGTCATAGAGGAGTGCCCAATCTCCTTTTTGAAATACCTTCTTCTTTATAAGGTTGTCGTGCCACTTAGCTCGCTACTGTTGGATGATTTTTTTGCGTTGTAGGGCTAGCAATCATATTTTGTTGAGTTCGTTTATTTGTTGGAGTCTTATAGATTGAGCTTCTGTTAAGTCCAACCCCACTTCCTGGGTCATTCTCAAAGTTTTGATTTCGAATTCAAGAGGAAAGATAGGTTCTCTCCCAAATACTAGCTAATATGGTGAATATCCAATGGTGTTTCACCAAGTTGTACGATAAGCTCATAAGGCTTCTAGTAGTCTAGTGGCCCGATCCTGGTGATGTGTTGTTACCGTTTTGGTAAGGATTTCCTCCAGGACTTTGTTGGTGCTTTCGACTTACCCATTGGCTTGTGGATGGTAAGGAGACATAACTCTGTGGATGATATGGTGATTTATTAAGGTGGCTGTGATTTTATTTCCTATGAATTGTGCCCCTCTATCGGTTATCACTTCTCGTGGAAACCTGTATCGCATGAATATCTCAAAAAGAAAATTAATCACCGATTCTTCTGTGGCTCTTGACAAGGCCATTGCTTCTACCCATTTGGTTACATAGTCTATGGCAACCATCATGTAGAATTTCTGGTTCAATGGCGGGTTAAATGATCCAAATAAATCCAACGTCCACCGTTCAAATGGTTCTACCACCAATTGTGGTTGCAGCGGCATTTCATTAGCTTGGCCTGGGCTGTCCATCCTCTGGCAGCTATCATAGGCTTGGACATATTTTTTTGCATCTTCGAAAATCATAGGCCAATAATAGCCTAATTGTAGCACTTTATGCCCGGTTCTGTGAAATGGCCGCCACAAGGTTCATCCTGAAAAGCTCGTAAGATGTCATAGATTTCATGTTCTCTTATGCAACTGCTTATGTGCATGTCGGCCCCTGAATGGAAGAGGTATCCCCCAATCCAAGATAATATTGCACTATGTTGTACAATTAGTTTCCATTCTCTTGATGTTCAGTGTCTAGGTAGCTTCTATACTACTAGATAATTTGCCACATCTGCATACCATGGTGTTTTTACTGCTACAACAAACAGATGTTCGTCTGAGAACTGATCATCAACTGCTAGGGTGTCCTCTGACTTTGGAACCCTGGATAGGAAGTTTGCGACTACATTTTCTTTTCCTGGATGATCTTTGATTTTCATGTCGAATTCCTCCAACAATAGCAACCAACGAGTTATTCTCCCATTCGTAATTGGTTTATTGGCTAGATATCTAATGGCAGAGTGGTCACTATATAGGAACACTTGATAACTAGTTATATAGTGCCTGAGTTTATTGATAGCATAAATGACAGTCTAGGAACTCCTTTTCAGTCATGGTATAATTTAATTCGACAAGAGTGAGGTTTTTGCTGATATAATAAATAGCATAAGGTTTTTTGTCTTCTTCTTCAGGCCAAGGACTGCTCCTATTGCTGTATCAGATGCATCTGAAGAGATGTGAAAGGGGAGTTTCCAGTTAGGACCTTGCAGAATTGGTGTTGTTGAGACCAGTCTCTTCAAATCTATAAAAATGATGTCACATTTTTCAGTCCAATGGAATTCAAAATTTCCAGTTAATGCATACAGAGGTGCGGCTATTTGTGAGAAATTATTTATAAATCTGTGATAATATCCTGCATATCCCAGAAAAATATGCATCTCTGTCTGTGTACAAGGTGTGGCTAATAGAAGGATTACCTCTATCTTAGCCAGATCTACCTGTATTCCAGCTGCAGAAATGTATTGACCTAGGATCACCCCCTCAGTCATCATCATATGACATTTTTCATTGCTTAGACATAACCTAGTAGCAATACATCATTCTAACACTTTTTATAATGTTTCTAGAGCTTGATCAAAGTCTTCTCCATATGGTGTGAAATCATCCATATAGATTTCCAGTCCCTCATATATTAAGTCAGAGAAAATGATAATTATGGCCCTTTGAAATGTGGTTGGGGCATTGCATAACCAAATGGTAGAACTCTGTAAGAAAAAGTACCCCATGGGTAGGTAAAGGTTGTCTTATCTTGATATTCAGGAGCTATTTGGATTTGATTGTAACCACTGAACCTATCAAGGAAGGAAAAGAATCGTTTCCCTTCCAATGTATCCAGGCCTTGGTCAATGAATGGAAAGGGGAAATGGTCTTTTTGTGTTGCTTTGTTCAATTCTCTGTAATCTACGTAGATTCTCCATTTCCCATTATTTTTAGGGACAACTACCAGAGGGGAGACCCATTTTCTATCTAAAATAGGATGAATAAAATTTACATCCAACAAATTTCGCAGCTCCTCTTTTACAACATATTTTAAGTGCGGGTTTAGCCTTCGCTGCGGTTGTCTAATGGGACATACCTCCTTATCGGTATAAATGTGGTGGGTGCATAGCTGCAGGTATAAATCCTTCATGTCTGGGTAATCCCAAGAAAATGCCCCTTCATACTTCTGAAGGATTTTTATGAGCTTCTACTTTTGGCCATCATCCAAATTGCCATTAATATTCAGAACCTTTCTTGGCTCAACCTCAATAGGCATGTTATTACATACAGTGGTTGTGGGAATATGTTGGTCTTCGAGGTTTGCTACAGGATCCTCTTGGTCTTCATTTTCAAGGACTATTTTAAACATTTGAAATTTTAAATTTCTAGATGGTGGTTGACTTATGAAATTATTGATTATGTTGTCTTCAATTTGATCCTTAAATTCAAGAGCTTCTCTACTAGTGTCAGGGGTGGGCGAATGTTTTTCTCCCAGTATGTACATGGATGTTTGTGAATTTTTACCATGGGTAAGCTTGGTTTGTTAGATGGATAAATGATAATATTTTTTATAGAATCCCCTCTAGTGATAGTAATGTTGTCGATTCGGCAGCCTATGTAAGCATCTGCTGTAGCCAGCCAAGGTCACCCAAGGATCAATGGATGCCCATCCATCCTATTCTTTGGATTAATAACTAAAAAATTAGCTGGATATTCCCATGAGTCCACAGAGACCAGGATATCCTGAAATATTCCCTCCGGTCTGATAACAGACCTGCTAGCGATTTATAGCAGTGTAGCTATAGGTTCTAAAGTTGATATGCCTAGATTTTCGCAGGCCTCTATAGTTAGGATGTTAATGGCTACTCCTAGGTCAACCTATGTGTTTGGAAATGAGTGGCCAGAGATTTGCACATTCACAATGGGATTTCTTGGGTCTTTATATTTCATGGGTGGCTCCTTGCCCAATAACAAATTACATAGTGCCCCTACCATATGAACGGTGGGTGCGGCTTTTTTTTTGTTTATTTTCTTTTTCCCACATATTTCTTTAATCATTCTCGCATAGATAGGAATGTCTTGGATGGCCTGGAGAAGAGGAAATTTAATACAAAGGTTTCTCAATTCCCCCAAGATTTCAAAGTTTGGAGAAGTTGGTAGTCTAGGAAAAGTTAGTCTCTTCGGGAATGGGGGTGGAGACATCCTACATTCTTTAGGTCCCTGCTGGTCAACCTCTTTCTCTGTTGTATTTTCTTGGTTAGGTTTAGTTGAAGTATCAGTTCAGGATGGAGGTGGAGTTGTGGCTTCTAAAGGTAAAATAGTACATCCTGATCTCAGCTTTAGTTCGTTGCACTATTTATATTCAATGCCAGAATTTGGATCTTCTATTATCTGGATTAATTGAACTGGTCTGTTGTTGGGATTAGGATTGGGTTAGGCTGGTAATTGAGTCTGTATGGCAGGCTGTTGGTTATGTTGAACTGGGTAGGGAGCTGGAAACGTAGGTTGATTTTGAGTTCCCGCCCCCATTGGTAGGTTGGTCATCCCCAGGGGTCGCTGCCAATTCCAATTAGTGTTTTGAGGAGGAGGGTTTGGGCACTAAGCTTGATATGGAAAATTTTGCCAATAAGGGGGAGAACAAGGGAATTTCAGCCAGTTATTCCCTAATGATGGTTGTGTAGGCCAGGGGGGCATAGGAAACGACTGGTTTGGCCAAGTAGAGAAGGGGTTTTGAGTCTACCAAGTTGTTTCAGGGTTTTGCTAGTTAAACTGTGGTGAGGAAAAGAATTGAGGCATGTCCTGTGGCATAACTCATAATTCTTGTCACTTATGATGCTGATTCATTAAATATACTGGTTCAGTCTCCTCCTCTACTTCCTTGTAAACTGCTTTCAGCCTAGGAAGTGAAGAACATTGGTCCATGGTATGATCCTTAGTGCAGATGCCACAAGTCTGAACCATGTATAAAGGGCATTCTCTCTGGCTGTGCTTCTTTCGACATTGTGGGAAAAATATGGCCAGGTTTTGTCTGCTATAGATTGTTTCTGATTGGCTTGTAAAACATCGAGTTGTGTTGTCAAGGTACCTAGGATGTCAGTTTTGAAATTTTCTAACAGATTTCCAAATTTTTCTCTGGTTACATTGCCATCGGTCTGCTTAAGATCTTTTTTCATAGAATCATGCCCAACTGGCCTATTGCGTGTGCTACCTCGAGAGCATATAATACATAGGGAAATAATCCTATCATATTCTCCGTGGTAAATATCTCCCTTCCCCATTATGTTAAGCATCTTAACCCATTCTTCCTTCATTCCTTTAAGCATCATGGCTTTTAAAATGTCCTTGGATAGAGTGGTATATGGGGATATTTGTAAGTTGTATTGAAATCTCTCTACGTACTCTTCGAATGTTTCATTGTCTTTTTGTAGACATATTAAAGATTTCATCTTTTAGGTCTCGGGTTTGGCAATAGTCTTGATATTTGTTAAGAAACATATTCTTCATTTCGTCCCAATTATTGATGGTTCCTCCACCTAGTCCCATGAACCAGCGTAGTGATGTTCCTTTTAAGGTAGAGAGAAATAGTTTCTGCTTCTGAGGATCAGTGGTGTAGTCATACCCCCTACTTAAGACATCAAATTCAAATAGGAATGCATCAGATATTTCGTAGTCAAACCATGGAAGGTGGGAATGTTGTGTAAGGGAATGGCTTTCATAGGGGAATTTGTAGCATGATAAAAAATGGGTATTCCAATGTGGATGTCTGCCTCTAATTCTAATTTTGATTATTTTCCATTTGGTCGAAGAGGTTCCAGTAATCTCCAGGGATTTCCTGTTCTGGAGGAGTGATCTGAGGGGTCTTAGGAGGCGAATCTGGAGCAGGTTTTACAGTGCTTCCCTGGTCTGGGATCCTAAGTACCTCTATCTCGACTACTCTTCAGGTGATTTAGGCTATGGAGCTTCTATTTGAATTATGCTACTAGTTTCTCATTCCCCTTCTTGTAGATTACAAGAACCTCCCTCTCTCGAAGGGTTAGTGCCTATATGATTGGCAGTTTGAAGGCTTTGCTCAATTCCTTTTGTTTCACCGTGAATCTCGGCATGGGCCATAGATGGTGAGGTTGCAGCTTGAGGGAGCATGATAGGGTTTTGAATGGAAATAGTTCTAGGTCCTACAGATGCCTGAGATTAAGCTCTCTTAATGATTTCATCTATATATGTTGTCCTTCCAAGGATCACCGGTCCTTGGGATTGTGAGGATTTTTGAGAGTTAGTTTGAATTTTTCCTATCTTTTTCTTCCTAGTCATAAAACAAGAGCACCTACTCTACTGGTCTCTGAACAACTTTGCTGAGAAGCGAGCTATAGAGCAAGAATTTTTCTTACCGGTACACATGTTCTTACCTCTCTTTTTTAATATCCAATTCCTCAAAGCAATAGCGAAAGGTGAATGAAGGATATCACTCTTAACACTCTCCCTAGAAACGACACCAAAAATTTTGGGGTTACAGAGGTGGATTATTATAGGCAACCCTAGTACTCTTCATTTAATTATCAACCCAGGGTAAGTATTCTTATTTCAAGAGTGTTGGCACAATATATGCAAGTGAAATCGACTGATAGATACTCTCTGTTGAGAAAGGATTATCTAGCCTCCTAAATTCAATCAAATTAACAAGGAATGATTTGGTGGGTTATGGCTGGATTTTCTGTCAAGCCTATAATTGGATAGTAGGATGGTGGTTTGAGCAGCAACTTAATAAATTGAACATCAATCTAAGGGAATTGATCTAGAGAAATCTGAATGAATCGAACAATAGTCTAAGTGAATTGAATAGCAAGCAAAAATGAATTGAACAACAATCATAAATGAATTGATCTAGAGAAATATGAATGAATCGAACAACAGTCTAAGTGAATTGAACAACAAGCTTAAATGAATTGAACAACAATCATAAACGAATTGATCTAGAGCAATCTAAATGAATCGAACAACAGTCTAAGTGAATTGAACATCAAGCTTAAATGAATTGAGCAACAATCATAAACGAATTGAACCACAATCTTAAATGAATTGAACAACAATATTAAGTGGATAAATCCAAATGAACTGAAAGACAATCTTAAATGAATTGAAAAATAGTCTAGACGAAGTAGCCTAAATGCATTGTACAATACTCACTTATATAATTTTGAAATGGAATTCTCTTGGTAAAATAACTTAATTACAGTAATCAAATGATCTCTTTACCATGCCTTCAGAGCAATGTAATCTACAAAGATAAGTAGCATTGAGTAATAACAATCTTGTGACTTGTAAATCGATTGCAGAAGCATTGAAAGTAACTAAAAGAATCAATTGGTGATGAAGTATTATTATGATCCAAAAAACAAATACGAAATGTGATTATTCTAAATTAGGAAATACAGATACTAAACTATTCTAAAGAATGAATAGCTATAACTTTATTAAGTAGAGAAGTATATTACGACCACATCAGATGACTAAACATGGATTCTATAACTAATGCACAGCACAGCATTAGCGCAAAGACTCCCAAAGGTTGGGCCCAGACCACTAGAAGTTCTAATGCGGTGAGAACCTCAAAAGGTAATTTTTCAAAACATCAAAACTCAAAGGATAATGTGGAAATAAAATATGAAAGCTCTGTCTTGACGTGCTGATTATAGAGGGAAAATTCCCAATTAACTCTGAATTCATCTAGTTCATCCCTGATCGCGCAATGAGGAAGTATTCTTCAAACGACATCCCAATACGCATGGTTGTCGTTTGAGTTCTTGGGCTCAAATCCATTTGTCTGCCTTCTGTCGGCTTCTGGGAGTTACTGGGACCCCATACGTTTGCGTCTGTTAGTTGTCTTTCCTCCCACCATTGGTTTAGCTATTCTGCCTTCCTACATTCAAAGATACAATATATCAATTTCCTATTACAAAAAAAATTATTTTTGTCACTAGCCCTATTATTATAGTTTTCATAAATATTTTAATTCTTTATTGTTCAGATTAGGAATAAGTTCCCAAATTGTGACATAATTTGAAGTGATTATAGGGTGGAAACATACCTCAATTCGGGCCCAACAGGCTACTCATAACCCTCTTCATTTTTCTGCAGTAAAATTTCCACAATGGTGTGCTCTGAAGCAAAAGAAAAAATGATGAAATCCTTTCTAAAGTCAGCACTTATAAGGACTGGGGTCTTGGTTAAGGCCTGTTTGATGGATTCAAATAATTATATGGCTTCAATAGTCCATTTAAGAACTGAATATTTTTTCAGCATATGATTTAGCTCTCTGATTATTTCAGCTAAATTAGAAATGAATCTTCTTAAAAAGTTATTTTTTCCTAGAAAATCTTGTAACTCTTTTATGTTTCTTGGAGGACTAATGTTAAGAATTACTTCTATTCTAGCAGGGTCTATTCTAATTCCTTCCTTAGATATTATGTGTCCTAGTAACTTGCACTCTTCTAATCCAAATAAGGTTTTCTTAGGGTTTAAAGAGATGCCAAACTTTCTGCATTTAATAAAGACATGTCTAAGATGATCCAAGCGTTCATAATCAGTCCTAGAAAATACAGTTATGTCATCTAAGTAAATCACTAAAAAATCATGAATTTCCTTTGCAAAGGCTATATCCATAGCTCTTTGAAAGGTATCCCCTGCATTCATTAAACGAAAAGGCATTTTTACATACATAAAAGTGTCCCAAGAAGTAGTAAAAGTTTTTTTGGCTTGATCCTCTGGTTGGACTAAAATTTGGTTGCATCCTAAAAATCCATCTAAAAGTGAAATCCTAGAAGAACCAACTACCCTTTGTAAAATGTGATCCATTTTTGGTAATGTATAATTATCTTTTAAGGATACTTTGTTTAGATTCCTAAAATCAACACATAATCTAATCTCTCCTGTCTTTTTTCTGGTTGGAACTAAATTAGAAACCCAATCAGAATATCTGATTAGTGAAATTATATGTGCATCATACATTATTTTTACCTCTTTTTCAATCAAGTGCATCAAAGCACGGTTGATCCTCCTTAAATTTTGTTTTAAAGGCTTTTGATCTTCTTTTATAGGGATTTTATGCTGAATTATGTTGGTGTCATAGGATTTTAGGTCCTCATAACTCCAAGCAAAAACATCTTCAAATTCCTTAAAAAGAGAAATATATTTTTCTTTTTCTTGTTGAGGTAAGGCTTTGGAAAGTTTGATTATCTTGGGTTCTAACTCTTTGCCTATGTTACATTCCTTAATGTCAGATCTAAGTGGCTCCATTTTTGGTTTTCTAGCAACATCATTTGAGTCAAATAAATCTTCTAAAGGAGTTAAACCTTTTGGTAAGAAATTATTTTTTAGATTTAATATATCGGATTCTTCATCAATTATCTCATCAATTTCTACTCTCTCTAAGTTATCTATGTCATATTGAATAAATTTATTTAGTATAGAAAAATTTACTTTATTTACATCTATATTATTCAAATCAATTTCACTATCTAAATCCTGATCTAATGTACAATCAGTATCTATTTTACAATTTTGAAATTCACCTTCATTATTCATAAAATGGTAAATCTGTTGGTCTTGTGAGAAAATCTGCCAATATTTGAGGTTATCCGGAATTATTGGTCTTTGTTTTACTTTTGAAATATATTTATGATTGGGCCGAAAGGGTAAATTACAGGTACTAGAAAAATTTGCTAAGGAGTGTGCCTGTATGTTTTTCTTTCTTGGTATTGCAGAGAAATTACATTCCAACAAATCATCAGTCAAATCTAATACAGTCTCTCTATATGGGCCTAGTCTAATATTGTAAATAGAATATTCACCATTAATTTGTTTTACAATCAACTCTGAGTCTCCAGTTATTTCTATTCTTTTGCCTCCTAAGTTTCTGATAATCTGGAGTCCTAAAATGAGGGCTTCATACTCAGCCATATTTTTGCTACATTTAAAATTCAATCTGAAAGCATGGCCTTCTGCATGATTCTTTTCAATATTAGTTATCCAAACTCTTGCTCCTGCTCCTAACTTGTTTACTGATCCATCAAAATATAAATGCCATAAATATTCATGAAAGATATTGTCATTGTTTTGTGTTCTCTTTTTCTCTTTTAGTTCAGTTTTTCTTTCATTATTAGTTTCAGAGTTACATAAGATGAATGAATCTAAGTCAGTAGGAGTAGTGTAAATTGGGTAATTTATTGATCTTTCTACACTACTCACCATATATTTCATCAATGTTTCCCTATATAATTTCTTTGGTTGACCAAAAACTGATATAGTAGAATATGACATATCCAATTGTAGAGATCCCTATAATTTTGCTCCCCATGAGCGAGATAATAACATTCCATATTTGGGTGGGATATCACCTACTACAATGTCCATGAGGATACTCTTACCAGGATATTGAACCAATGTTACACACAAATCTTTAATTAAACCTAGGGATTTTACTTTGCTTGAATCAAATGAAAATAAATCTTTGTACGGCCTTGTAATGTCTAAGTTCAGGGTTTCCATTATTGCTTTGGGCATTAGATTATGTGAAGCACCTAAATATAACATTGTGTTGTGTAAAATTTGTTCATGAATAGTTAAACTGATGTAAAATGGAGGAACTAATCCATCTTGATGCTTTCCATTTACATTAGGGCCAAAAATCAACTCTTGTTGATCATCATTCAAGTTCACAGAGTCTTCTCCATCATTCATGTTTAATGTTTCAGTGATAGTTGTTTTATACAAATCATGTTTTACCAATTCTGGCAAAGGAATTGGTATTTTTAACTTTACAATTTCATTTTGTATATTGAATGAAGGTTGTGATTTGCTTATTTGAATTAACTCTTCCTTAGTAATTGTAGTTTGAGTGGGTTTATCTTGTTTTTCTACAGTTATATTTTCATTTTCTGTTTGAGTTTCTTGTGTCTTACTACTCCTAGCTTTATTTTCAGGAGTGTTTTGAGAAGCAGTAAATGTTTTTTCATATTTTGAATTATCAGAAGTTGTTTTTGTAGTGGCAGCTTTTGGATCTGCTGATTTTGGATCAGCACTAGATGTTTTGGGTTCTAAATTTTCTATTTTAGCAGAATTAGTTGTTTTAACAACAACAAATTTTTGTGAATCTTTTTTTGTTTGATAAACTTCATCTGTTATGTCAACTATCTTAGGACTGGGTGAAATTTTAGGGCTAGAAACATTTTGGGATGAATTAGAGTTTTGCATATTTTCCCTAGGGAGAATTTGCAGAACTTTTGTTGTCGGGGCTTTTATTGCTTTATTATTTTCAGTTTGTGCAGATTTTTTAGTAGAAGGTTCAATATTTTTCTTACTTCTAAGGTTATATTTCTTATGTACTTCGTTTATGGCAAAACCATAACCTTGTTTATAATTGAATGATTCACCTTAATCTAATTAAAGTTGTTGGAGTTCAAATAACTCTTGATCTTCCTGTGTGAGAAAGATAGTGTTATTATCATCTATTCCAATTATATTTATGGTATCCTCATCATCATCATTGTTTTGAGAAATTTCATCATAGTTCTCCTAAAATGGGGGTCTTATTGTCTAATCTGGAGATTATTCTTTTATTTTTCCTAAATTTGTATTGTTTCTAAAGTTGGGAATCATGATTTGATGTTGATTATCCCATTGAGGTCTCCTTTATATGTTGTATAGTCTATCCATCATTCTCTCTAAATTATTAGCTAACTAATCTATTTTTCCATTTGAATTAGAAGCTTCTTATTTCATGGTTACTCTCCTCTCATTCCTTAATCTAGCTTTTTTAGCTAAAATGTTTACTTCTACACCAACATCTGTTTGCATTCTTTCTAAGGTTTCTGCATTTCTCTCCCTCAATTTATAAGCCATGTCTGTGTCAAATCCATCAGGGAATTTGAGTAGGACAGAATCAGGATTGGGTTTGAGATTAGCTGGAATTGAGTTGTAAACACTGTTATATCTTGTGTAGTAGTCTTGGACTGACTCATTAGGAGCTCTTTTCATGACATCAAATTCAAATAGTATTTGGAGCGGATTTTTCTTCTTTTCCCATTTATACAAAAATAATCTATGAAATACTGATAAATCAACTATACTACCATCATTAAGGCCTTTAAACAATTTTTTAACTTCCCCTGTTAATGTTTGTGCAAAGAGTCTCATTTGTACATCAGAATCATCTATTTCATGGAGCTCAAAGTAATATATCATTTTATTTATATGCTGCTGGGTTGTGTAATGAGTAGTAGCATCAAATTGAGGTATCTTACTTTGGTAATCTTGAGGCATATCATGTAGTTGTGCTGGAAGAACTAGGGGAGCATAAATAGCAGCCATAGCTTGAATTCTTGCTTGGCTTGGGGGTAGATTGGAAGTGCTTGGGGCTGAACTAGAAGTGGTAGTTGATACAATTAAAAAATTAGCTGATGAAACTAGAATATAATATGGTGAACTAGAAAAAGTGGTGGATGAACTAAAGGATGAAGTGGAGGTGCTAGGAAATGAAACTAAGATATATAAGGAACTACTAGGAAATGAGAATGATGTATTTAAATTTGTAGAAGATAAACTAGTGGATGTAGTTGATGTAGGGGATGATGGAAATAGTATTCTAGGTTGTAAGGATTGTATAGGGATAAATGGATCTATATATTGGATGGTAGTGGAAATTATAGATGATGTAGTAGTATCTAAATGAGAAATAGAAGGCTTAGATGTATATGCTAACAATTGAGCTAATTCAATAGCTTCATCTATTTCCTTAAGAATAGTAGCATTTATCTCTTCAAGTTTATCATGGGCTTTAACTGTCTTTAATTTAGAATCTACTGTAATATTTTCATGTTTTGCATCAAGGAATGAAATGAAAGTAGTTTTTAAATCAAATTCTGATTTACTTATGAATAAAGAATTTTTAAATTTCAGGTCAAACTCTATTTCTTGTAAACTCACTAACTCTTTTCGTAATGAATTCGCTCTATCTAAGGAAAGTTTAGTAACTAAATCTTCTATTTGTTTATTCTTTTTCCCAATTTTGTCTGGATTGTCTACTATAACAGCAGGTTTAGGATCTGGGTTAGACCTGGTATAGCAATTTTTTCTAGAAGCCATAATTACATTTTTTTGTAAAATGATACAACTTATAAAACAGTCTTAACAGCATAAAGATAATTAAAAATATTTCCTTAAGACCTATTTTAAGACTGAGGATAGGTTATTTCCCCAGTGGAGTCGCCAATATGTTATCACTCTAATAATTCTTAGGTTGTGAGATTTTGATTTAAAGTCTAAGAACATTAAAGGTAACCAGAGACCAACTTTTAAACTCTAAGATCTAGAGTTCTTAGGGTTCATAAAGGGCTCTCTCTTTAATATTTAACTTTGTTTTGATTATAAAATATTAGGCTAGTTATGATTGTGCAAATTGGTTTTGATTTGGTTTGGTTTGGTGGGAAAAATCACTTAATGAGATGGATAATGGGAAATTTTTTTGTCCATTGGGCTAAGGAGTCAAAAATCAAGCAGATAGAACTAGGATCAAGGTGAAAAAGTCAAATGTTTTCAGGGAAAGATAGATAAGTATTTGAATATCTTGGAAGTATGATTTGGTGAAGTGTTTTGATAGGGATAAAGAGAAATGAAGGATTCTTTGATCTGGATAAGGAAGGAGTAGACATAGGCCATTTGAAAGAGGGATAAATTAAGGGTTCCCTACTCTAGAAATTAGCAGAAAACATAGAAATGATAAATAGTAAAGACAAGGTGCTTTTAACAAATCCTAAAATACTCCTATTTAATCATTTAAATTTAGAATACATAATGGATGCATGAAAACATGAGAAGATAAACAATGAAAAGTAGAAATTACTTCACTTGAATAGCTAATCACATGAATCCTTATGATGATAGATGATTTGATCCAGTCCGCTACTCGAACTTTGCAACAAAAAGTCTTCAAGTATAACAAAAATGACCATACAAATCTTCAGCAATTTATTCCACACTAATACGTCAAAAGATGAAGTATATATACTAAAATGTTTACAAAATATCCTATAATTCTTCTAGGAATTATCTAAGGAAAAATAAAATATATTTACAACAAAATAGTGACAGTTGCTTAACAAATCAGCAACCTGTCATATTTATCCAAATAAAATAGAAAATTGTTTGTGGATTAGGTGCAGCTAGCTGCCCTGGTGTCCTCTTTGCTGGCATAGATATTTCAAACATATTTTGAAATATTATCTTATTTAACTTATACTCTTTCACTCTGTTACTCTTTAACTCTCATACTCTTTAACCTCTATAAAAACCGTGTTACTGTTGTAATAAATTCTGTGTTGACTGCAAAAAAACAGCAAACTGTTTTATCTGTTTATCTACAATTTGACTTTTACAGTAAGTCAGTGAGTGATTTCCAAGCTTCGTCATTAGGAATTTGTATCTTTTTCATCTTCCTAAAGTTCTCATCTGCCTCAGTGTATCTGGAAAATGTTTGTTTTATAACAAAAAGGTGTTTGATCTCATGTTGAAGATAAAACAAGTCTTCGAAACTTATGTGCAAAGCCTTCCCTGTAGGAATTCCTTGCCATTTTGTTTTTTCAACTTGATCTTTTGCATAATCTCTAATATTTTTGTTGTAGTCTTCCTGTGGCATTAGTTTATCATTAATAACCATAATGTTAGGAAAACTTCTTTGCCTCAAATTTTCAAACTTAACCATAAACTTGGTTATGGCTATGTTCATATTTTCACATTTCTCTTCAAGTTGTTTCATCAGATTCTTCTTTGGAATGACTTTCCTTATTTCAAGGATTGTCTCTGTCCTATCAGTAATTTCTATTACTTCCAACTCTTGCTTGTTTTTACTATTGATAAACTGTAATATTCCTACTTAGCCCAAGCTAAGAGGAATATTCATTTTTGTTTCATTTTCTATTGATTGAATAAATGAATCAAGGAGGACATGTAAAACTCCTAAAAACAATGAATAAATCCATGCCTATGTGAAAAAATCCATAACGCAGTCTAGATGCAATGTACCTAATGGATGCACACCGCAGTTCTAGAAGGAGGCTCTACATGTGAAAGGAGCCAACTCATTGAGGTGGTTTGGGGTTTGACAAGGATTTTTTCCTATAAAAGGAAGAGGAGAGCAGCATGAGAGGGTCGTTGATGTTTATCATTTTTTTGCATATATTGTCTATTCATACATATATCATTCTCTGGCTGTTTAGCTGAGAATAATGGTGTTTAGCATCGGGTGTTCCTGGTAGGGAATCCCATCTACTTCTTAGAGCAGCTCTTAGAGAACCACTGTCTGTATTATCGACTATCTGGCATTTGGCCAAGCTTCACCTTACACCTACAACGCTGGTCCTGTTTAAGATTGGGTTGTCCTTGTGAGCTGTAGAAAATGGAGGATAGATCTCTTCAGATCTATGCAACTCTAGCACCCATTTTCACTGGGAAAGTCATCTATCCCCTTGAAAAGAGTGTTCTAGACCTTGGGAGCTTCAAATCAAGATCTTAGCATCAGGCCAAAGTATACTCAGAGTCTACAACACAGTCCCTTTTGCGAAACTGCTTTATTTGTAGGAGCATAGTTGCAGGGAGTTTTGGCAACATCTTGGAGGAGAGGTCTCTAGTGTGAAGGAGCTTTCCTTCCACTGTGGTGATCCATGGATTGGCTATCCAATCCATGTTTTTTTCAGATATGATCTACTGTACATCACATACTTCAGAATTTTTTGAAGATTACTGCAGATCTGTAACTTAGATCTCAGATCTACTCTTGTACTTTCATGTGTTTGCTGAGATCCCCAAGGTGAGTGTATAGAGGAGCCTTTCTTGTATATAGATCTGAAATTCTCTATACAGATCTACCCTAGACTTGAGTTGTAACATACTTCTACTTCATCCAATAGAAATAATTCTTTCAAGCTTATTCATATGTTTCTTGTGGTTGTAGCACCTCATTTCTGAGGATTTCTTCATTCCTTCTCTTCTACTTTCTGTATAATAATGTATGGGCTTCAATATAATCTCTTCTTCAAAATATAAGAGACATTATTAACCCTCCTTATTGATATCCTACAAACATTGGTCTGAACTATGTTATTTTCCAGCAATCTTGTTTTTGTATTGTTGCAGTCCCCTCTTTGGGCCTTTTCTAGCTGCACTAGGTGTGGGGAGACCTGTTTAGCCCACCTAGAGGATTTTTTTTTGAAGCCCTCTTGGATTCAGATCTTAGATAGTCATATATAAGGGATCCAAGTGCTGGTTTCCAATCCTGTAGCATACATTCTTGAAAAATGCGTTTTTCAGGCATGCCTTGCTAGCAATCCCGATTTTGGGATATTACAATGGTATCAAAGCATATTTCTTGGCTCAGCTGATGAGTCTCAAGATAGAGACTAGAATGATGAAAAGGATGAGCTTTCTCTCATCAGTTTTCAGATCCAGAAAGGACCTCCCCAAGGGGGTTAAGAAGACAAAAGAAGGAGAAGAGGAAGGACCATGCACTTCCTGTTGGCAATATGATGCAGAGTGTTGTCCTTGATGGAAACCCACTGAATGAAGATGAAGACATGAGATTGTTGACATGTGTTGGCCGTGATGGCAATCCACCTGATGAAGTTATTTGTGACTTGATGGACTTGGTAAATGATGTAAATCTGATGTGATATGATGTTTGTTGGCAATATGATGCTGAGTGTTGCCCTTGATGAACATACCAATTGATAGAGTGTTGTCCTTGAAAGGCAACCCACTTGATGAAGATGATGGCAACCTACTTGATGAAGTTGTGCTTGACGAACTTATTAAATGATGTAAAACTGATGTATCTACAGTGAGAATAGAAGGCAATGAAGAAAGGAACTCAGTATGTGCTAGATCCATGATGAAAAGAGTATGTTTCAAGGCATACGCGGATTTTTCTAGTAGAAGTCGCGTATGCACGCGGTAAAGTTCGTGCCAAGTCGCGTATGGGCAAAAAGTGCTCAAAAAGTGCAAAACCAGGGGTAACCACCATGGTATTGACCCATTGTATTGAGTAATGATTTGTCTATGTGACCCCGTCTAGGAATACCATCGGAAGTAATGTGGTTTTGGCTCATGCAGGCTGGAAAAGGGTAAACCTATATAAAGAGAAGAAATTATCATATGCAAATCATGAATGGGTGATATCCGAGCTTGAATGAATACTTATCCTGAGGATATCTAAATGTCTTGGGTTACAGCTTCTTTGAATATGCTCATTATAGATCCGAATGCATGAGGCACCAATGATGAATTTGGGAATTCCTAGATCCTCTAAATGTATTTGTATTTGCTGGATCTGTCTATGAAATGATTAGATCTGAGATGAGGCGAACATCTGTCTGAAGTAAAGGGTAAAATCTGTGTGATGTCTCTGTTTTGAAGAATTGCAATGACCTAAATGTCTGAAGAACCATACGCTGGTTTGCCGCAGAAGAAGCGCGTATATACGCGGCTTCGATGAAGAGAAAGCGCGTATGCGCAGTGAAATTAGCTCTGTAATTTGTACAGAAGTATATGCGGGTTTTTATGGTAGAAGGCGCGTATATACGCGACATAAGTGAAAGGAAAGCGCGTATGCAAACTAGGGTTTGCTGAAGCATGGGGTATGAAATGTCTGATCTGTTCTCTGTATTCTATAGTTCTGAGTTGTTTGTTTCAGTTTGGTTGAATGATTGAGCTTAAATATGTGGAGTGGATCTAGTCTGAAAATATGATGAAACGTGGCCTACAAGTTGTGTCCTAAAGGAAGCTTTGGATCCAGTGTGAAAATTGATGAAACGTGGTCCATAGAGGTGCTAAGGGTTGTAGCTTCAATGCAGTTGTAGCTCCTTCCAGTGAGTGTTTTGCAAACGAGATCGTGGGGTCGTAGCTCCTTCCAGAGAGGGGCTAGTAAATGATTCGTGGGTTGAGCTCTCCCTCCTAGAGGAAGCCGTAAAACGAGTGTAGGAAAGTCGCATGCCGGGTAGGAGCCCCGCACAAACACATATGTTGTAAGATGTTTTCTCTATAATAAAATATTGAAGGCTGAGCAACTGCAATGCGGTTTTCTCAGGTAATGGGTTTCCACCGAAATCCTCGTGTTCATGTGTGATGCTTATGTGTGATGGTTTATTCTGCTCTTGCCGCACATGTTTACTATTTATAGAACATCTAATGAATGAATGATGGAATGATATAGTGAAGAATTAATGGCATAATTAGATTCTGCGTGTATACGCGAGTTTTATGAAGGATATCCGCGTGTATACGCTAGTTGGCTTTAGCAAAGTAGCGTATGGGTTTTGAGGTAAAGAAAAGTAAAAAGTTTTGAATATGCAGTAAATACTGATTCACCCCCCCCTCTCAGTATTTTTCCCAACAATTGGTATCAGAGCAGGTCCTTCTGCAGAAGCTTGATCGCTTGAAGGAGATCCGTCGCAATGGGAAGTTTTGAAGGAGTAATGTCTCTAAAGCCACCTCTATTCAATGGAAGCAATCTGATATTCTGGAAGGTACGAACAAAAGCTTATCTGCAAAGTCTTGGTGCAGAAGTATGGGCAATCATGGAAGAAGGCTATCAATATCCGACAAGTATTCCTACTAATGCGGTTGAAAGGAAGAAGTATGAAATCAATGCCAAAGCAGTGAATGTCTTATTAGGAAGCATGTCTGAACCAGAATTTGCTAAGGTGATGCAGCTAAATTCAGCAAAAGAAATATGGGACAAAATCATTCTGAGCTATGAAGGAGATACAAAGGTAAAGGTGCAAAACTCCAAACTCTCAATTGAATATGAAATTTAAAAGGATGCATAGTGTTCTGAATTGACGTATTGCCGCCTTCTTTTCTTCAACTAGATGATATTGTAAATCGAATGAGAAATTTGGGAGAAACCATAACCGATACTACTCGGTGGAAAAAGTCTAAGATCCTTGACTTCAAAATTTAAACTCTAAAGTTTCAAATATTGAAGAAAAGGAAAGATTTGCAAATCCTTACTATTGTTCAATTACATGGTATTTTGACTGCTTTTGAAATGAGACAAGGAGGTCCTTCTAAAATCAGAGAAGCTGCTTTTAAGGTGTCTGCAAAAGGAAAGGAAAAGGAAGTTGTCAAAGAAACCAGCTATATATCCGAAGAAGAAGAAGCGAATTTTGTGAGAAAACTCCAACTAGGTACCGGAAGATTCAAAGGTAAGCTTCCCTTCAAATATTTTGAGTGTGGAAAAGTTGGTCACTATGCTGCTAAATGTCCTTATAAAGGAAAACATGGTAAAGGGAAACAATTTGAAAAGAGGAAGAGTTTTTATGCAAATGAAGATGATGATGAAGTGTCCAGTGAAGATGAAAAAGATTCTGACTATGATCTGAAAGTGCTCATGGCAAAGAAGCAAAAGAAGAAGGCTACTCAAGCAAGGAAATATCTCGTAAAAACAGGTATAGTGTAAAATGAAGAGGATGAATCAGGTAGTGATTGGGGTCCTTGTAATAATCTTCTTTGTGCAAACAATATTAAAGATAGTGAAAGTAAAGTTGTTAATCTAGAAGAAGCTCTGAAGATTAAAGTTGAAGAACTACAAAGTTCATCTACTAAGCAAGAAACTGTCTACAAAGAGATGATCTCTCAAATGGAAAAACAAATAGAAATGTTGAATGGACACGTGGACAAGTATCAAAGGTTTCATACTTATGCATCCAATCGAATTAAAGGACTAGAAGCAGAAATCAACGATCTAAATGAAGATCTCAAAAAATCAAGCAAGAAGAATGAAGGACTTGAAGCTGCAGTCATCTCTCTGCAAGAAGATCTTGAAGCATCAAGTAAGAAGAATGAGGAACCTCTACAACCATTTGAAAGGAAGGCCTTGAAGCAGAAATCATCTCTCTCAAAGAAGATCTGGAGAAATCAAATAAGAAGAATGAAGAGTTGCAACAAACATGTGAAGAAAACGAAAATTGGTTGAAAAAAAAAAAAAAATAGATTCTAAATCTAAAGGATCAAGTAGAACATGGAAGAAGGAAAGAAGAAAGCATGACGAAGCAATGTCAAGCCTTGGAGGTTGAGGTAAACATTCTCAAAGGTAAATTAGAAGAAAAGGTTAAACTTTTGAGGTTTCACGATAGTACTAACATTTTGGACCATATTCTGAGTAATCAAAGGTCTCCTGCTATCAAACTTGGTATTGGTTTCCAGAAGCTGTTAAAGGAGAATCTAGCTCACAAGGAAGTGCAAAAAATTCAGAGGATGTCAATGCAAAACCTGAAGTGTTGAAAGAGACAAAAGGTCAACCAACAATGATTAAATCTCAAAGGAAATAAGTCAATAATGTTGAATGCTTTAAATGTCATAATTATGGGCATGTTGCAGCATATTGCAGGAGCAGATCATTTCAGCCTCAAACAAACAGTTCCTACATAGAAAGGTACTCTGGTTTCTTCAAGGGATATTTTTTTTCATGTAACAAGTATGGACATAAAGCAGCTGATTGTAAAAGGAGGAAGATTAGAAATACTCATTATGATTCTTATGCTTATTTCTCTCGACACATGAGATGTTATTCTTGTAACAAGTATGGACATGTAGAAAAGGAATGCAAAAAGGAATTGTGATTCAGAAAGTGGACAATTTTCAGCACACAGTTAGGAAGTTCAAGAAAATTTGGAAAAAGAAGGAGGACCAATCAGAAACGTAGGGAATTCTGACCCTATTGCAGTCATCTGCTTCTGAAGCTGACTTCTCTTATTGACTGCAGGAATGATGTGGGATACATTATCAGATTTAGTAATGTATCATCACAGGGGGAGCAATGTATGATGACTTTCATGGTTGATCTGATTATTCTGGTTATATGTATTTCTGACAGAGCATCTGATATGAAGAAGACAGGTACAGGAAGTACAAGTTTAGGGGGAGATGAAAGAAAGAGAAATTTTCAATGTGTCACTTTCCATACGCGGGTTAGGTGAACAAAAGTCGCATATACACGCGAGTTCCAGCAGACACAGTCGCATATGCACTTATGATAAGAGAATTTATGATAGTCAAGATCCGGAACGTAGGTTCGTGAGGCATTCAAATATCTCAGAAGAAGTTCGAACACGTCTTTTCTCGCTGCAGGATCGATTCAGTTAAAATATAGAAGATGGTATTGGATACGCGGATTTCCGACATTACGCCTGCGTATATACGCGAGTTCTTCTTCACATAAAACCACGTATGTCCGGACATATTTCGCTAGCCTGACTTTTCAAACACGTCTCTCGCAAGGCCGCTTTGGTATCTCGACATCATGGCATTCTCCGGTGGTAATGCATTTATAATATTTGCTTCTATCTCTCGATGTTTTGATAAAGATGCCTTGATGATTTGTTGGTAAAAGTGTTCAGGATGCACAAACTAAGGGGGAGCCTTAGTCATATGAAAAGGATGCATGGATGCATAGATTCAGGGGGAGCATTAGCTTTGCTGAGTATAATGCATTGTTGGCATTATGATGTTTCTGAAATATGTTCTCTTTCTTGAGGACTTTCTGGTGTTTGTCTTAAAGTTATATTTGTAGTTTGAAGAATAGGTCATGTAGAGATCCATGATGTAAAATTGTAATATTCAATCATGTAAGGACTTTTCAAATTTGTAAACCCACTTGATTGGGAGAACAGTTGAAATGTGTAACCACTTGGTTGATCTTTCATGTGTTATGAGTCCCCAGATAGGAAGGTCATGGAGTCATGTGTTTCATTTGAAAATATGTTTGAAGATCTGTGATGAACTCGTGGGGAGCTGTCACTTCAAGATACAATGCTCTGCAGTACGTTTCTTCTACATGAGGAGAAAAGGGGGAGAGTGTGTTGGTTTTGGACCGTCTTGCCCTTGATGTCAAAGGGGGAGAGTGACATGGTGTTTGAGTGAAGAGAAAGAATGATGTCAAAAATGGGAAGAGTGACATGGTGTCATTGTATTCTTAATGTACCTATCTGTTGTAGTAACCAAACAACATCGTGGTTGCCATCAAGTCCAAAGGGGGAGATTGTTGGAAATATGATGCAGAGTGTTGTCCTTGATGGCAACCCACTGAATGAAGATGAAGACATGAGATTGTTGACTTGTGTTGTCCTTGATGGCAATCCACCTGATGAAGTTATTCTTGACTTGATGGACTTGGTAAATGATGTAAATCTGATGTGATATGATGTTTTGTTGGCATGATTGGCATGGTACATGCCTGAGGTGCTGCTCCTCGAGAACATACCACCGATGAGTGTTGTCCTTGAAAGGAAACCCTCTTGATGAAGATAATGGCAACTTACTGGATGAAGTTGTGATTGATAGAATATGTCTTGATGAACTAAAACTGATGTATCTACAGTGAGTACAGAAGGCAATGAAGAAAGAAATTCAGCATGTGCTAAATATTTGATGAAAAGAGTATGTCTCAAGGCATACGCGTATATGTCTAGGAGAAGTTGCGTATGCACGCGGAAAAGAACATTCCAAGTCGCGTATGGGCAAAAAGCGCTCAAAAAGTGAAAAACCAAGGGTAACCACCATGGTATTGACCCATTGTATTGAGTAATGATTCGTCTATGTGACCCCGTCCAGGAATACCATCGAAAGTAATGTGGTTTTAGCTCATGGTATTGATAAAGGGTAAACCTATATAAGGAGAAGAAATTCATTGTGAAAATCATGAACGTGGGTGCAAGATATCTGTGTGGGGGCAAGATGTCTGAGCTTGAATGAATACTTATCTCTGAAGTATATCTCAATGGAAAGGGTTACACTTGAATGATAGATCTGAATGTATGATGCACCAACGATGAAGAAGGGGATCTAGATCTGAATTGCTCTTGTATTTGCTAGATCTGATTATGGAAGGCTTAGATCTGTGATGAGGCGAGCATCCTGTCCTAGCAGGTAAAGGTAAAACTGAAAGTGAAATATCTATTCCGAGAATTGCAATGACCTAAATGTCTGAAGTACCATACGCTTGTTTACCGCAGAAGAAGCGCGTATATACGCGGCCTCGCTGAAGAGAAAGCGCGTATGCGCAGTGAAATTAACTCTGTAATATGTACAGAAGTATACGCGGGTTTGTATAGTAGAAGGCGCGTATATACGCGGTATCAGTGAAAGGAAAGCACGTATGCAAACTAGGGTTTGTTGAAGCATGGGGTATGAAATATCTTATCTGTCCTACTGTGTTGCTGTTATCTGTATTCTACAGTTCTGAGTTGTTTGTTTTAGTTTGGTTGAATGATGGAGCTTAAATATGTGGAGTGGGTCTAGTGTGAAAATATGATGAAACATGGTCTGCAAGTTGTGTCCTAAAGAAAGCTTTGGATCCAGTGTGAAAATTGAGAAAAGTGGTCCACAGAGGCACAGGCTGTAGCCTTCGGGCCGGGGTTGTAGCTCCTTCCGGTGAGGCCGGGTAAAACGAGACCGGGGTCGTAGTGCCCCTTCCGGTGGAGAGGTCCGGTAAATGAGCTGTAAAGGGAGCTCCTTCCGTAGGCCGGGTAAACGAGCGTTGTGGGTGCCTGCGTGCTGGTAGGAGTCTGAACCAGCACATATGTTGTAAGATGTTTTCTCTATAATAAAATATTGAAGGCTAAGCAACTGCAGTGGTGGTTTTCTCCCAACTTGGGTTTCCACCTAAAATCCTGGTGTTCATGTGTGACGCTTATGTGTGATGGTTTATTCTGTTCTTGCGGCACATGTTTACTATTTATAGAACATCTAATGAATGAATGATGGAATGATATAAGTGAAGAATTAATGGCATAATTATATCTCTGTGTATACGCAAGTTTTATGAAGGAGATCCGCGTGTATACGCTAGTTGGCTTTAGAAAAGTAGCGTATGGGTTTTAGAGCATGAAAAAGTAAAAAGTTTTAGTTTGCCCAAAATACTGATTCACCCCCCCCTCTCAGTATTTTTCCCAACACTTCCTACTCCCACAAAGAAAAAGGCAAGAAGCATGGAGGAAAATTGGATCATCAGATCCTGAGTGAGTACCTTGTTGAGTATAAGTCTCAACCTAGAGTCTTTAGGGAGACTCTAGCCTTCCCACAGTTCATTCAACTGAAGGAAGGGAGGAGACACTGCATCAAGGGAGAAATCAGGGGCAATAGGTTTCTATTGTCCACTTTTGATGGGACATCTGCATCCCAAGCTTGGGCAAGAAGACTCAATGCCTTTTTCCTACTACATCTAGTGGTAGAGAGAGAAGCAGTGAAGATTTTAGCATTGCACCTTGAGGTTTTAGCAAGCAAGTGGTGGTTCAACAATGTGATACATACAAAAGTTTCTTCTTTTGCAGATTTCACTCAAAGGTTGATTAAGATATTTGATGAAGAGAGATCAGAGGAAGAGAAGTCCTCACCATCTCTTGAGAAGACTTGTATCAACACTATCACAACCTTGGAGGAGCAGCCTTCAACATCATTAGTTGAGGGCGCCAAAACAGTGGAAGAAATAACTCTTGCAGCCATGCAAGGTGTTTCCAAAGGCCAACAAGGTATGATTGTATTTCCACTTCCTCTTATTGCAGCAAATATTTTAGAGGGTTGTGGAAACTTGTTGTTGCATGACCCAGAACCATCACTTACTGCTAATCTATAGCAGCAGAGTTGCACTGCGCTGTCCAAAAACAACAGTGAAGAAAGGAGGACCCATTCCTCATGGGGACAATCAGATGATAACTTCATTCAGGAAGCAGTGAAGAAAAGGGGTAGACATCTTGAGATGAGAAACATTTTCTCCTCTATAGATGACACTCTCTCAATGAGCATGCCACAGCTCAAACAGAAACTTCTACTTGCAGTAGATCCAAGACCCCCCAGGTTTTGGGAGACTATGCATGAGGAGGAGGTCTCAGCAAGAGATCCCATGGAAGGTGCACTTCAACATTCCATGAAGTGCAAGGCTCTTCAAACATTTGAGGAGGTTGGTGTCCTACAATGGGAGGATACCAAGTGTTTGCATGATGAGGTCCATGATCCATCTGTGGATGAATGGATGTGGATGGTGAGCAAGAAGCTGGAAAGCTACTTGCAAATCTATGAGACTGGGTAGTAGGAGGATTGGCTGCGCTGGCTACTCTTAAAAGAGTTTGGCCATCATCCTCTTTCTAAGGGTATGTGGAGGAAATATGTGTGGCAGGATACTTGCATAATTGAGTAGCAAGAAGTATAGACACATTGTGTTGATATGACCTTCTTCATATCAATCATCGTGTTTTCACCACATGATCTATATGATGGAGGTATGGGGAGGCAACAAAATCTTTTGTTTCTTTGGATGTTCTTGAGAGAGCAAGAGCAGATTATCTCTCACACTTTGCATGATGTTGCAGGAGGAGGAGATGGAATTATCTCCTTAGCCATGGATGATCTAGAAGTACTTCCACTCTGAAGGGAACTTCTTGTTTGTAGCAACATTATGGGAGATGTCTTTGACAATGGAATTGTCAAAGGAAGGAGCTATGTATTGGTAGGAGCCTATTTACATAGGCCAACAACGCTATCACTTTGGAGCAGAAACTTATGGATGGAGTGTCCCCAGGATCCTTTCATACTTGATGCACTTGATGGACAAGGAGTGGAGGAAGATGGAGTAATGGATGAAGACATCTATTGCTATGACGTGTTCTTCTTGGCTTGGGTTTCCAAGTACATGAGGAAGGATCTTCATGCAGAACATGATCCAATTCTCGTCATGAGAGTATTTCATATCATTATAGAGATTTTTTTCATGGATCCTATCATGATCTTACTTCTGGCACATGGTAACGATATTTTTGTTACATTTGGTGAGCTGTGTACTTTTCCCATTTCTATGCAGTGCATTGCTCCACAATCGGGCAAAATTTTCATTAAGCTCCATGATCAACAATGGGCCAAAATGTATGATGGAGATAACCATCCCTTATATGGCCATGGGAAAGTGTTGTATTACTTCATGTATGTTAATTTGTTGTATACAGCCATATACTATTCATTAGTAAGTGTAATAACATACATAGGCCACCATGTATCTAGCAACCACTTTCCTTGTGATTTTCAGAAGCTGTAGTTGGGAAAATTGCATTGTAACTTCATGGGAGACTGTTGGTACATTCCTGCTCCATATGATGCCTTTAGTATTTCCCTTTTCTTGATGCTAATCATGGTTCCAATTGCTGATGTTGATCTTTATTTTGTGAGGAGCATGATTGGAGAGGAAACACATTAGCTAGATGTGTTCTTTTGGGAAGAAGATTCCCACATTTTCTGCATTGCATGTTCTAATGGGAACATGAGAGGAGATATGGCCACAATAGCCAAACATTTGTTTCTTGATGAGGTGTGCCATGAGTTTGATGAGTTTCCATATGGTGATGATTTCCCATCCATCAAATATGGAATGGTTTGGGCCAGCTTGATTCACAATGTTGGAGAGGAGATATTTATAGATCTAGTCTTCATCTTGCCTCTTGAAGGCAACATCATTGCAGCCCCAGATCAGAAAACACTCCACAATTATCTTGAGTGGAGAGGAGGAGAGCATGGGGTAGGCACCTATGTATACCATGTTCATTTTTTCGACCCACCTACATTACATGGACTCAAGGTGGAGGAGAATTTTCTGGAGTTACCATGTTGGGAGGTGACTCATTTTGTGTGGTTGATTGCTTGGGGAAAGATTTTTTCCCAATACATTCCAATTTTGTCCTTGTAGTTGCTTGAGGACAAGAAACATTTTGGAGGGGAAGAATGTAATGTTCCTACTTAGCCCAAGCTAAGAGGAATATTCAATTTTTTTTCATTTTCTGTTGATTGAATAAATGAATCAAGGAGGACATGTAAAACTCCTAAAAAAAATGAATAAATCCATGCCTATGTGAACAAAGACAAATATGGGCCATATAAAATAAACACATGCAGGTGTGAATGGGTTTGAACTATGAGACTAGGTCAACCTTGACCAAATCCACAACACAGTCTAGATGCAATGTACCTAATGGATGCACAATACAGTTCTAGAAGGAGGCTCTACATGTGAAAGTAGCTAACTCATTGAGGTGGTTTAGGGTTTGACAAGGCTTTTATCCTATAAAAGGAAGAGGAGAGTAGCATGAGAGGGTTGTTGATGTTTATCATTTCTCTACATATATTTTTTTTTTAGACATATACCATTCTCTCGCTGTTTAGCTGAGAATAATGTTGTTTAGCATTGGGTGTTCCTGGTCAGGAATCCCATCTCCTTCCTAGAACAGCTCTTGGAGGAGCCTTGTTTGTCTTGTCCACTATCTATAATTTGGCCAAGATTCACCTTACACCTATAGCACTAGTCCTGTTTAAGATTGGGTTGTCCTTGTGAGCTGCAGCAAGTGGAGGATAGATCTCTTCAGATCTATGCAGCTCTAGAAGCCCTTTTCACTAGGAAAGTCATCTATCCAGTTGAAAAGAGTGTTCTAGACCTTGTGAGCTTCAGATCCAGATCTTGGCATCAGGCCAAAGTATATTTAGAGTCTATAGCACAATCTCTTTTGCAAAACTGCGTTATTTTCAGGAGCAGAGTTGCAGGGAGTTTTGGCAACATCTTGGAGGAGAGATCTCTAGTGTGAAGGAACCTTCCTTCCACTGTGGTGATCCATGGATTGGATATCCAATCCATGTTTGTTTTAGATATGATCTGTTGTGCATCACATGCTTCAGAATTTTGTAAATATTACTATAGATCTGTAACTTAGATCTCAGATCTACTCTTGTAGTTTCATGTTTTACTGAGATCCCCAAGGGGAGTGTATAGAGGAGCCTTTCTTGTATACAGATCTGAAATAGATCTAAAATTTTATATAAAGATCTTCCTTAGATCTGAGTTTTAATATACTGCTGCTTCAGCTAATATAAATAACGCTGTCAATATTATTCATATGTTTCTTGTGGTTGTAACACCTCATTTATGAGGATTTCTTCATGCCTTCTCTTCTACTTTCTGTATAATAATGTATGGGCTTCAATATAATCTCTTATTAAACATCTAAGAGACATTATTGACTCTCCTTATTGATTTCCTACAAACATTGGGCTGAACTGCGTTATTTTCCAGTAGTCTTGTTTTTGTATTGCTGCAGTCCCCTCTTTGGGCCTTTTCTAGCTGCACTAGGTGTGGGAAGACCTGTTTAACCCACCTAGGAGGATTTTTTTTTAATCCTTATTGGATTCACGTCTTAGATAGTCATATATAAGGGATCCAAGTGCTATTTTCCAATCTTGTAGCATACATTCTTGAAAAAATTGTTTTTCAGGCATGCCTTGCTAGCAGTCCTGATTTTGGGATATTACAGAAACTTGATCAATTTTGTGCCTTGCTTAGGTTTGTCACCTAGCTCATATTTTGTTTTCTGAATATATACTTGGGCTACCTTCAGTAAATCCCTTTTCTCATATATTACCTGGATTGAGGGCCAAACATCATCGATGGATTCAATGATTTTACTCCATAACTAATTCTTCACATAAAAAATTGGCCCTTTTAAGGTTAAATATTTTCGTAATTTATTTAACTCAGTATTTAAATTGTTAGGCCTTTGTTGGCATTTATTTTTGCTATCTTCTTAGTATCTTCAAGATTTTCTATTACTTTCTTGAATATGATAATCTCATTTGTTTGAAGTGACATTTCTTCCATGGCTTTTACTAGTTTACTAGCCTCATCTGAATGTTGAACTATTGTAGTAGATGATTTTGTGGCTGGAGTTGTGGATGATGTCACTGGCACTGTAGTAGACAACGTTTCTTTTGGTGCTAACACTTCTGCCTAAGTTGAAGGCACAACAGTAGTAACCATGGGAATTACTGTAGGAGTTTCCTGTGGTTTTTGTAGTTTCTCTTTCATGGACAAGCTTATCCATTTGGATCTCCATATCTTTTATCTATCCTATCAATTGTAGAATTAAATTCATCATATCATCCTTCTGGATCTGCTCTTATACTATTTCTTTGGCTTGTGGATTGACAGTTGGTGGATGCTTGAGTTATTTCCTTAGTGATGCAATATCCTCATTCTTTTTCTTCACTAACTGTTCTGCAATTTTTACATTGGCAGGATCATATCCTACTTGAATAACCAACTCTTATAAGGACTTAATCTTAAGATATTTATCATATGAGGAAGCCTTATCAACCTTCATTTGATCTCTCATGTTTATTATGGTATTTTAAAGCTTGTGAACACTCATGGCCTTTGTAGTAATGGTAGAATATAACATCTCAGAATTTTTCCTGTGAAAATCAATTTGATCTAGTGCATGGATACTTTATGTTGGCACTTCAAGATCAAATTTCTTATAATCTGCCACTGTCTTGGGAGTCCTGACTATTGGTTGAAGCACTGACATAATCAAATTTTTCTTTGAATAATAAAAAGCTGATAAAAGTCTATTTTGAATGGTTGGTGTTTGCTTCAAATACTGAGAATACATCTCATTTTTTATCTCTTCATTCTTTGTCTTAATCTGCTTATATTTTTCTCTGATATCAAGATATTTTTCTTCTGATGTTTGTGAGGAGGATGCCTCCATACTCTGATTTTTCTCTATGACTAGAGTGTTTGAATTATTATGATTTCCTTCATTTGAAATCTTTGTTGCTGGCTCATTTGTAATGACTGTAGCTGCATCTGTATTTGTCACTGGAACATCTATGTATTCTACTTCTATAGTCACTTTTCCTTTATCAACTGAATTGACTTTCGGCTTTTCATTGTATCTAAGTTTAAACCTATTTTCAGTTGCTGTCTCAGAAGTGTATGAAATTTCTTCTCTGGCTCTCTTAGTATCTTTCTCTCCTTGATTTTCAGTTTGCAAGGTGTGACTAGTATCACCTTGTTTAAATACATCTACCAAAGTGTCTTCTAGCCACTCTATTTGATTGACATATTGTTAAATCTCTAGTTTTTTCTCATGAATATAGGGTGTTAGTTTACACTTAACCCTGATTTTTCTTGGTATTCCTTATGGATCATAATTTCATGAGAAGCTTTCTTCAAATTTGTACTCAAGTAATTATTTTGCTGCTTCTTGTTATGCATCTCTGTGATTACAAATAAATGGTTCCACCTGATTTTTTAACTTAAATTTGGTCTTCTTTTTGGCTACTAGGAAGTTGATAGAATCAGAATTTAAGATTTGCCTGATATACTCCAAGGAAAAAATTCTCATTAGCACATACTTAGGAAGTTTATAGGGTAACAGATTAGACCCAAAAACTTTGATTTCTGTATGTTTTTTATTTAAGTACCAATCTCCAGTTCTAGTGTGCTCTAATAGTTGTAGAACTTTCTTCATTTCATCACTAATTCTTGGTTGTTTTGTATTTGTCAACATATTTATCAATGGGTGGACAAAGTTATCTGTAAAATCTGCATCAGTGAACTCTGTGGACTCTTTTCTGATCAAAGAAGTCCAAAAGATGACTGAAAGTGGATTTTCTTCAATATCAAGCTTCTGAAGTGTAATTGGGAACTTTTTTTTATTGGAATTATAAGAACGTATGGAGAAGAATGGATGTATATCTAAATACTCCTTCAGTTGTAAATTTGACAAGATGATCATGGATATTATCAGCTATATACTCAACATAATTGAAAATTATAGAGGGAGGTTGTCCTGGTGCAAAGGTAGACAGGAAACCTAGGATTGATTCATTTGTATGCTCATCTACAAAGTATCCTAGGATAAATGACATGGAAATGACATTCCTAGACCCTTCTGGAAATTTTGAAGTAGAATATGGAGGGTTGATTTGTGGAATTTCAACATGTAATGGCATGAACACTTTGAAAATTTGAAACCTTTTGGGAAATTCCACACCAATGTACAACTTTGTAAGTTCTTCTATTGACAAAGGAATAGCTTTGGAATCAGGTTTAAGTTGTAACATCTGGTTTATTGACTCAGCAGCAACTGTGAATAGTACTTCTTTGTTTTTGTTTACAATTGTTCTATGTTTAGGATAATAATCAGTCTAAAATAAACTAATAACCTCTAGACATTGATAGGTAAATGAGACAACATATTTGGGTAGGTTTGATTCCCAAATTTGGACTTCTTCAACTTGATCCATTAACTTTTCATAACTCCAATAGTGGAGGTCTAAAAAATTGAATTCAACAGCTGGATCTATTATTTTATAGTCCACATCTGCTAAAGGTGTGTGTTCAATGTCTACAACAGGAGGTTGTAGAGGATTTACAATGATTGCGGTCTTGGAGGACACATCTGGATTGGATTTTGACATTTTTTTAGGCCTTGTGGATAACTGAAACTCTATTTTATTGGCTTTCTGGATTCTTCTGTAAGATTAAATGGTTTACAGAAGTGTTTTTTACTTTAACATAGGTTTTTGGATGGATAATAAGTACAACTTGGTTTTATTTTGAATTTCAACCTTTAATTTTGGCTTTTAACTATTCTTCACACTCTCACAAGTTTATGAAATAGGAAACAAGGGTTTCTTATACTTCTTTTAGTGAATATTGGGCTAAAATTGATTCAAATTGGGCGCAGAAGGGTTGGAGTTACCTGCAAAGGATTTCTGGGCAAATTAGGAGTCTTATAATGTCTACAAATGATAAGTAAATTCAAATTTTCCTTTAAAATTGTATGCAGTATTGAAATAGGGTTTTATCAAATTTTCACGGGGAATTAGCTCTTTTCGGGAAACTACAAGCTTTCTTTGGAAAAATAGGATTTTACTAGGCTTAAATATTTCAGAAATTCCTTTTCGAATGATAGCAAATTTGTTTTTTATCATAAAATACCTGTTTGTGCAGGTATTGGTATTTCAAACAGGTTCTTAGGTGTCGGAATAGGTTTCTGGTATCTTTGAAGGTCTCTGGCAACAATCTGGGAGCTTTCTACAGTCTTTCACAACAACTACAGGGATTTTGTAGGTTCTCTGGGCGTAAAACAATATACAACTTCTTTCTTTTCAATCGAAGGATAAATATAGGAAAATAACGTAGGAAAAGGGTTTAATGGCGCAGTAAAGAGGTTTATATAATGTTTAGGTTAAATGAGCATGCATTTAATGCCGATCACGTTGAACACAAAGGGCAATTTTGGTTTTCAAAGGTGGAAAACCATAGACGGTTATCGTGTAGATTTGGGTCGTAAGACCTTTTAGTTGGATCAAATGCGATCCAATAAGACTTGGCCACGTGGAGGAGAGAGAAAGGAGTAAAACCAACCATTTCGCATAGTTTGAAATGGGTTATATTTGCGCAGTTTAAATTGAGATATGCCCTGGTGATCGTCGGATCTGGGAGTCAGGATGCGAACGGTTGAGATTAGCTTTTGGAGTTGCTCGGTGATATGAGGTGGGGTCTAGGCTTTATTATGTGACAGGGTTTAATGAAATGTATTTAAAACATAGTTTTAAAATGAAAACACTAATGTTTTGTTTTATTGGTATGGCAGGATAGTTTTAACGTTATAAATATATGTTTATAACATAAAATATTGTATTATTTTGATTGGCAGGGTAATGTTATAATGGTTAAAAAAAACATTAATGAATTTTTAATAACCAATGGCGTGGGTTTATAATACATGGTATATAAAGATTTTCAACAAGTGTTTTATGATTATTGGGAGTGGGATTAAATCATAAGATATGTTTAAACCTATGTGGAAAAGGATAGCAGTTTTTATTTAGCATGTGGGATAAATAAACCATAGGTTTAACGTAAATAAGTGGGTTTTGGGGATATTTATATATAAAGAAATTAATAATATATGGGAAGGGTTATTTTAAAGGGATTTAATACTTTAAGTAAGAAATTAATATGAAATGAGATGAAATGAATCAAAATACATAGAAATAAAATAAGTAAAGTGTAAATAGGCAATTTGGCATAATTTGTCCCATTTTGATTTTTACACATAAACTTAGGATAAAATGTATTTTGTGGGTTTTTGAGTGTTTTTTGAATGAAAATGAAATTAATTAGGGGGGTTTTACTTTTCTAAGAAAAAATGTGTTTCACTTAGGAAAAAGGCTTGTATTTCTTGGAGAAGGGTGAATACGCTGATGAAATGGGTTTTTATGTAGGGAATCCAATATTTTTAACTAATCATTCATTAAGCCTTGGGTTTGGTCCCAACAGAAGTCAGTGAAATGCTCTAAGCCTCTTTGACTAAAGGTTTAGAATACTGGATTATTGTGGGGGAGGGGAAATTAGTAATGTTTGCTCGATGATGCTTTATTACATGTCTTGCACAACTGCTTTCTACCTACCCATCATTATTCTAAAAAATTTTACTTCATTTTCATGGGTGCATTTAAGCTTGCAACCCTAAAGTCATTTTTCTTTCAAATCATAAATCTATCTAAATCTAACCTTATTTCATCTGAGGGCTCAGATTAAAGTGTTGAGCTCCACATTTTTTTTCTAACTATCTACTGATTTTTCAAGTTCAAACTGTTTGACATATCTTTATTCTCTATCTATAACATGAAATTCAAAGCATGAAAAGTTAATATTAAACTATTTAACTGATCATGGATTATGGCATTTTGGAAAATCTGCACATAGTCAATATTCTTGCAGTAAAAGTAACTAGTAGTGGCATTTTGACTTGCTCACTTTCATATTCTATTTTATTTCTTTTTTTTTTGGGTCTATTCTTTTCTAAGTCCTTTGATATTTCTTTTAGGACTTTTACCCTCTTTTCATTTTTTATTATTTTCAAATATGGGAAAACAACTTGCAGAAAGCAAGGTATGTACATATCTACAAGACTATCAAAGTCAATTAAAATATTATGAACCCTATTATTATAGGACCCTAACAGCTGATAATCAAATGATGTATTACCATATTCAACTACAAATCATATATTCGCATGGATAGACTTATACCAGAACGATCGAGTGAATGAGATAAGAAGGCCTCAAATCTAGTTTCATCCATCCAGGCTTTGATTTCAAGATTGTTGTACACATCATCTATATGGTGACCTTACATACAGATCATCATCCGAACATGGGCCTATATTTGTAGGCATGTATGTATTGGGAAACATTCCAATGTAGATGAATATTTTCACTATGTACATGTTATTAGATAGTTTATGTGTTGAGCATGGGAATGCCTCCCTCAGAAATTCGTGATCAAGATGAAAATATCATGATGTAATGTATTGTAACATTGATGCAGGTCACCACTCCGCTTTAGTTCCAGCTCATCACGTCTTAAAGCATCTCATTCAAAATATATTGTTATTATTTCGAATTCATGCTTTAGGGGGTAGTTGTTATAGGTCAATTTGGGCATCATCCCCCATGACCTAGTCAACCTGGACATCATCCATAGGACCAATGAGATAGGTTCTATCATCCCCTTACGTTTCAGTTGCTATATGCCCTAAGAGAAGAACAAATCATTCATGGCTTCTATTGTGAGATTTCCAAGGTTTGAAGTATATTTTATATCACTTATGAGATCACCAACGCTACCTCTCAAGGGACTAACTACATTGCATATGCAACATCCTCCATTTAAGGGTGCACTGCAATGCATTTCTCGACATTCAAGAGTGAGTTGGTCAATTATGAGCGAAATTCTCATTGTTATGGAATCTCCACATGGCCAATGCCGTCTAGAAGAGTCCATATGTGTGAAACTTTGAATCCAAGTGTCAATATAACACCTCTGAGCTTGGGAACATGTCTTGTCTATTATTATAAAGTCATTCATTGAGAAACTACCATTAGTTTCCGTATAAATTGAGCATAGATCCTAGTGCTAGGAAAGGAAGAAATTTGGTAAAGAAATGTTGTTGGATTCTCATTTGAAAGAGTGAAAGTATTGATATGCTACTAGTGTGATGTTGGATGTGATGATTCTAGGACGAATCTGGAGTTGGTGACATCAAATCGATTATTGGTTGTAACCTCCCCCTTCTACTCTTTAATAAATATTGTTGTATATTTTCCCATATATGTATCTATTTATGTTTCTATTTCTCATGCAATGGACTCTTGAATGATATATATGTTTCACATCTAATCGATTTGAGGTATTAAGATAAGTAGGAATATGTATATTGTAATATGTTTGTTGTTCTCTGTTTATACTTGTAGGAATCAATCTGGCCATTTGAGTTGGATTGAAGGTGACAAAAAAAGTGACAGAAGGAGAAGCAGAAGTGCTTGGATTACAAGTAGGTTATTCTATCATTATGTATGTCTTCTTATTTTAGAGAAAGTGTTAGCAAATTCTTTCGTCTGTTTTTCTAAGTGCCTAGCTCCATACTTAGGGAATTTGATTTATCTGTAGATCATAGTTTTGCATAACATCGATATGGTGACCTCCACTTCCTTCACTCATACTTGAGTCTTAGCCCATAGAAATCCATCATTCTAGCTCTGAGGAAATGAACCTACAAATTTGATTCACCTGTAAGGACAGCCTCAAATTTTCTCTTTTATTGTAATTCTAGATCTCATACCATGTAGAAATTCCTTATAGATTCAAAAATTCTTATGAAAATTATTAAATCAAAATACTTGAATATATTCTAATCAAATGTGAAAAACAATTAGTGATCGCAAAATAACAACATAAAAGTGAGACAAGATTCAATCACAAATTTCACATGGATTTATCTAGGGGAAAGAAACTAATCAAAACCCCTCCCTATCTGTATTGCATTACTCAAAAAATAGAGAATAAATACAATTCTTTCTCAAGTCTGAGCAAAATATACAATAGTATAATCTATCTCGCTACTTCACAAGCTTCCTCTATTCAATACTTAACCAAATTCCTACTTGCCCAAATCACTTTTTCCTTGCGCTTTTCAATAAGGAATTAGCCCCTATTAATTAGGGAAATTATTCATTGGGAATTGTGAAATTCCTGTAGTCCCTTCTATGATTGCGTGAACCATGTGTACAACTTGGAATAGTATAAAATTGATAGTACACTTCCCTTGAACTCCAATTTCAAATTGGTAACTCTAGTTTCCTTAATGCATCAATTAGGCCAATAATTAAACTTATTGATGGTCGTGAGAGTCTTTTTGTATCTAAGATGTCAAGAATATGGTATTTCATTAAAAAAATTCATTATAAGCATCTTTAATTCATTATTATCTAGTACATATATTCTGTTCTTGAATATAATTAGGCTCTCATCTGTGAGATGATATTCCTCATCCTCACCATCTTGTTGCAGTTTTTCCTTCACTTGTTGATATTTCTCATCATGTTATCCTACATGTTTGATCCATTCTACAAGATATGTTCCATAAGAAATTATGGGTACTATGTGATTCAACTAGGAACTTCTTCTACTGAGTGCATCAAAACCCTTGTTCCCCTTACCTTTTATGTAATTTATCTCAAATTTAAATTAATTATTTCTATATAGCCATCTATCATGTCTTGTATTCAAATTAGGTTGATCAAATAAATATTTGAGTCCACCATGATCTATCATGAGTATGAACTTTCTGCCAAGGAGGTAAAGTCTCCACATAGTTAATGCATGATTAATGGAAACTAGATCTAAGTCATGGGTCACATATTTTTTTCTCATGCTTGTTTAATTTCTATGACTCATAGTATATTACCTTCCCTTCCTGCGTTAAGGCTCCACTGAGTGTTTATTTTCAGGAACCTGTATAAACCATAAAATGTTTGTCTACATCTGTAATCCTGAACGTGAGAACATTGGTGATAAATTGATTCAAATGTTCAAATCTCATTGCACATTTATATGCCCATTCAAACATAATTCACTTCCTCGACAAGGATGTGATAGGATGTCCTATCTTCGAGATGTTTCTAATGAACCTCTTGTAGTATCTTATCAATCCCATGAATGATATAATATCATTGATATTTTTAGTGTTGGTCATTCCATAATGGCTTTGACCTTTTCTGGATGAATTGATATACCTTGGAGACAATGTGCCCTAAATATTTTATGTGTCTGGAAGAAATCACACTTTTTGAGCTTTGCATAAAGCTTGTGTTCCCTCAACAATTGTAGTATTGTATCTAGATGCTTCTCATGTTATTCTTTAGTCTTCAATTACACCAATATTCCATAAAGAAGGATAATCATGAACTCATCCAAGTAAGGATGCATCACATTGTTCATTAAACACATGAAAGTGGCAGAGGCATTAGTAGCACCAAATGGTGCCACTGAAAACTCATAGTTACCATATATTTTTTAGAAAGAAGTCTTATGGATTTCTATAAGAATTATGGTATATTTTTGAAACTTCTCATGAAATTTACTTAATCACAAGACTTAAACCTAGTCTACTACTCTACGGAATTCAATTCACAATATAGAACAAAAATCATAAACATGCAAGCAAAATTAACACACATGCACAAATATTTATCTAGGTGTTTCGGGGAATTAACACCCTAGAGGTTGGTTGGGATACAACCTCCACAGAGCAGGGGCGTACTACTTAACAGAGACTCACACAACCATGCACGTTCAGAAAAACTAAATAGAGCAGAATGAGAGATTTACCCGTTGGTCCTACGTTTGAAGAAGATCCACGTGGAGTCCAAACTCCCTGCAACCGTCCTTCCTCCTTAACCTGAAATGCAAGAAGAAACCAGCACAAAGGACAAGTTGTACAGCATATATCTACTCTATACGTTAGTGAGATTCATATAAAACATTAAATAAATCATAATGAATGCTTTTATAACAAATATTCTCGTACATAAAAGCATACACTAACACGTTTATTTCGGGAACAGCATGATACTTCTGTATTATAAATAGTACGTACAAAAGTAATCAAGTGGAGAGATCACTTGATCCTTCCAAGGCCTTCGCAGACTGTCGTCCGGATCCGTCCAGCCCTTGCCTCGCTAAGACCCCTTCCAAACTGGTGCATACGAGATAACATATAAAGGGATGTGTATCTCAAGGAAACAAGGGTTTCCTGTAATGAACTGGGAAAGTGCAGGAGGCACGAGGAATCAGACTTGGATAGGGAATACCAACAGAGTATAATATCAATAATTCTCTCTCTCCCTTAGGCCATACACATGAGGGCTTTTTATAGTCCCTCCAAGTAGTTTCAGCAGTTGGAAACAGTTGGCCACGGGCTGGGGTGGTTGAACTACCCGAGTAACCATCAACCCAACGCGAAATTAGGGATTTTTTATATATATTTTTAATCATTTTAATGGCATACGCGGAAAAGTCTAGCTGAACTCGCGTATACACGCGGAAAAACACGGGCATAGTCGCGTATGGGGGATTTTACACTGTTTTTAAGTGAATTTGTCCAAGTCTGTAGGAATGGGTGCCCAAAAAGCCATAAAGCAATCATGAATCATGTCAAGGTGAGAAATGATGCTATAACAGATGCCCCCTAATATATGAGGTCAGAAGGGGTACATGATGGCCGAAATGTATTATGCACATAGAAAGAAATTCGCAAGGACAAGAGAGGACTTCACCAGATTTCAGCCTGCCAAAAACCAATGAAAGAAACCAGAGAGTCAACACATGCTGAGGCGGGCATACCCATGCTCAGTCAAAAATACATCATATATATAGAAAGTACCGAATAGATCCAACATGTATACAAGTATAACTGAACTGAAAGTACATAGTGAATCATCTGAGCAGGGCCCGGAAAGACAAGTCTGTATCAATGTCCAAGTATCACATATAGAAAGCTGATCAAAGATAGTGCAACTGGATGTCTGATCAAGTAACTGAATCTCCAAGTACCGGATCATAAGTGGTGGATCAAACGGTACAATCACGCAACTCGGGGATCAACATATAAAATGCTGTTGTGCTGAACTGCAACATATAAGGGTGGAACGGCAACACTGGCAGAAACTGAAAAGGACTGTCAAAAAGTGAACCGAAGAATGCTGATACACCCGAGGTCTTCACCGATCACGACGGCACAATTCTACACAATGGGAATAAATGAGCTGAAGTCGACCATGTGAGAAATCGTTGGATTACCGGGCAATGATGTTTCTCGTTAACCAACGCGAGATAACCCACCGATAATGATAATGAGTGTCAAGGTGCCCCAGTACAATCTGACAAGTGCGAATGAATGAGTTGAAGTCGAACACTTGAAAGAATCTACCAATCATGAGGCAATGACGAATCCCCACTGTCGATAGCGAAGAGTCTGCCACTGATGACTGCAAACCCTAAGGTACTGACAAAAAGACTCTAGACCTTATTCCCAGAGCAATGAGTCGGAGTCGATGGGAAAAGATCTGCTGGAAGGAAGGCATTAAGGCATCCCACATCAGTCCAGCGCGAGTGTAACCCGCGGGCCAAGATTTGGAAGGAATCGGACGAAGTAGAGTGATGGAACCAAAACCGAAGTACGTTTCCGACATGCACAAGATGAAGCTAGTGCACGGAAGAAACCCTCTGAACCAACCAATAATGAAAGCTGACACAGAGGCGAGAAATCCACCGATAGGGTCAAATGGAAATCAAGGTACTGCACGAATCCCAAGTGTGATAATGTGTGTTGACGTCGAACACAGGGGAAACCACTCAGTCAAATACCCATGATGATGATCAAATATTGAGCACGAGGTCACCTATCAATAATGGAAATAGGCCCAAGGTGCGGCTCTAGGTTTGCTCTCAGAGCAATGTGTCGTAGTCGATAAGAGACAAACCCGCCGGCAAGAAGTCAATGGGGACCCTCTCAAACCAGCACGAGTAGAAGACCAAAACACCTGATGTGATAGAACATGATACTGACAAGACCGGGAAGGCCGACTGAATAATGAGTCAAGAGACACCGCAGAATGGCCGACTCAGGCTAGACTTCCCTTGAACAAAAGCACGACTCATGATGACCATGGCAGTAAAAAGTGACACTGTATAAGTCCGTTATGCAGGAGGCACAACAAACTCTCCATATGATTGGAAGAGATAACCAACCGGGGGAGAACTGACAAGTGAAACATGGTAAAGGCTGAACCTAGGTCAAAACTAGAACCATCCCAAATGAAGGAAATATATATAAGTATATGTGCTTTGTTCAAGGGTGACAAACTGACTCTGTACTGCCATCAAAATAACGAAGATACATCCCATTCCCGCTCTTTTTGTTATATTTGATTTTTTTGTCTTTTTCATATAATAAGCCTGAAAAAGAATAAAAGAATGCTATGGTACAATGGATAGAACGAGTATCAAGAAAGAAGATGCACTAGTTCCTGGGATTGGAACAATCCTATGCTCAATGCAAGGTGGCGAAAACTGGTCAGTGATACTCAGAGGAACGTTCCATCCATGGGTACAAAGGTGTCAAGTCGTGATAGCTAAGTGCATGCAATGGTTAACGTGTACAGAAAGTCAAGGTCAAAAGTTGGCTTAAACATCGAGTCCAAATGAAGCCGGCTAAAGGCCAGGATAAACAAGTAGCCAATATGCAATGCAGTAATACAACTTAACGACACCAGGGAGCCTCTAGGGTATAAGCCAGAAAAATGATAAGTGATGAAGGAGAAGAATGAAGCTTCAACACGGAAGACATGGCGGGACTAAAGAGGACTCCCGAGCCTACATAAAAAGCAGCATGGGCAACAAGTGATAGCGAGGAACTAACTAGGAAGCCCATGTAAAGGAAGGCTCTACCATCAAGTCATGATTAAAAATTGGCGAGTGAAATGGGTGTAATACTCATGACCTGATGGGATCGACCCTAAGGCAAGTGATCAGTATGGAGGCTAGTATGCAAGATGCAATGGAAAGTGATTCCCTAACCTATATGCCAGTGAAGATCATATACCTGCCGCGAAGAGTCTGAAATCATGGATCAAAAACCGGGAAAAGTCCCAAAATCGTCAAAATGTACCTGAAAACATACCAAACTGGGCACTTCCAAGCAATCGAGTTATACAGCATAAGATAGATCGAAAAAATAAGCATAAGGAAATTTTTGCGAAAATTTTCAATTTTTAGCCATAAATACACAAATTACCTCTCATTTGGTTCATTATTGCATAGCTGATTTGGAAAAAGAGCTCTGGAGCTAAAAACTTGTTTCGTCAAATCAGGAACAACTGACCGTCGGAATTCAGCGAAACTTCAGGTAGGCTCCTTAATCATCCTGTTGATTCATTTTGTCCGTTTGAAAATTAAAATTAAGTGATTTTTTGCCTTGAAACCCTTATTAAAAATTGCGTATCTGCGCATACGCGGGTTCAATGAAGGCAAGTCGCATATACACGCGACTGTGCACAGGGAAAGTAGCGTATGCGCAGGTCCGATTTCAAAAAAGTGTTTCTAATGCAAATTTTGATGAAATTTCTCAGGATGACCATCTCATGGAGGGAACGTGAGCATAGCGCAGTAGACCAAGAGGTCATGCGGGACCGCGCAGCACAAAACATCCTCCGAAATTGCGGATTGTTGAAATTCTTTAAAATGCCCAATATGAAAAGTAATGTGCGATTGCTTGAAATGCTCGTAAATTACTGGGAACCAGATCGGGATTGCTTCATAATTGATCAGATGCCACTACGCATAGAAGTGGAGGATATATATTTCATCACTGGACTCTCCAGGAGGGGAGACCCAGTGGACTTGCACGGAAAGCCCCTGGGAGGGTTGACCGTGGAAGACTATGTCCAAATATATTGCGTAGATAATTCCAAGAAGGTTGGAACGCAGATTGCTATTAGAGATATCAGGGATTTGCACATAAAGATCCTCCTGTTCACCATCGGCAGAGTGGCAGGATCTGCCTCACTACATCAGGCGTCCAGGACGCAAATGAGCATAGCTATAGAGTGTTTGATTCACGTCTACGATTGGTGCACAGCCCTGCTACAGAACATGAAACAACAGCTGACCTCCATTCGCCAAACAAAGACAAAACACTTTGGCTATGGGACCATTTTGACAACATTCTTCTTTGAGAGGGTTCTAGCTTTGAGACCCAGAGTGATCTCGACTATTAGCAGCCCGCGGGACCCAAGAATTGCCCGTTGGGCAGACATGATGAAGAGACTGGGGGGCAGCGAGGTACCCCGAACCACCTGGGACGATGAGTTCTTCCTGTGGTGGAGAGAACAAATCATCGCAGTGGACGACTATCCCTATGCCGGGATGGACTTTCGAGGAGATCCAGATCTAGTACTTCCACCCGGTGCAGCATGGGGAGCAGTCGGTAAGTTTTGCAAAAAAATTTGACTTATATGATTTTTTGGATTTTTTTCAAATATGTTATGAAAAAATGAAAAACAAACATGTTTTTGGATTGGATTCATAATGACTGACAGTTAAAAATGATCATGTTTCAGATGTTGGACCAGTTCATCCTGAGGGCCTAGCACGTCACAAGCGCCGTAGAGGTGAGGCGGAGACAGCGGATTCTGACAGGACACTCCAGGCCGTGCAGAGAAACTTGGAGGGACTGACCTGCCAAATTCCTCTGGCTGCCGTGGAGGACTTGCCAGAAGCCATCCAGAGACGGGTTGTAGGAGTACCCCGGGACTGGGTTAGACTATTCCGCCGTGTGGCCACTGCAGTTATGTTCTATAGGAACACGACTTCTGGGCAGGGTCCTCAGGAGTAGACAGATTTTATATATTAGATGACTGTATATTATTTTTGAGACTGAACATGATGGGGCATAAGCCCAAGTTTTGTACGGCATTTATGGATCCAAATTTTGTAAAGTTTTTTGACATACCGATGATATATATACAGCGATATTTGATGTGATGTGATAAATGTATCAAATGTATGATGTTTTTGATGATTAGAATTTATTGTATTGAATGATTAATATGCCAATCTAAAGATTGATTAGCTAATGAGTCAGCAAACCAATTGTCAGCTCGAGGAATATGAATGAATGTTAAAAATTGAAATGACCTTTGTAACAAACGTACCCTCAAGAACAATCGTAATAAAAATGGATCTCGTACCCGATAAGTGTTGTTCAACTGCGACACCACCAGCTGGGAGTCCAAGAAAACTACCAACGAGTCAACACCCAAAGATATTGCCTCTGAGAGTAGATGAATGACTGCAGTGTATTCTGCTACGTTATTGGAAGCAGGACCAATGCAGACTCCTCTTGATACCAACAGCTGACCGGAAGGATAACAAAGAACCCAAGCCGCGGAAGCTAAGTTCCGGGTGTGTCTACTAGCACCATCGGCGAAACCAAAATGACTCATGACATCAACACAACCTGCCAAAGCAGATCAAAAACATCACCATCTCATCAAAATCGAAAATCAAACAGATATGTACAAAGCAAAAAACTACTATAAATATATACAAAGCAAAATGCCAGGCCAAAGCCTAGGCATAATACTTCTTCAAATAGAGCCCATTTCGGGGCTCCAGCAACTCGTTCCCTTCGAAGTCAACCAAGGTATAAGCTCCTTTCTTAAGGACCTTTTTGACGACATAGGGGCCATACCACATCGATTTAAACTTTCCTGCCCCCAAGGCATCTTTTTCTTGGGCATAGACCAAAACAAGGTCACCTTCGGAAAAGACCCTAGGCTTAACCGCCTTATCGTACTGAACCTTTACTCGGTTTTTATGCGCTTCATTCAACGTGGCGGCATCTCGACGCTACTCATCAAGATGTTCCAGATGAAGAAGCCGCTCTGCCAGACTAGAAGTGTCAGGAAGAAGCTCAACAACTAATTTAAGGGAAGGAATCTCGCATTCAATGGGAAATATGGATTCCACCCCGTGCACTAGCTGAAACGGAGTAAAGCCAGTTGCAGTTTTCACTGACATCCTGTATGCCCAAAGTGCAGGATATAGCATAATATTCCAGTTGGATCTAGCTTTATCAATTGTCCTTTGAAGAATTGTCTTCAAAGATTTATTCACGGCTTCCACTTGCCCATTGGCTTGAGGATAATATGGAGATGAATGCTCCTGCCGGAAACCCAATTTGAGAGCCAACTCAGCCATCATACTATTCTGAAAATGACTGCCATGGTCAGTGAAAATCTCTCTAGGTATACCAAAACGAGCGATAACCTGGTTGAAAAGGAACAAAGCTGCAGTCTCACCATCGTTCCCAAAAGTAGGCATAACCTCGACCCACTTCGTAAAGTAGTCTACTGCTATGATAATGTACTTGTGACCTTTTTCCGAAGGCGGGTTACAAGTAGTATAATCCATACCCCACTTTGTAAAGGGTCCGACAGTAACGACTGGAAAAAGCGGAGCTGGATGAGCGCACATTTTTCGAGTATACACCTGACAAGGATGACACTTCTTGACCGATTCAATGCAATCTTTGAAAATCGAGGGCCGGAAATATCCAGCACGCAAAATCTTGTGGGCTGTAGCAAGCCCTGATAAATGACCCCCACAAGCTCCACTGTGAGAATCATTGAGCACAGCCTCAGCTTCTTCGAAAGTTAAGCAGCGTCTTAGGATTGAATCAACCCCTCGACGGTACAAAGCATCACCAATAATCAGATAATTCTTGGCCAAGTGACGCAGCTTACGACGCTCATCTTTCAAGAAAGAAGAGGGAAACTTCGTAGTCTGGAGATATACAATGATGTCCCCATACCAAGGATCTTGTGGAGAGATTAAAAACAAGTGCTCGTCCGGAAAGGACTCATCATAGATCATCTCCTCCCCACAAGGCAACTCGGAGATCAATTCCGCAAAGACTAATGACTTCTTGGATTTGGCAGACATGAACTCTAAATCAAATTCCTGTAATATCACAATCCATCTATTATATTTGCCCCCAATCACTCGCCTGCTGAGGACAAACTGAAACGGATTGGCAGCTGCCAAGACATAAGTTTTGCGAAGAATAATGTAATGCCGGAGTCGCTGCACAGCATGGACTGCTGCTAAGGCTAATTTTTCTATTGGGGTGTATCGAAGTTCAGGTCCTACCAGTCCTCGACTAAGGTAGTAAATAACATGCTCAATAAGAGCATCATCCTCCTGAACCAGAACCATACCAATGGTAGATTCTGCTATAGCCAGATACAAAAGAAAATCTCTGCTATAATCGGGTGGACTCAGTAAAGGAGCAGAGGTCAATGCCTTTTTCAAGGCATCGAATGAGTGTTGAGCATAGTCGTCCCAAAGAAAAGGGACTCCTTTCTTCAACAGTCTCATATATCCTTTTGTAATCTCAGCATAGTTAACGATAAACCTCCGAAGAAAGTTAGACTTCCCTTGGAGACTTTGAAGTTGACGGATTGAAGACGGGGGAGGCAACCGAAGCATTGCCTCAACCTTGAAGGGATCTACCCTTATCCCTTCATTAGACACGATAAATCCCAACAGCCGACCGGATGTTACCGCGAAAACGCACTTGTTCGGATTCAAACAAATTTTATAAAAACGACATCTCTCAAATATTTGCCGGAGGTGACCTGGATGATCCATCCTCTTTCGAGAATGAGCAGCTAGATCATCTAAGTATGCCTCGATAATTTTCTTGATGTCGTGGAAGGCGTAAGACATGGCCCGCTGAAAAGTAGCTCCAGCATTTTTAAGACCAAAAGGCATTTTCTTATATGCAAACGTACCCCAGGGACAAATAAATGCGGTCTTATGTTGATCTTCTGGACGGATAGTAATTTGATTATAACCAGAGAAACCGTCCATGAAGGAGAAAATCTCGTTACCGACACACTCGTCAATAATCTGATCGATGAAAGGTGTGGGGTAATTATCTTTAGGACACGCCTTATTCAGGTCTCTGAAATCGATGCACACTCGAATCGTTCCTTGCTTTTTATCTACCGGAACGAGGTTTGAAACCCATTCAGTCAGAGGAACTGGGAAAATGAATCCCGCCTTAAGCAGCTTTTCAACTTCAGCTTTGATAGCTGCTGCCTTCCTAGGATTAACCGGACGAAGTTTTTGCCTGACCGGCTTAGCGTTTTTATACGTCTTGATCTCATGCTAGACGATAGATGGGTCTATGCCAGGCATTTCCTCATAAGACCAAGCAAAAACATCCCTATACTCTTTGAAGAGCTCGGTATAGATTTGAACCTCTTCATGGGAACATTCAGCTCCAATGAAAACGTTCTCGACAATATTGGGATTCCTGGAGATGTTCACAGGGATAGTAGGAGAGATCACAGCCATGTTCCCTTCAGCATAAACCTGTGCTGGTGCTAAGGGGCTCAAGACTGGGTGAACAGGTCCAGGAGACTGAGGACTTGGAAAACTAGCTTCGACTTCGCTCAAGTCGGGTAGGAAGTAAGACCGATGATGCAAGTCATCCCACGGTCTCTCTATACCTGTCATTGCTTCCAGGATGGCCTCTTCAGATGGAAGAGTGGTATCTAGACAATCTTGGGCAGAAGAAGAAGTAAGCGTCCAAGCCGGAGCCACATCACCATCCAACTCTTCCGGTGAAAGAGGAGCTGGATCAGATTCTGCAGTGTCAACAATAGACTGATATGCAATCTCAGCTGCAGAAATCGGGAATGCCATTCCACCCACTTGCCCTTCCTCCAATGTGGTTGTTGGGGAAGGTAAGGTCCAAGGGTCCGAAAAATAATGAGTTCGAAAGAACTCTCTTCGAAGGGGAGCCTTGGAGGATGAAATAGCATTAATAGACACCTTAGGAGGAGGAAGATCAAAAGAACCCATCGGGGAAGAATACATTCCAACTCCTAGATTCTCGACAGGCGCCTTAGTATTATCCAACTTAGGCACAGATGAGTCAGAAGGCGCATCCAGGTCTACAGGAGGACAGTCCAGTTGATCCACTGTAACGATCCTCCCTTCATGGGGGAAACATACTATTCGAAATAATGAAGATGCAATAGCATCCATTTCATAAATCCAGTTCCTCCCCAACAGAAGGTTGTAGTCCAAGGCTGCATCTACTACCTCAACCTCTATGTTAACGGTTTTTCCCCCAACATAGATGGGCAAAGCTGGGACAATATCATGGGGTCTGTGAGAATGACCATCAAATGCAGTAAGAACAGTGCTAGATGGAACAGCTTTGGGAGATCCAAGTGTCTTCCAGCATGCGAGAGACATCACGCAAGTAGAAGCACCCTCATCGACCACCGTTCGAAAGATATTGGTCTTTCGATATGATGATTTAATATGAAATGCCATGTGATGAGGAAGTCTCTTCTTAAAATTAGTCATATCAAAAGTAATCAGAAGAGAATTTTTCGGATCAACAGCCCCAATGGCAGTGAGCAAAGCACTGCGCTGAGCCGGACAAGACTGGAGTACCTCTAAAGCTGACATAGCACAAGGACTTTGCGCCAGATCTTCTACAATCGAGTAGTTCTGGGCAACCCTCATGTTCGGATTAATCGTTGACCGCTTAGAAGATGCTTTTGGCATCCGAGGCATAGACTCAACAGTTGGCTTCGTGATGTGAAGCGGCTCAGTAGCATCGGGAACTTCCTTAGCTTTCGAAGATTCCTCTCCGCCATAATCACGGGATCTCGTAGCGACATCCACGTGAGCACTCATCATAAAGATATTCGATGGAATTTCCCCTTCCTGGGCACCTCCAGAGGAAGCCCCGGGATTTTGGTTCGCGCCAGCAATTAATTGCTGCCCTTGGGGAAAAGGGTTTGTTAGCACAGCCTGGGAACTAGAAGAACCCTGCTGAGATAACAGGCGCTGAGCATCCTGAATTTTCGGGCAAAGGTGTGTGAGATGGTCTCCATCACAAAGCTTGCACGGAAACTTCACTTTCTTTTTCTCCTTTTGACCCTCACCAACACGCTCGTTGGTTTTATTTGCATTGCCCTTCCCGTTCTTTCCCTTCTTCTTGTTATTTCGTCCCTTCTTCTTCCCATCAGATTGTTGATTTCCTTTGGGATCGGAAGCTTGGACAGCATTAATGGACAAAGACTGGGAAGGTGATGAATCAGCAGGCACAGCCTGACCAGAAGGAGCAGATTGTAAAGACAACTGCTGCAATTGAGAAAGCAGGCTGGCTGCACTACTACTGACTGATCCGACAAGTCCGTCACCATGCGGACCGGGTTTGGGTTTCGATAAATCCAATTTGGAGCGAGGAGCATTGGGCAAATACTTGTAAAGCATCCCAGACTGAGAATAGATCAACTCTAACTGCTGGGCCCTAAAGATGGCCTGCTCCTCGGAATATACCCCTGACATGGATACATCCTTTGAAATGTCTGACTGAAGCGATTTCAAAAACCACTCGAGAAGGAACTCACCTAGAATATGGGCTTTGATAAGCCTCTTCCTTCTCCTCCATTCCTGAATATGATCAGAAATGTGAGTTGCCTCATCCTGCTTAAAATTAGCCAGGAGTTCGGTCCCGGCCTCATATCTGACAGGCAACTGAAAATGGTTAAGAAATGTGACAGCCAGTTCTCCAAATGTGGCGAAACTGCCCCCAGTGAGCTCTATATACCATTTAGCAGCATTCCCAGTTAGGGTGCGTTGAAATAATCTCAATCTAATCGAGTCGTCGATCAGAGAGTTCGAAGAGCACCATAAGTGGAAAGTGGTGATGTGGTCTGCCGGATCTTCACCATTCTTACCTTCAAACTTAGGAATGTCTGAAGGAAGTTTGGTTGGAACCGGAGGCCACCCCGGACTATACCGAATCGGGTCATTGGTTAACTTCGACAAGTCTGGCAAGTTTAACGTTGCCAGAAATGGTAATCGAGGCGGAGCCTGAGAATTCCATCCTTGATGGGATGGATTTCCAACATTCTGAAAAGAATAGCCTGGATTTGATGAGGCACCAGGCTGCCAGAAAGGACTCGTAGAAAACGGATAAGAACCTCCTCCCCACGCCGAGTTACCAAAACCCAGACTAGTTCCCCCCGCTGAAGTATTGACTGAAGAGGAAAGCCCCTGGTAGGGGTTCCATGCATTAGACAGAGGAGAAAAAGACTGATAAGCACTTGATGAAGGGAAAGAAGCATTCCCTTGATGACCCGCGAAGAACTGATTCCCTGCCCCAGCCGTTGTAAAGACAGGATTCCACCCTGTAAAAGTAGTCGAGCTTTGCCCCCCAGACCAAGGGTTGAAACTCTAGGTCTGGGACGTAAAAGGAAACGACCCTAAAGAAGGATTGGAACTGGGAATATGCCCAGTCCTAAAGGGGAAACCCTGAAACGAAGCTGATCCACTAGCCATGTTAGACATGGGCGTAGATCCAGCTGCACCGGCGGAAAAGGAAAAAGAGGGATTTCCACTAATGGACATCCCTGAATAGAAGGGACCAGAATGAGAAGCATATGCCTGGGTGAACCCAGAGCCAGACATAGCAGTGCTAGAAGCAATCGAAGATGAAGCAGTAGTGCCCCCTGCCTCGACAGAAGCAGGGGTCTGAATGCCTGCAGCACTCACGGTAGAAGCCGCGTTCCCAGTCGTGGCCATCGAAAGATAAGAATGATACGGAAGATCCGGCGGTCTCTCAGACTCCGGTCTGATGTACTGAAGAACAAACGGATGATCAGGAGGAAGAGGAGATGGACCTGTAGCAGGAGGCTCAGGTATATCTTCAACTTGAAAATCTTCTTCCTGAGGAAAAAGAACTCGCGAGGTGAGCGGAACGCTCCTCTCGGGACCGACACCGGAATCAGCAACGAAACCCTCAGATCTTTGTGGAGGATCACTCTCCACAGCGTCAGACGCTACCGGATGGTAACCACCAGCTAAATCGCTCCTACGCCTTCTCGAAGAAGGCTCTGCACTCTCGGGAGATAACCCCCGGATTCTCCTCGAACGTCGAGGCGCTTGATCGGCCACTTTTATAGATTTATTAAATTAGACTCAAAAAAGTGAAAAGCTAGGCAAGCTAGGAGCAAAGAGCACTCACTAAAATAAAAATCCCTGAGAAACAACAAGCAAACAGCCTCCAAGTATTTCCGCTCCGGGTGATGAGGACCGGACACCAAAATACAGGAAAGCGAAGTATAGGGCCTTCCAAAAGCAGTCTGGGATGATTAGGGCCCAGAACAACTAGCGAAGGTATCAGAAAAAGTTACGCCGACCTCCTAACGACAGCCTTTGCCGGCTCAAGCACCCAAGCTTCGCAAGGGCACCCCCCAGAAGTACTGCTGAAAGTGATGCGACGTCTGCCTCGGGTACCACGGGTATTCCCCCCCGCAGTCACCTGTGTGGAACCTAGGAACGGCAACTATGGACACCAATCCGTATCAGAAGCTGGGCGGAACGGTCTTGAGGTCAGATTCAGCTAATCGGAGGGGGGGTATCCCTCTTCTCAACCTTCACTTCCCCTCTCGCTTGACTCTCGGATGAGAGCTTTCCCAGTCCACCTCACGGAGTTGGATTTCGCTCAATTAATCAACTTCTATGTTTGTTTGAGCGGCCTTGGAGAGCTAACTCTCCACTCACCTATTCCAAGGCCCTACAACCTAGCTAGTTGGTGATTGACACTTAGTAAAACTTGCTAGTTGATTTTAGATTAAATCGCTTATTTTAAGAGCTGTTATATTAAGTCACAAGGATATGGAGATGAAACCAATGGTGTTTTGACGCAAAAGAAATTAATAAAAACTTAACTACATGCACATGCAGTTCTTTGTCTTTCGATGAAAAGTAATCTCTATATGGGTTCTACGAGACTAACAAATGTATTTTTCTTTTCGAATTACAAACTCACACTCACAAAAACTAAGAAACTAACTAAATGATTCAATGCACCTAATGCAAATCACTACAAGCATGTAAATCCTAAGATGCAAAAATCTCTTGAAACAAGGTGAAATTTCCCGAAAAGCTCCTTCAGTTTTAACTCATCTTTTGTTGTCCAGAAAGCCAATTCTTGAAAACAAGAACTCTTAATATAAGACACCAAAAACACTCAACAACAAGAAGAATAAATCAAATGACAACTCCTCCTCAAAATCAAGCCGAAAACTAAAAGCAAGAAATTTCACAACAGCTCCAAAAGATATGGCCAAACGAAAATGAAAAATGCAACAACAAAAACAAAAACAAGACCAAATGTTTTTTGAGTTTTTGAAATGCAAAAAACAAAAAGCAAAACAAATGTTTTTTGGGATTTTTAGTTTTATAAAGCAAGAGCTCAAAAAGACCAAGCACAACTATCACAATCCAAGCCAAAACGAGACCGAATTTCAAGCATAAACTTCAACAATGCTCCCAAACCTTATAAAGCTAATGATAGCAAGATCGATAAGAGCAACGGAAGACCAAAAACTCAGCCAAACAGCCTAGAAAAATAGTGCAAACTCGCTGCAACAAAAGACTCCAAAGAAGCAAGAAAAGTTCTTCGAAAATTGCAACAAAACCCTAGCCTATGAAACTCAAGAAAACCAATCGAAAACAAAGCAAAAATCGCAATGCAAAGCACACCACAAAGATAGGAGCGAGTCAGTGAGCAGAAGCTCTCTGTTCTGATAAAGCAGAACAGCCAAGAACGCTCAGAAAGCGATCTTGGAACTCAATCCAGGAGTGCCAGCACTAACAAGAACATTTTTCCAAAAAGATTAGTTTTCGGACAAACGAAATAGAAACAAGACTTGAAACCACTTCCTTCACACTCCAGTAAATACAGAGACACTGTATACACAGGCCTCCACAGCCAGAAAGGACCAAAAAGCCAATAAACCCAAAAATTCAAAATCTGCCTAGGTATACGCGACCTTGCAGTTATGCAACCAGCGTGTATACGCGTCTGTGTTAAGGGAAACTCGCGTATACGTGGATCCCTTTAGACAAAATCGCGTGTATACGCGACTGTGTGCAGACAAAAGAGCGTATACAAAGAAAGATAATGAAAAACAAAAAGGACAAGCCTGGGAAAGACACCAAGACTTCAGACTGACTGCAAGAAAATAAACTGGACTGTAAAAGATAGATCAAACTATTGGCAACCTACCAAACAACTGAAACAACCCAACAGGAGAATCACAAGAATGTGATCCCCAGCGGAGTCGCCAGTTCTGTTTCGGGGAATTAACACCCTAGAGGTTGGTTGGGATACAACCTCCACAGAGCAGGGGCGTACTACTTAACAGAGACTCACACAACCATGCACGTTCAGAAAAACTAAATAGAGTAGAATGAGAGATTTACCCGTTGGTCCTACGTTTGAAGTAGATCCACGTGGAGTCCAAACTCCCTGCAACCGTCCTTCCTCCTTAACCTGAAATGCAAGAAGAAACCAGCACAAAGGACAAGTTGTACAGCATATATCTACTCTATACATTAGTGAGATTCATATAAAACATTAAATAAATCATAATGAATGCTTGTATAACAAATATTATCGTACATAAAAGCATACACTAACACGTTTATTTCGGGAACAACATGATACTTCTGTATTATAAATAGTACGTACAAAAGTAATCAAGTGGAGAGATCACCTGATCCTTCCAAGGCCTTCGCAGAACGTCGTCCGGATCCGTCCAGCCCTTGCCTCGCTAAGACCCCTTCCAAACTGGTGCATACGAGATAACATATAAAGGGATGTGTATCTCAAGGAAACAAGGGTTTCCTGTAATGAACTGGGAAAGTGCAGGAGGCACGAGGAATCAGACTTGGATAGGGAATACCAACAGAGTATAATATCAATAATTCTCTCTCTCCCTTAGGCCATACACATGAGGGCTTTTTATAGTCCCTCCAAGTAGTTTCAGCAGTTGGAAACAGTTGGCAACGGGCTGGGGTGGTTGAACTACCTGAGTAACCATCAACCCATCGCGAAATTAGGGATTTTTTATATATTTTTTAATCATTTTAATGGCATACGCGGAAAAGTCTAGCTGTACTCGCGTATACACGCGGAAAAACACGGGCATAGTCGCGTATGAAGGATTTTACACTGTTTTTAAGTGAATTTGTCCAAGTCTGTAGGAATGGGTGCCCATAAAGCCATAAAGCAATCATGAATCATGTCAAGGTGAGAAATGATGCTATAACACTAGGGGAAAGAAAAAACTCAAAAACCCTTCAGCCTTGTGTTCATTAATCAAGTGAGTAATATAAGTGATTATAATTTTCATCTCAATGTGAGAGCTCAGCCTACAAAATCAATTATATTCTATCCTACTGAATGATTGATAGGGATAGTACGTAACCAACTCAACCAACCATGACCCTATTTCCTTGTGAAATTCTTGAGTAATTTTGTCCCTATTATTTAGGAAATTCCTCTAATTGATTTTGTAACTCCCAAGGATGGTCTACCTGACCTCATACAACACCTGTACACTCAAAGTAGTTTACAATTGTTGTTACACTATCTTGGAAACTCCACCACAACTGGGAAACTCATATTATTTTCATGCATGAGATAATTATTAGATGATTGATCAATTAACTAGATGATCTCTGAGTTACACTGATTTTTCTCTACTTAATTACCAACAACTAGTTATTTTAAAAATTAGAAATAGTTTAACTAATTATAACTGAAATTAACTCAACCTAGGATCCTAAAATTTAGGAATCACTATATACAACTGAAATTCATGCCCCTAACTTGAATTAAATGATTTAATTGAGTGAAAATCTCCATTTCACCTCAGTTAACTACTCCAAGCTTTTTACTGATGTGGAATTTCAAATTTCCTCAATTTGACTAAGGAAAAATCAAATTAAGAATTTCTTGCTACATTTTTTCAACACTCCATTTTAGCAAGAAAGGGATTTTAACCACCCCTATCATGCACCTATGTAATGTATTGAATGAAAAATATCTCACTTTTAATGTTGATACTATGACATCTGCAACTGAGAAGCATCCAAAAAACAAACTGAATCAACTATGTCTATAATTGTCGACTGGGAAAATTGTGTTGTTGTTGACTCTACTATTAAGCCTCCTTCTTTGTTGTCGACACTTCTATGCACTCCTCAGTGTTTGATTGACATTGATCCTATTCCAACTGAATATTGTGGGCCTCCATAGCAAGCTAATGATCCATGAGATGAACGCCTCAACGGACCCTGTCCAAATTTCTGCAACTTTGGGGCTAAGGATCTACAACACCCCACCTCACTCTTGAAGGTATAGTTGCATGCATGGAAAAATGTGATCTAATCATATTGTTGTTACCACTTTATTTCTTCTTCTACACTACTACTGCAATAATGAGTCTTATCTCCCCATATCCTGAAGTACTAGCTTCAATAGGGTTGATCCCTCTGAAACTAGACTTTGTTTGAGTCTCGATCTTCCCGTGGGAAATTTCTCTACTCCTGAATCTACCAATGTGAGTGATCACAACTCCTTTTGTGTCACTAAACATTGGCTCACTAATCTTTCCACTAACAACCTTATAGCTCCATTAAGAATTATTCTCATAGGGTCTTCTATATTTTCCCTAAAATAGGGCTCCATAACACTACCTCCTAACAACTCATTAGTTCTTTAATGACCAATGTACGAGGACTTACAAGAATAGATCTATTGTGAATCTTGTTATGATACCATGTGGAAATTATTTCTTATATTTCAAACTTCTTATGAAATTTACTAAATTACAAGGCTCAAAACTACTCTACTACTCCATGTAATTCAATTCATTGTGTATTTCAATTTATTGTATATCACGCCATTCACCGGTTGAGGATTCCTAGGTCCACTGAGGCAACACAATCCTAGCTTTACCACAACCCACAATCTAGATCAGGGGGTACTAGGCTAGTGGATTTACCATGACCCACATTCTAGTTTAGAGACCACTAGGCCATGTGCTATACCAATTCGAAGATCCACCACACTCAACCTCGAATCCATCTGGCAATCTAGCTAAACCAAAACATGAGAACTCTAGAACACCATGACTATCCGGAAATGGAAAAGCTAGGTTGAAAACACTCGCACACCTGGAAAAAACCATGCCAAGACAACAAAGAACCACATGCAATACCATGCATGCCAAATATACAAAGGAGAATACACATGCAAATCGATACATGCCAAGAATCTTGTTGTAGTTGCTTGATTCCTACTCATCCTTACTTGCTTCCTCCTTTTTTCTTCTTTCTTTCCTTTCTTGGTTCAATGCCAAAATGCTGCAAGAAAAATCCAAGTTTCCAAGAGTGAGAGAGAGAGAGAGAGAATAATGAGAGAGCTTCAAAAATGTGAGCAAAATATTTGCAACTAATCCTCAGAAGCCTTTTTATTAATTAGGCCTCTATTTTCTTCATTTTCCATTATTTTCCTTCTTTTTCCTCCTCAAATATGACATGTGACCTTTCACTTTCCTTTTCTCCTAATGTAATCTATTTTGATAAATAAATGTGCCATTTTTCCTTTCCAAATCCTTTGCCTTTTCCTTTTCCAATTTCCTTTAGCAATTATAAACCAAATCAACACCCCTTAGGATGTTTTGTCCAAAATTTTTCTTGGAATAACTATCCCATCAACCGCGGTTATTATTTTTAACTTTATTACTTTGATTTTTCACCAAGGATGTTACAAAACCCTCCACCTTGAGGGACACCATATTTGGTGTTCAACCACACATATACCTCAATAAAACCACTGAAAATAAATCATACTACCCATTATATTTATAACATATCTTGTTAAAATATTTACAATGAATAACCTGCTCAAAAATTAAAAAAACATCATGACAATCATACCACCTACTGGAGCTTTATAACATAAATCATTATGGTATTTACAATAACCATCACATATATACATATGCACATTTTCCCAACCGACAAATATAATGATATGATGTCTGCTTCTGTATCAAGGGAATCTAGATTCTCACACCTCCACCCTCAAAGTTTTACTAGGATTCACCTCCTTTCTAGGAAGTCTAGAATCCACTATCAATGTCAAAACTGCATCCAATCTCCATCATTACAATGTTGTGCTATTATACCCCCAGTGAACATTTACCAACTCATTGTTCCAGGGAGCACTCCCAATGTGCATCTAATTCCATCCGGCAATGCTAATGACCAAAACAAATCCATCCCTGGCCTTCCCTTCTTTGATACATAGTCCCTCAGGCAATTCGATAATCCCCTTCTGTACAGTCACTCACCTTCCAAGTTCCCCGAAAACTCCTATATCGGGCGATCAATCCCTTGGAAAGACTTCCTCACATCGAAAGATACAAAACCAAGGCATATACCTACCACAAAAGCATCATACTGGTCATAGCATGCTCATGGAAATAAATGGACACTATAGTGTCGCACAATGGCCCTAATCTTCAAGTGATTTACTATCATATTGGTGAATGTTTCAATTCCTTTTGTTGATGCTGCTAATTCTTGCATTCGGTTTCAACCACCCAACTGGGCATTTCCATGCTTCATATAACAAGAAAATAAATGCTATTAAATTCAAAATAAATTGAAATAAATTCACGTGATGCCTTATTGGTATCTTGTCATCAAGGTACACTTCTAATCCTATTTACTTCGTGTCATAACAAGTCAAACTAGATGTTTGATCAAATCATCATGTATAAAAATATCACATATAGTTGTCTCAAAACAAAACCATTATAGGTAAAAAACATGAATTACATGCAATCATCATAAACCATAATCATAAATAATATGTAACCATTATAAGTCAGAATCGTATATCAAATGCATAATAAAACTGAAACAAAATACCGATACTTATCCTTCATCAATCCTTACTTCTACTATTTTTCCTTGTCCTTTCTATACACATACCGGATCGGTTGCCACACCCAGTAAGCACCCAATGCCCTTGCTTCTCTTTACTCACATACACATAAACAAAATTTACATCACAACACATACATCCATACAAGGCATACAACACCACACAATGCATACACCCACACCAACATATGACACATACATGTACACCAAGTGTATAATACAACATAATACATATGCCTACACCAGAATACAACACATACACCTACACCTGGTGTGCAATACAACACAATACATATGCCAACACCAACATATAACAAATACACCTACACCCGGTGTACAATACAACACAATATATACACGTATACCTAGTGTACACACAATACATGTACATACACATAAATATGGTGTACAACACAACACCATACATATAGATATATAGAGTAAAACACAATGAATACACATGTCATAGTTCCATGACTACACCACACACATACATAGTGGTGCATGCCCTCAACAAAATATGTATGACATGCACACAATACCACATGTATACCAGTACCCTATGCACAACATGTACACAATACCACTTGTACATTCATGCACACAACACCGTATGTACATATCACTGCATATACAACATGCACATAGCACCAAACCTACACAACATTGTCTATCCAACATGCACACAACACCATATGCACACAACACCACATATACACCACGCGCATAGTATGATATGTACACAACACCACATATCCAATATGTACGTAGCACCATATATGCCTAGCATTGCATATGCAATATAAACACAACATCATATATACAATAGGCATACAACATTACACTTCACCATTTGTCCCATCCTGTAAATAAAATTACATGAACAATATGTACACATACTAAATATACACGACACTACATACACACAACATCATAGGTGAAACATGTACAACATATACAACATATACATAAAAATAGTATTGCACATCCATTGACCACATATTGACCCCACAAAGAAACATTGCTTATAGTTTCTTTACATTATCCATGCTTATCCTAGCATGCCACATATCATACTACTTTCATTTCTATGATGTACCCCTCATCATTATTGTTACATAGTAATTTGTCACCATGCTCTTTTTCCCATCCCTGATCTTGAAATTCCTTATGAAAAAACTTGTGCAATGTTGCCACCATGAAGAAATATGTTAGGACATCCCCAGAAGATCCAAAGAAAATTTCTTTGGAATATGACTGAAGAAACTTGGTCAAATCCCTAGTCTCCTAGGTCAATGTGTTTCCTGGTGTCATGCTCGCGCTAACGTCATATTGACAGTTATAGATTAGCGTTGTTAGCACCCTTATTTATTGGAAAAACCACGTTTATCCATTTCTAATAGTGTTTCCTCAAATGGAGGATAAGCTTCGACCTCTAGAAGTTCCAGGGCGGAAAATTAGTTGTTAAACAATGGTGACAGAGTCGAGCTCTCTGATTTTAGAGCATTGATCTCATCCATGGGGGGTTTATCCCTTATAAATTGGACATTGCTCCTCCTTTGTAATATTCCCAAATTTTCACATCACATTTGGAATATTAGAGTCCTTGATTTTCCTAATGAATTAAGTAAATAAAAGGGTGTAGGGACCCACAATCCTCAATAAGAATAAATATCCACTTTGTGTGTGTGAATGTGGATTAATTTAGCCTAGATCTGCAAAAAGAGGTAGTTGAGCAACTACTAATGTGAATGAGATTGGGGATCATGTCTCATTTAATGAGAGAGATCATGGATAGTTGATTCAGTCAACTAAGATCTGGAAGATGTAAAACAAAGGGTCATTGAGAATTAATGATGAAGTGGTGGAGGATCATGTGCAAATGAAGCACACATGATGGAGGAGGTGTACATTGCACCTAGACTGTTTGGTTGATTTGGTAAAACAACGTAGTCCCACTTGGAGGATCTTGTCCACATGAGACTAAGTAGTTGAGATTAGGGCCAAGGCTTGGGATGGCTCAATCATTATAAAGGAGATGAAGGCAAAGGTGAAAGGCATATTGGATTATTTTGTTGTATGATCTTTTAGATCTGGAATTGTCAAGTGACATTCCACTGCATTCTCGGGCTATTTAGCAGAGATTGCAGGTGCTGTTTAGCATAGGGTGTTCCCGGGTGAGAATCCCTCCTCTTTCTTTGAGTGATCTCCAAGGAAGAGGTTTGTACTTCATTATACATTAGGCTTCAAGTTCCATTTCTTTTCTCTACTTTCTGCAGGACATTCATGTTCAGAAAAGTGCAGTTTCCTGAAGATCAGTTTGGAAGGTGGAAGTTTTCTTCAGTACTTCAGCTGTAGAACAAGGTGAGGGATTATTCCCATCACTTGAGCTTATATATCAACACTCCCAGAGCCACATTGAAGATCTGGCATCAATCCAAATGTTACTGACCTCCTAGTAGCAGTATTCTCTCCAAGAATAACGTTGTCCATATTGCAGATCTGAAAGGAGGAAGGAAGTTGTTAGTACTTCAGCTAGCAATCTAGTGGAGGATCATTCCTTCACATTGCCATCAATCTCACCACTAGCCTGGAGCTTATTGCAATATATTTCAGTAGGCATAAGGCCTCTCCTTCCCTCAAAGTGTAGTTTTCAAAGGCAGTTGTGTTGCAGCAGCTGCAATCATCTTTTGGATGATTGAGAGCTAGATCTAGAGATCCTAGCTCATAGATCTAAGGAAGGGATTAGCCCTTCAAGCATAGATCTGATATGAGCATACATTTCAGCCATATTTTCTTTAGATATAGCTTCAGATCTATATTTCCCAGTAGATCAACGATCAAACCCTTGGGAGGTGATTTTTCCAAAGTTGCAGATCTGGAAAATCCTTTCTGGGTTATCTTGGGAATCCATCACATTGGCCGGATCTTGAATCTTGGCATCATCAAAGCTCCAATTTTGAGTAGAAATGTATTTCTCTTTTCAGCCTACTACTCCATGTTTATGTCTTGCTGAAGAGACAACATAGTATTTTCCGCAAAGCCTCAACAGTTACGCTGTACCTGCTCCACACATGTTTTGAGGGTGATCCTAGTTCATCTCTTTGGCTAGATCTACCCATATCTTGTACTGTTGTAACTGAATCATCTCCAATATAATAAAATGGCTCGGCTCTTTCTTCATATTCTGATTTACACTTAGATTTATTGTTTATATTGCTGTAAGTTCTTATATTGTGTGAAGTATTGTTGCATTCTCCCTTTTGGGATATTACAATGGTATCAGAGCATGATCTTTGGCTCAGCTTGTGGACACTTCATCTTTTTACATTGAAATAAGAACAGATAGATGAGATCTATCATGGAGAATGAAAAATTTGTCACTCCTTTATTTAGATCCATGCAAGATCTCTCCAAAGGGGTCTATCAAATGAAGGAGGAAGGACAAAGGGAAGATCTAAGAAGAAGATGTGATGAGGAAAGTACTTCCTATCAGCAACAAAGAAGACCGGAGAATCCTAGAACTCCTCATAGATCCACTATGCCCACTTTCTTTGAAGAAGGTGAGAGGTATAGAAGTGAAGGAAGGAATGAACCTGAGACTCATGAGACTCTCAGTCTGTATCTTGAAGAGTACAAATATAGTCTAGAGCATTCAAGGAGAAGCTAACTCTCCAACAATGCTTCAAAATCAAAGAAGAAATAGGATCCTATAGTAGCAATAGAAGGAAGAGGCATAATAGATTCTATTTTTCTACATTTGATGGATCTTTCTCAAGCAATGTCAAGGCTTGGAGGAGGGAGTTAGATTAATTTTTCAAGCTACATCCTGTGGCTGAAGAAGAGTTTGTTCAAATTTTAGCACTTCATCTCTTAGATGAAGTAGAAGATAGGTGGTTTGGGCACCTAGAGCATGCAAAGGTGATCAAGCATTCAGATTTTTTTCAAAAGTTGAGGAAGAGGTTTGACGTGGATGGATCACTACTTTCACCACCTACTGAAAAATTACTTGTATCTAGAAAAGAGGCACTTGCATCTTTTCAATATAGTCTTGAGTTCTTGACATATGGAGTTCCATGCATGGATCAAAAGATGCATGAGGAGGAGAAGAAAGATACCAGCGCTAGTACACTTGAAGAGAAGAGGCCATCACTCTTACCAGCAGTTGGAGACACTATTTTTCCAGTTGCAGGAACTCTTGTGTTCTGTCAAGAGGTTCCCACACATCAGTTGATCCAAGGTATGCATAGAATTTCAACACATGTGATTTCAAGATCAATGCATAACCAAGGGTTAGAACAAAATGCTGATTTGAAGCAAAGACATTTCACAGCGCAGAGGACCCTTGATATAATCAAGGAGAGGACTGAAAACTATCCATGTTCATCATTTTTGAGCTACAATCAACCCTTTGAGTTGAGATGCGGAGTTTCAGAAAATGGGATTAGTATTATCTTATGTACAAGGACTGATTGTGAGATCAATTTTGCAACTTGCTTTGAGACAGTGCATGTATCACTCTGCAAATCTACAGCACTGTCACTTAGTAGCTGTGACATAGAAAGGGCTTCATCATTCTTGGAGCATTTTGGAGGTAGCTTCACTCATGAATCAATGGAAGCAAAGATGATAAATGGTAGACATCTTGAAATGAGAAACCTTTTCTCCCTTATAGATGACCCTTTATCAATGAGCCTCTCATTGCTCAAAGAGAAACTTCTACTTGCATTAAATCCAAAACTTCTTTGGTTTTGGAGGGACTTTGATGGAGAGATAATATCATTAAGAGATCTCATTAGAGATGCAATTCAACATTTCATGGAATGCAAATCTCTTCAACAGTTTGGGAAGGATGGCATTCTACAAAGGGGGATGCCATGGCTATGTAGTACCTCATCCATCATCCCCATGGGAGTGAATGGGTAAGGATGATAAGCAAGGGGTTACCACACCACTTGTAGATTTTTTTGGGCCAGCATGCTTGGTTACACTGGTTGCCATTGGGAGATTTCTGTCACTCTCCAAAGGCACCTATTTTTCTTGTCCATGCCTTGAAAAAAATGTATGAAATGAAGGAGGAGGCATGGCTGCACTGGCTGCTCTTGGGTGAGTATGGATACCACCCAATAGCCCATCATTTTCTGAATCATGCCTTGCTTTCAATGATAAATTGTAGTAAGGGAAGGCATGTTCATTTTGGTTTCACTTGAGAGAGTTTGGCCACCACATGACATCTCTTATGTCTACGTGTTTTGTATTGTGTAAAACTTGGCATAATGATCTCATGATGTGCATTGATGATGTTTTGTGTGGGGCTGATGTGACATCTCATATGTCCATTAGTATGATTTTGTTTCATGATGCACATGAGGAGGAGAGAAAGCATCAATATCTCTTGTTGCTTGGATTGCTTTTGGGGGAGTTTGGCTTGTCCTTCTTACATGGAGGAGATGGAGGATGGCAGAAAAGGGCCTTACTCCAGTGGTTATTGTTAGGAGAATATGGTTTGACCTCTTTGTCTACCCAGATTACTTCTTCCCTTCTTCTTTTGCATAAATTTGGAATGATGAAGTTTGGATCCAACAAGGTCAACAGGGCTAAGTATGAGAGCATCTCAATGCTCAATCTAATTCATGAAACATGGGATGAAGGAGTGTATGATATGATGAAGCTTTTCCCCTGTGGAAAGAGCTACTTTATTTTATGTCTCTCATGTATTTTTGATAACGTTGGACATCATATGGTTGTCACTTGGTACTTCATGATGGAAGGAGGACATCTAACCAAACAGTTGGAGGTCATTCTTTATGTTTTTTTTAAAAGAAAACTTTGGAACCAAACATACATAACCTCTTGCAGCAAATGGAGGAAGCCTTCCATATGTGGATGCCATATGGAGGGGAATAGATGGACTTGCATCTACTTTTGGAGTTTCTTGAGGACAAGCAACATTTTTCCAGGGGGGACTATAATATTCCCAAATTTTCATATCATATTTGGAATATTAGAGTCCTTGATTTTCCCAATGAATTAAGTAAATAAAAGGGTGGAGGGACCCACAATCCTCAATAAAAATAAATATCCACTTTGTGTGTGTGAATGTGGATTAATTTAGCCTAGATATGCAAAAAGAGGTAGTTGAGCAACTACTAATGTGAATGAGATTGGGGATCATGTCTCATTTAATGAGAGAGATCATGGAGGGTTGATTCAATCAACTAAGATCTGGAAGATGTCAAACAAAGGGTCATTGAGAATTAATGATCAAGTGGTGGAGGATCATGTGCAAATGAAGCACACATGATGGAGGAGGTGTACATTGCAGCTAGATTGTTTGGTTGATTTGGTCAAACAACGCAGTCCCACTTGGTGGATATTTTCCACATGAGACTGCGCAGTTGAGTTTAGGGCCAAGGCTTGGGATGGCTCAATAATTATAAAGGAGATGAAGGAAAAGGTGAAAGGCATCTTGGATTATTTTGTTGTATGATCATTTAGATATGGAATTGTCAAGTGACATTCCACTGCATTCTCGGGTTGTTTCGCAGAGATTTCAGGTGTTGTTTAGCATAGGGTGTTCCCGGGCGGGAATGCCTCCTCTTTCTTTGAGTGATCTCCAAGGAAAAGGTTTGTACTTCATTATACATCAAGATTCAAGTTCCATTTCCTTTCTCTGCTTTCTGCAGGACATTCATGTTCAGAAAACTGTGGTTTCCTGAAGATCAGTTTGGAAGGTCGAAGTTGTCTATAGTACTTCAGCTAGAGAACAAGGTGAGGGATTATTCCCATCACTTGGGCTTATAGATCAGCACTCCCAGAGCCACATTGCAGATCTGGAATCAGGCCGAATGTTATTGACCTACTAACAGCAGTATTCTCTCCAAGGATAACGATGTCCATATTGCAGATCTGAAAGGAGGAAGGAAGTTTCTAGTACTTCAGCTAGAAATCCAGTGGAGGATCATTCCTTCACATTGCCACCAGTCTCACCACCAACCTGGAGCTTATTTCAATATATTTCAACAGGCAGAAGGCCTCTCCTTCCCTTACAACATAGTTTTCAGAGGCAGTTGTGTTGCAGTAGCTGCAATCATCTTTTCGAGGATTGAGAGCTAGATGTAGAGCTCCTAACTCATAGATCTGAGGAAGGAATCAACCCTTCAAGCATAGATCTGATCTAAGCATAAATTTCAGAGATATTTTCTTCAGATCTAGCTTCAAATCTATATTTCCCAGCAGATCAAGGATCAAACCCTCGGAAGGTGATTTTTCCAAAGTTGCAGATCTAGAAAATAGTTTCTGGGTTATCTTGGGAATCCATCACATTGGCCGGATCTTGAATCTTGGCATCATTAGAGCTCTATTTTTTAGTAGATCTGCATTTCTCTTTTCATCCTTCTACTCCATGTTTATGTCTTATTCAAGAGACAGTGCATTATTTTCTCTGGAGCCTCAACAGTTACACTGTACCTGCTCCACACATGTTTTCAGGGTGATCCTAGGTCATCTCTTTGGCTAGATCTACCCATATCTTGTACTGTTGTAACTGAATCATATCAAATATAATAAAATGGCTCAGTTCTTTCTGCATATTCTGATTTTTACTTAGATTTATTGTTTATCCTATTGTAAGTTCTTATATTGTGTGAAGTATTGTTGCATTCTCCCTTTTGGGATATTACATCCTTTAAATCACTCCCAACCTCTTCTCCCTTCCTATAAATTCATGCCCCTCCTTCCAATAATTTTAGTCCAGTTGGTAATTGTTAGGCTAGTCTGAACTTTCACTCCCTTTGCATCCTCACATTTTGATAACACCTAACTGTTTGGGAGAAGGAGTTATTTAGAGCTTCGATGAAGGTCTCAGATTTCACCAAAGGAGGCCTCCAACATCAAGGCCTGGGTTGTAAGCTCTTCCTTTTATATTTATAAATAAGATATCTGATATTTTCTTTCTACATTTTTCTAATTGTTTATGCAAATATTATGGTACTCCTTGATCTACTAGATAGCTAATTTCTATGATTATTATATATTTGATTATGTTTGTTGTTGCCTCTTGATCATTCGTAGGTATTCGTGTGCCATTAATAGCAGGGAGTGAGCCTAAAACGATCATGGATCAAGGTCATCATCAATGGATTAAAACGTAGCATTGGGAAAAAGGTACTTCTATCTCTTTCCTCATCACATTGTGAATGTTAGTTAAGAAACATTTTCATTAGAAAGCATCTCGTGTTGTTATACCCAATCTAGGGCTAGAGAGATCATTTCTGTTCATAGAGGGGATTTATCTTGACAACAGAATTGGTGACTCTACTGGGGAGCTTAGCCTCTTTACCTTTCTTCCCCAGACTGATCTTGGATCAGTTTGACCAATTACTAAAATCTAAGATTACTTAGGCCTCTAATAGATTGTGTACGGGTTTGATAGTCATTTCACGGTGTCAGGTCAGGTGTTTGTATGAAACTCATTTTTTTCCTTGTTTTTAGCGACCAACGTAGTTTCTATTTTCACAATAGAAATGGAAGCGTTGTTTTATAGAGTACAACCGCGATAATTTTTCTTTGAGCATTATTCTGCTTATCACAGAAGCGTTGATCTTAGACCTAGGAAAATTTAAAGTTTCCCCTTTATTTTCCAGTGTGTCCTAGCCCCTGAAGGATGTCTCTAGAATCCCAGTGACCTCCTTGCTATGTTTTTGGCTTACTTTTTTTCTCCGAGTGAGTATTTTCATCTCTTTTACTTGTTTGTAAGTTGGGAGATCTTTCACCATTTCAAATGCCTTTTGTTGCATTGTTCTTGAGTTGATTTAAAGTGATTTGTCATATGCACTAGTCACCACTTCATTTCTGATCTTACCTTCAATTTAGTGTCAAACATAGGATCACAAAGTGTTTGATTCGCAAGTATAGAAGAGTGTGTCCTTTGTCCAAATTCAAAAGGAATTGAAAGTGATTTTCATTTTAGTTTTGATTTGGCTTGTCTTCGTTGTTTTGAAAAAGAGGAGTGAAAATAATTTCATCCATGTGTTTTTAAAGTGATTTTTATTTCTATTCAATTGAAAGAAAAGTGAAAGGATTGTCATTTCATTTCTTAATTAGTTCATTTATTTTACTTTTGATTGCATTTCAAATTAAAACACAAAAAAAAAACAAATTGTGCATCTTGGTAGAAAAGAGAAGTATTTTCATTTTTTCAATAAGTTGCATTTGTTTGGGAAAAAGTGAATTCGATTGAAAAGAATTTCATTTCATAGATTTGAGCTAGTTTGGGAGGGAATTATTGTTGTTGCAATGATTGCACCTTTTTCTTATATCTCTTCCATAAATAGTCTAGACTTCATCGAAATGGAAAGATTTTCTTTTTGAATTTAGCCTTAACCATAGGATTCAGGTGACATCGTTTTTGAGCCAAAACTTAAATCTAACTCAAGCTCAACCTTAAAATGAAACTCAATTAACCTAAGGAGCATTTGAAATTAATGCAAGCATTTAGAGGTCTAAGCTAGAGACGTGTTTCGGCGTCGTTAAACATAGGATTTGTCGCTAACAGTCAGTGTTACAATCCAAGGTTGATATCCCATACCACGTATGGAAGTATATTGATGTATGATAATTATATTTGCGGCACTCTCATCGAACTATTATGCATTAGTCAACACTACTACGGACTGGACTCCCACGTATTGTCACATATATTTGGGAAGACACCATTAGGTTGCAAGCCTACCATAGGTAACCGAGTTTGTCACCTTGTAAATGTGATACACCAAACAGAACATTTGGGGAGATCAATTGTAGTATGTTAAGTCCTTGGTATTTTTTCCTATCATTTATTACCAAGGTTTATATTGCAATTCATAGATACTTAGTAATCCATTTTTCCTTGATTACCGTTTTGTATTTTTGTTTTTAACTTCTAAAATTTACTACCCACAGAATAACATCTTACCCATGCACAAATCCTTAGCATATCTTAGGTTGAGACCAATGGAAATAGTTCCTGAGTTTACCAATAAGGGAATCCCCTTATATGGGAATCTTGGTCTTTTTCCTTCTTTTGGAAATGTTGGTGCTCCATATATGGCAACATTGTCCCTCCCAGGATTAACCATTTGTTTTCCAGTTTGGTTATTTTCAACCCTCATGGTTCCAAATTTCCAAGCTACTTCTCAACCATGTTAAAATCCACTAGAACAATGTCAACCTCATGTTGATCCTAAATTTGACCCCTCGCCTTCTTCACTTGTTTCTTCACCTCATTCTTCCTCTTCGCCTGGTGAAAGTATGAATTCTAGTAACTAGGAAGCTAAGAAGAAGAATAAGAGTATGAAGAAGAAGAATAAAAATATAAAGGGGTCAACTAAGAAACCATCGCTACTAATGCAACTGATGTTTGAAAACATTCCACTCTATCCTACAAAGTCAAATTCCATTGCAAGTTATTTAAGGGTGACCACATTCTTAGAGATTGTCCTGGTCTTCCCAAGGTTTTAGAGGTGAGGTCCATTGGCCTAAATCGACCTTTGCCATTGGCCTCTAGAGATCATGATGGTGATAAGCCCTTAGCTAGTGATAATAAGGCCCATGGGAAATAGGGTAAAGTCAAATTTTCCTATAGGGTATGTGAAGGGAATCATCCCATTCACCTTTTTCCTTATATGGATGAAACCTCGAATGTGTTGGATAACCTTACACCTTCTGAGCCTTGTCTTCCTGTTGGTTACCAAAAGCATTCCTTTGATCCTCTATTAGTTTTTCAAGTGATTAATCAGAATTCATCTCTGGTCAATTCCACTCTCTCTGAAATTGAACCCCACGAGTCCATTCCTGACCAACCATTGGTTGAGAAAACGGTTGACCCGATTCCACCTTCAGTTGATTAGGGCTTTCCTGTAGAAACTAAACCCCATACAACTTAGGTTCTTTTTATTTATTTAGATTCCCTTGAATTGGATGGGAATACTCTTGTTCACATGGTACAGGAGGGTGATCCTCCCATTCCTGTAACACAAGGGGGTAGTTCTCTCATTCCCACGACATCCCTCCCAAGTAGTTTGGTCGCTTCCTTTGATAGGATTCATCTGTCAGGATAATGTCTTCCTTCTTACTTTCCCTTTTAGATAATGGTACATACCTATAATGTGGTCGTACCTGTTGGGGTTCCCATGTTTTGGCCAGATTGGCAAGACCAAAAGATGACACAACATCAGAACCACTTTCAGACCTCGGGATCTAACCCTCCTGGGCCCAGAGAGGGATCTCTATATAATGGGCAACGGTATATGTATTTGAAGCTCAAAATTTAAGATATTAGGCTAGTTATAGGCGCGGGCTTGTTTAATTGATTGTTTTTTTGGTTGTTGGGAATCAGGAAAGAAGGGTTCAATATAAGACAAGGCTGAGCAAAGAGGATTTTAGGCAGAGGGGAGGTAATTCAAAGAAAATTAAAGACCATGGGCAATGGAGTCAGGAAAGGGTTTACTTGCCCTCAATATGCAGGCTTTCAGTTGGGCTAGTCATCTAAAGCATTGGATATTAAAGATGATAGTGAGGTGTGAAAAGGCAAGACGGAAGGTGAAAGCAAGGAAACCTCGAAGGTGACCTTTCAGGAATCAGACCCAGGGACATGACATGCCATTGGATAACCTGTGATCTAAGACCTAAAAGGTTAACTCTTCAGATAAGGAAAACATTAAAGATTTAGAACACAAAGTTGAAAACCTGAGATCAGAGAGAGACTTTGAACTCTCAATGCTTCCGCCTCCAGCATCAGGGAACTTAGAAAGGTTCAATTAATTGAAAAGGATCCTAGTGAGACAGAGATAGATTTCTAGACTCCCAGTATCCAAATTCATTCAATTAAAGCCTAACAAGAACATTTGAGAAACAAATTCATTAATTCATACATCAGCTAGCATCATATGTTTGACCACTACACTAGTTAAATTAGCTTGAAATCAATCCTTAGATAACACATACAGCATAAAAAATTGAAGGCAAGGAGAGCAGAAACATAGGGTACCTAACAAGGGTAAATCCTATGCCAAATTTCTGATGCGAGCCAGCAGAAATGAAATGTAATGAACTAAAAAGGAAAACATAGACAAAGACAGAAAAACATCACCGCTGCTTTAAATCAGGATCCAAAGAAATGTGCTTGTCATATTAAAGAGCAACACCAGTCATGTACAACATTGCCAACAACTTGATATTCAGTCTAAAAACATCTTCCTCGGCCTATCTTACAACATTACACAGAGAACATGTCTCAAGAGAAACAGCTTGCAATTCACAGATAGCCGATCAACAACCCTTACAATGAGTTTCTACATGAATTTTATAGCTGAAAGAGAGGCAGAGGAGGTAGATGAAAAACTAAATGTAGCATTAAAACTCAGAAGAGGAAGAGGGTCGAGGCCCCATTCTGTTTTAAATTCTGGGCATTTATCTTCAGTACTCTTTGGATGAAAGAGTGGTCTTCGTCAGGTTGCAATTTACTCCAGGTATGTCTTTGATGTGCTTGTTGTAATACCTCTGCAATACTCTGGTGAACTGAACAAAAACAGATCAATGACTCAGGCCTGGCATACTGTGTAACAAATGCTTCTGATAGCATAGGACTATTGTCAGGGCTGAAATTTCCTCAGGAACATGGTATAGAATGAAAACAGTATGGGCACTTCGTCCTTTCACGGGTAAGAACATTCTGCTGATGGTGACACTGATATATATCATTTTATGTGCCCTAGGCCTTCTGTGTGATTTATGAGGTCTTCGATCCGGTAAATTTCCTTTAAATTATTGGATTAAGGCTCACAATCTTCAATTACAGGCCTTAAGCTCTCTGCTTTCTCACTGATACTCTTTGCCGCTCCATGATTTCCTCTGTCTGCGAAATCTGCGCTTTAATGGCTCTGGATAGGTTTTATAGAGTTTAACTCTATTCTTTTAATGAGAATCATGTCATAACACCTTCCCAGGATTTTTCTCCATAATTTCAGTCCTTGAAAATGGTCTTTTCCTACGTTTCGTGCCACTGTAACAGTGACTGTGAACAGTGGAGGTTTTCACCACCTGCAACCCTGCGAAACATGAAAACACATTAAGAAATCCATGCATGGGGTGGGCGGATGTAATGGAGGACTGGAGGACAGGTGGAAGAACTATGGAGGGATTACACGGAACAGCGGGAGATGCATTTGGAAGACAGAGAGAAAGGAAATTTTAATGTAAAACATTAAAATTTGAATGAAATATAAAGGGAACGGATGAAAATACGATGAAAACATGTGGGATGGGTGACGTGGCGAGACTCGGTCAATGTCGGGGCATGAACTTAATTTTGGACTGTCCGATCTCAGGAGGAGATCGACGGTTGAAAATGCATCGGAGGGCGACTAATGGTGGGCCATGGGTCCCTTTTGCTTTGGTTATCACTCGAGCATCTCTGGGGTGTGAATGCCGTCAGATGGTTGGCCATAGATCTGACGGTGGACAAAAATATTGTATTGGGCCCGCATTCAAACGCTAATGCCCGATGAGGGCAGTTTTTCAATAGTGCTCGAAGCCACGTGTCCGCCGGTGAATGGCATCACTGCCAAATGAAAAATACCGCCCTCCTTCCAAAGGCAGTGTGATAGAAACCACCAGTTTTGAACAGTGACTGTCTGCGGGGACCACTAGGGTGGATGGATTGGGGGTCTTCGATCTGCGGATCAGATCGACGGTGGATATGCGATCGGAGTGGTGAACGGGGAATAATAGGTGCGATGAGACTTTGCGAAAACTGTCAGATCTGAATAGATCGACGGTGGATATTTCACCCAACCATTTTCTCTGATAAGCATGCTATAGGCTAGCATCTAGTTTCAGCGCCCGATTCATGTGGAGAATTGGTTGAGGGGCTGGCCGAAAGGGGCTAAGCTTGCATATGAAAAATATGGGTTTTTGGCCTGTTTTTAGTACAATTTGAGGCCAGAAAGAGGTAACGGTAGAGGGAGTAGGGGGGCCTTGAACCAAACAAAGGGTATTTGAATGTTTTAAGATGGGAATTAAGGTGACTTAGAAGGCTTAGGAGGGGTTTGGGGGGTAGAAAGGGAGACTCTGACACAGGTGAAAAAAGGTTAAAATGGGGCATTCTGCAGGGCTATAAGGGGCAAATGAAGGCCTCCTTGAGCACAGTTTTTTACAATCAGTGAGGCTTTTTGGATGGAAGCAACAGTGAGGTTCTTTCAGAGGTGATGGAAATATAGAGGCTTCAAGGATGAGAGATTTTTCATGGGAAATGTATCTCTTGAAGGCTCATAAACAATTTAGGCACCTGTGGCTTGACAAAAATTTCATAGGTAGCTAATAGTGGCTCCACATGGGGATGGCTTCTTCTAGAAGGAGTTAAGAATTCAGAAAATGATCTTTGGAGTAGGCCAGATGCCTGGTAATTGACCCATTCTTTCTTTTCTTGGATCATCTGCCAAAACCTTGATGGATACATTAATCAGCAGAAAACATTCCCCAACAATCTACCTACCCATCCTACAATCCTAACATTTTTTCTTCCAGGGTGCATTTGGACTAGCAGACCCTTTACATCATTTTTATTTAAAGCAAGAAACACACTAATCTCATTCTACCCTTATTACTCCATGAGACCAGATTAGACTATTGGTCTCATATGTTTTTCTACCTAATCTAATATCTGTTGGGATCAAACTGTCTAGCATATTTCTTCTCTATATTCTACAACAAAAATTTAAAACAGTCAAACTAGGATTAGACAGTCTAGTTTGCTATGGATCCAAGGCATAAAGACAGCTGCACATGGACTGAAATTTGTAGAAAACTGAAAAAAAAATCTTGAAGGCTTGAAATTTGAAGTTTTGAAGCATCCTTCTTTCTTTGTGACTCAAGTTTTGGGCTTGTTAGAGTCACTTTCTCCTCTTCATTTCAGCTCTGGTTTTGGGCATGTTAGAGCTGATCCTTTTCTTCTTTGCTGGCTCATGTTTTAATCATGTTAGAGCCAATATTTGTATTTCAGATGTTCATGTTTTGAGCATGTCTCAACCTCTCCTTTCTCTCTATTTTTTGAAACATTTTTCTCTTTTTCTTGAAAACATAACCCAACAATGGTATTTACATTGGAAATGGAAACTGGAAATTAGAAATCAGCAGTAATAATGTTTGAGCATCCTGCCATTGACAGGACCCCCAAACAGCTCTGTACCATCTAGCTCTTGCAGAAAAAAGGCATTTGGACCAACAGTGGTCTGGATGATGTATGGACCCTACCACAAACTGTCAAAGTTGTTGTGCTTCCCTTTGTTCTCTCTCCTTGAGTCCCAATTCAGAACTTTATCTCCAATTTTGAAGTCAGAAGCTTTGGTTCTCTTGTCGAACAACTTCTTTATATTTTCTTGAACTTTCATAGCTCTGTTATAGACCTCTTCCCTTGTTTGGTGGAGACGGATTGTTTGGTTTATCCTCCTCACCATGGTGTCTTCTTCTGTCTGGATTTCTTGGACAAGTTTAATCACTGGTACCCCAAGAATAGTAGGAAACACTGCCTCTGTTCCATAGACAAGCTGATTTGGTGACATGCCAATGGATTTCTTTGTTGTAAGCATGTCAGCCCACAGGGCATGCACCAAATTGTTATGCCATGACTTTTTGTTCTCTTCCAACAGCTTTTTGATGATGGTCACTAGGCGCTTGTTTGATGATTCAGCTAACCCATTACCTTGTGGGTAATAAGCAATTGAATGACCGAGTGCTATTTGATACCTATGACAAAAATCAACCATTTTCTTGGATCCAAAAGCAGCAGCATTGTCAGTGATTATTTTCCTTGGGCAACCAAACCTAGAGAGGATGTGGTCTTTAAGGAACTTAATGATGGAAGAATCTATGGCATTCCTAGAAGGTATGGCCTCTATCCACTTAGTGAAGTAGTATTTGGCTATCAGGATCCACTTGTGTTGTGGAGAAGAAGCAGGGTGTATTTCTCCTATGAAATCTAGGCCCCATTGCATAAATGAACCTTCAACAGTGATGGGTTGTAAAGGTAGAGGGGGGAGCTTTCTTTTGCCTTCCAAAATCTGGCATTTACGGCAGACAATTATCATCTTATGAACATCATTGAAAAGTGTGGGCCAATAGTAGCCAGCTCTAAGTATTTTGTTAGCAGTGGCTTTCCAATTCAGGTGGCCTCCACACTCTCCTGCATGGAATTCATTTTTAACCCTCTCTGCCTCAGTTTCAGGAAAATATTTAAGCAATAGGCCATTGGTATTTTTCCAGTATAAGCATTCATTCAGTATGCAATAGCTTCTAGCTTTTAGTTTTAGGAATCTGGCCTTGGTCTTTGACAGTTTAGGAGGGGCATTGAGGTGTGTGAGCACATAAAAAATGTCAGAATACCATGGAGAGTTATAAAACTTCTCCTCAACAGTAGGGTCAGGAAATCCTTCCTGCTCATCCAAGGCATCTACCATGTTTATGTCAAGGGCTTGTAAATTTGATTCAGCCATTAGTTGAGCTAAGCCCTGACCCTTGATTAGTTTTGTGGGTTTTAACTCAAGGTCATATTCTAAGATTATAGCAATCCATTTTCCCCTCTTTCCATCTGGATCATGGGACAATATGTCTTTAACCACTATGTTTGGCACGTAGGCTATGGTGTGGGAATGCAGTATGTACACCCTAAAGTCTTTCAAGGCCTTAACCAAGGCATAGGCCTGTTTTTCCATTATGTTGTATTTCAAGGGTGCATCCCTCAGAGCTTTGTTGAAGAAAGCAATAGGCTGATCCATCCCCTCTAGATTTTTCTGCAGCAGAACTGCAACCACTGTATGCTCGGAGGCGAATGAAAAGATCAGGAAATGTTTTGAGAAATTAGGGTTGATTAGGACAGGAGCCCGTGTGAGTGCAATTTTAACTGATTCAAAAGATTTCTTAGCCTCAACAGTCCATTTAATCCCTACACCTTTCTTCAGCATGTTAGTCATATTCCTGAGGTGTTCAGATAAGTTGGGAATAAACCTCCTTAAGAAGTTGATTTTCCCAATGAAGGACTGTAATTATTTAATGTTTCTCGGGTGTGTGATTTGTATTATTCCCTCAACTCTTTCTGGGTCTATCTTACTTCCCTTCTCAGATATAATATGACCGAGAAGTTTTCCTTCTTGCAGCCCAAACACAGTCTTTTTAGGATTCAATGACAGACCAAACCTTCTACATTTTTCAAACACTCTCCTCAGATGTTTTAGGTGTTCTTCATCAGTATTGGAATAGACTGTTATGTCATCCAGATAGATGACAATGAAGTGCCCTATTTCATCTGAAAAATCTATGCCCATTGCTCGTTGGAAGGTGGCCCCAGCATTCATCAGTCCAAAGGTAATTTTCACATGCATAAAGGTGCCCCATGGAGTGGTAAAAGTTGTATTGAGTTGGCCTTCTAGGAGTACTAAAACTTGGTTGTAACCTGAAAAACCATTTAATAGGGGGATCCGCCTTGAGCCAACTACCCTCTGCAGGATATATTCCATCTTTGGTAAGGGGTAATTGTCTTTAAGCGAGGCTCTGTTAAGGTTCCTGAAATCTATGCACAGTCTGATCTCACCAGTTTTCTTTCTCACAACTACAAGGTTTGAGACCCAATCAGAGAACCTCATAGGAACTATTATTCCTGCTTTGTACATCTTTTTGATCTCCTTTTCCAGTGCAGGCAATTTTTTTGGGTTTATCCCATGAAGTTTCTGTCTGAAGGGTTTCTGGTTTTCGTTCAAAGGTATTTTGTGCTATATGATGTTTGTGTCATAGGCCTTTAAGTCCTCGTAGCTCCAGGAAAACACATCAATGAATTCCTTGAATAAGTCGATATACTTCCTTTTCATGTCTGCGGGCAAGGAATTTACCAATTTAATCATCTTGGGTTTATCTTCAGTGCCTATATTGCATTCCTCGACGTCAGAGTCTGAGTGTTCTATAGTGGGCTTTTCACTACATCATCGAAGTCAAAAAGGTCCTCTAAATGTGCCAGACCTCGGGGTATGTTCTTATCTTTGGCCTGCAGCACCTCTACTTCCTCACTATCTTCATTTTCACAATCTTCATTTGGATTTCCAAGTTGTTCAGTTAAAATGTTTATTTCTATGTTACAGGGTGTCTCTTCCTCGTCTGAGGGTTCTTCACTTAGGTAGCTATCTTTGGATTTTGATTCTGAGTCTGGGAATTCAAACTCGTTCCTGCCTGTTAGGAAATCTTCAATCTGCTTATCCCCCTCAAAGACCTACCAATATTTTTCGTTATCCGGCACTGCATGCCTGAATTTCATCTAAATGATGATTTTTTGATCGTTGGGAGGCTTGTGATATGAACTAGCTATACAAGCCAATCCATTCGCAATTACATTTCGACTCCTAGGAATAAACACTAATTCATATTCCAAAAAGGTCTTCAATAAATCCATAGCGTCATTCTTGTACGCTCTCAGCCTGGGGTGTTTCACTGTGTATTCACCATTCACTTGTTTTATGATTAGCTCTGAGTCTCCATGCACAACTATCCTACGGGCTCCTAATTTTCGCAATAGATTCAAGCCTAGGATAAGAGCCTCATACTCTGCGATGTTATTTGTACATTTTAAGTTCAGGTTGAAGGCATGACTTTCTGCATAGTCACTCTCCGTGTTATGTAACCACACTCCCGCTCCTACAATATTTCTAGTACAGGACCCATCGAAATACATTTCCCATAAGGGTTCACTCTCGGTCTCAACATCGTTTTGTTCTTCGTGTGGTGTGTGATTCTATGAGGGGTGACTAGCCAATTGTTCACATCGTGTTTCTTGTTTACTTGGAGTTTCGTTTTCAGTGCATTGTCCACAAATTTCATCATTGTTTTCTTCTGAGGTTAGTGAGGCCGTTATGTTGAAATCTATGGGTGTTACCTCGCAGTTCATATCTCTGTTTTCTAGCTCTGGCTCCTCTGAGGATTCATCGTTGCAAAGGATAAAGGAGTCTAAATATGTGTGCACAGAGTACAGAGGAGAATTTTCAGGCTTTTCAGGGCTGCTGACTAGGAATTTCATTTGTGCCTCTCTATATAGTCTTCTAAGTTGGCTAAAAACAAGGATCATGGCATATGCCCCATCCATCTGCATCATACCTTCCAGCTTGACTCCCCATGACCTTGACAGCAACATGCCATACTTAGGTGGCACATCTGCCACTACAACATCCATGATCATACACTTGGCTGGAATGTAGGTAAGGCTTACACATAGGTCTTTGATCAGGCCAAGACATTTTACCCTGCTAGAATCAAATGAATAGAGGTCTTTATAGGGACGGGTTATCTCTAGGCCTAATCTCTCCATGACTACCTTAGGCATCAAGTTGTGTGAGGCTCCCGAGTCATGCATTGCGTTGTGAAGGATCTTGTCATGGATATTGAGACTGATATAAAAAGGTGGTACTACCCCTTCCTAAAACTTCCCTTCTATATTTGGACCAAACAGAAGGGCTGGTTGATCATCACTCCAATTGACAGTGTCACTGTTTTCCCCTAGATTTAAAGCTTTCAAAATTTGGCCTTTATATACATCCTGAGTGGCCAGCTGAGAGAGTGGGATAGAGATTTTAATTTTTGCAATGTCACTCTCCAAATTGAAGAGCGATTGATTCTTTGTAATGTTCAACTCTGTTTTGTTAGCCACTACCTTAGTAGCAAGCTCAATGTGCTAATTCTCACTATGCACAGTGTTTGTGACAATTTTATCAGGAGCACTAACTACAGTGCTAGTGCTACTAGTTGGTTGACTTTTTTTATCAGTGTTTTGGTTGTCCTTTTCTTTGTTCTTCCCAGAACTCTCAACTGTTGATTTGTTACTTTCAGCAGTTACTTTAGAAGTTTTCTTAGGCCTTTTGTTAATGGTAACTTCAGAAGCTTTTGGTTTGGAAGAGTCTAGGCTCTTTTTTCTTCTAATTTCATACTGTTCTCTGACTTGCATGATGGAATTTTCAAATCCAACTCTGTAATCCTCAGATTATAATCTTTCCTCATCCCAATATGAGGATGAGGGTTGATCTTCCTCTGTGGAACAATTACGGATTGAGTCATCTGTCTCAAACATATTTATTGTGTTTTCCTCAGACTCTTCTACTATCCCCTCATCTTCATCAAGGAAGTTCTCTTGAAATGGGGGTATAACTTGTTTATCTGATTCTCTTTGTCTGTTGGGAGTGTTATTGTTCCTTCTAAAGTTCTGGTTCTGGTTATGATTTTGCTTTTTGTTCTGATTACTAACTGTGACAACCATTTTTTCCATCATTTGCTGTAGCTTTTCCATGTTTTTAGATAGCGGTCATAATTGGGGTCATATGTGGAAGCTAAAGTGTCATCCCTATATGTTACCCTCTTCTCAGCTCTCAATCTTTCTTTTTTCTCAATCATATTAGCCTCAACACTCACTTCTCCTTTTTTCATGTCTTCCAATGTGTTGTAATCTCTCTCTCTAAGCTGGTAGGCCATGCCAGCATCAAAGCCTTCGAGGTATTTTACTAAAGCCATACCTTGGGGAGGTTTCATATGTGGAGGAAGAGCGTTGTAAATGCTATTAAACCTTGTGGAGTAATCATGGACACTCTCTCCTATGTTCCTTTTCAATTTTTTGTATTCTGCTAACATTTGGAGACGGTTGGCCTTAACTTCCCATTTATTTATGAAGGTATCATATAAGGAGGGTAGATCTTGGATGCTGTTAGGAGGCAGGCCCTTAAACCATTTCTTCACATCTCCTCCCAAGCTCTAGGAAAAGATTCTCATTTTGACTGTATCATCATCTATCTCCATGTAGTCAAAAGAGTCTTCCATCCTGTCTACATGGTGGTAAGCTGTGGCGGACTCTTTTGCAGTGAGGTGTGGAATCTTTGATTGATAATCGTTGGGTAGGGGTACTAGAGGCTGGGGTAAAACCAGAGGTGCATACCAGGCTGCCATGATGATGTTCTGGTGAGGTAAAAGGTTAGCTTGAGTGGATGGTATGTGGATGGCAGGGATACTAGGACCAGCAGAAGTCTGCTGAGCGGATTTAGGGTGGCAGAACCCCAAGTTTTGAATGAATTGAATATCAAGAGGTGTAGATGGAGGGGTATCTCTATCCCTAATGTGTTTACCCCTTTGGGTTGGTGAACCAGGAAACTCAAGGTCTGGTTGGTCTAGGACACTGTGTGACCTGGTTATTGGTAAACTTATTTGAAAGTCTGGGTCAAGATGAGTGTCTGATAGAGATGTAAAGTATTCCAGTGCAGAGTTAGCTCTATGGATGTGTCTGGAAATAGTTGATTTTTTGGATGTAGGAGGTTTTCTAATGATACTCTCAGGGTTTTCAGCTATTTCAGGTGGGTCTGGGTTAGGACAAGCTCTTGTGTGAATGATTCTTGAAGCCATAATGTTGTTTTCCAACAAAGTCGCTTAACCCTACTTGTTACTTTTGTTGTGGCTGATGTTGTTATAGAGACCGGTCTCCCAGTGGAGTCTTATGTGAACCAAGATAATCAGTAGGCCTACTGATCACCAGTGGAGTCTTTTAATCGTTTAGGAACTATGGAGTTGCCAGGTGGAAGGTTTAGGGTGTTTTAAGAGGGTATATTGTGCACCATAGTGCTTATGTAATGTCCCTTTTCAGGGATATCCTTAAAACACAGCAAACTCTAACCAGAGATGGACTGGGAGGGCATTTACCATATATTCCACCTCTGAAAGAGGATGAGATCTGGAGGCTATCTGGCCCTTTCTAGACTCTGTCTAAGAGTGTGGGAGAAAACACAACAAGTGGTATAGAAGTTGATTAGCGAATAGGAGTGTTTAACTGGAAACCTAACTAGAGATTGTAGGTTTCTGACGCTCTTGTGATGTAGTAAGATGGAAAATACTCAGAAGTTCCCCAGCGGAGTCGCCATTATGTTGGGGTTCCCATGTTTTGGCCAGATTGGCAAGACCAAAAAATGAGACAACATCAAAACCACTTTCAGACCTCAGGATCTATCCCTCCTGGGTCCAGAGAGGGATCTCTCTATAATGGGAAAAGGTACATGTCTTTGAAGCTCAAAAGTTAAGATATTAGGCTAGTTATAGGCGCAGGCTTGTTTAATTGATTGTTTGTTTGGTTGTTGGGAATCAGGAAAGAAGGTTTCAATATAAGACAAGGCCGAGGAAAGAGGATTTTAGGCAGAGGGGAGGTAATTCAGAAAACATTCAGGACCATGGGAAATGGAGTCAGAAAAGGGTTTACTTGCCCTTAATATGCAGGCTTTTAGTTGGGCTAGTCATCTAAAGCATTGGATCTTAAAGATGATAGTGAGGTGTGAAAAGGAAACATGGAAGGTGAAAGCAAGGAAACCTCCAAGGTGACCTTTCAGGAATCAGACCCAGGGACAGGACATTCTGTTGGACAACCTTTGATCTAAGACCTAAAAGGTTAACTCTTCAAACAAGGAAAACATTAAAGATTTAGAACACAAAGTTGAAAACCTGAGATCAGAGAGAGACTTTGAACTCTCAATGCTTCCGCCTCCAGCATCAGGGAACTTAGAAAGGTTCAATTAATTGAAAAGGATCCTAGTGAGACAGAGACAGAGTTCTAGACTCCTAGTATCCCAATTCATTCAATTAAAGCCTAACAAGAACATCTAAGAAACAAATTCATTAATTCATACATCAGCTAGTAGCATATGTTTGACCACTACACTAGTTAAATTAGCTTGAAATCAATCCTCATATAACACATACAGCAGAAAACATTGAAGGCAAGGAGAGCAGAAACATAGGGTACCTAACAAGGGTAAATCCTATGCCAGATTTTTGATGCGAGCCAGCAGAAATGAAATGTAATGAACTAAAAAGGAAAACATAGATAAAGACAGAAAAACATCACCGCTGCTTTAAATCAGGATCCAAAGAAATGTGCTTGTCATAATAAAGAGCAACACCAGTCATGTACAACATTGCCAACAACTTGATATTCAGTGTGAAAACATCTTCCTCGGCCTATCTTACAACTTTACACAGAGAACATGTCTCAAGAGAAACAACTTGCAATTCACAGATAGTCGATCAACAACCCTTACAATGAGTTTCTACATGAATTTTATAGGTGAAAGAGAGGTAGAGGAGGTAGATGAAAAACTAAATGTATCATTAAAACTCAGAAGAGGAAGAGGGCTGAGGCCCCATTCTGTTTTAAATTCTGGGAATTTATCTTCAGTACTCTTTGGATGAAAGAGTGGTCTTCGTCAGGCTGCAATTTACTCTAGGTATGTCTTTGATGTACTTGTTGTAATACCTCTGCAATACTCTGGTGAACTGAAAAAAAATAGATCAATGACTCAAGCCTACCATACTATGTAACAAATGCTTCTGATAGCATAGCATTGTTGTCATGGCTGAAATTTCCTCAGGAACATGGTATAGAATGGAAACAGTATGGGCACTTCGTCCTTTCACGGGTAGGAACATTCTGCTGATGGTGACACTGATATATATCGTTTTGTGTGCCCTAGGCCTTCTGTGTGATTTATGAGGTCTTTGATCTAGTAGCTTGCCTTTAAATGATTGGATTAAGGCTCACAATCTTCAATTATAGGCCTTAAACTCTCTGCTTTCTCACTGATACTCTTTGCTGCTCCATGATTGCCTGTGTCTGCGAAATTTGTGCTTTAATGGCTCTGGATAGGTTTTACAGAGTTTAACTCTATTCTTTTAATGGGAATCATTTCATAACACCTTCCTAGGCTTTTTCTCCATAATTTCAGTCCCTGAGGATGGTCTTTTCATGTGTTCCATGCCACTGTAACAGTGACTGTGAACAGTGGAGGTTGTCACCACCTGCAACCCTGCAAAAAACGAAAACATGTTAATAAATCCATGCATGGGGTGGGAAGATGTAATGGAGGACTGGAGGATAGGTGTCGGAACTGTGGAGGGACGTACGCGGAACAGCGGGAGATGCATTTGGAAGACGACGAGAAAGGAAATTTTAATGTAAAACATTAAAATTTGACCTTTGAATGAAATATAAAGGGAATGGATGAAAATACGAAGAAAAAACATGGGATGGGTGATGTGGCGGGACACGATCAATGGCGGGGCGTGAACTTAATCCGGACCATCCGATCTCAAGAGGAGATCGACGGTTGAAAATGCATCGGAGGGCAACTGATGGTGGGCCAGGGGTCCCTTTTGCTTTGGTTATCGCTCGAGAATCTTTGGGGTGCGAACGTTGTCGGATGGCCAACCATAGATCTGATGGTGGAAAAAAATATTGCGTCGGGCCTGCAGTCGAATGTTAACGCGCGATGAGGGAAGTGTTTCAATAATGCTTGAAGCCATGTGTCGGTCGGTTAATGGCTTCGCTGCCAAATGAAAAATACTGCCCTCCTTCCAAAGGCTGTGCGATAGAAACTGTCGGTTTTGAACAGTGACTTTTTGCGGGGACCACTGGGGTGGATGAATTGGGGGTCGTCGATCTGTGGATCAGATCGACGGTGGATATGTGATTGGAGTGGTGAACGGGGAATAACCAGTGCAATGAGACTTTGCGAAAACCGTCATATCTGAATAGATCGACGACCGATATTTCACCCCACCATTTGCTCTGATAAGCATGTTGTGGGCTAGCATCTAGTTTCAGCGCTTGGGTCATGTGAAGAATTGGTTGAGGGGCTGGCCGAAAGGGGCTAAGCCCGCATATGAAAAATATGGGTTTTTTGGCCTATTTTTAGTACAATTTGAGGCTATAAAGAGGTAACGATATACAGAGTAGGGGGCCTTTGAACCAAACAAAGAGTATTCGAAGGTTTTAAGAGGGGAATGAAGGTGACTTAGAAGGTTTAGGAGGGGTTAGGGGGGGTAGAAAGGGAGACTTTGACACAGGTGAAAAAAGGTTAAAATGGGGCATTCTGCAAGGATATAAAGGGAAAATGAAGGCCTCATTGAGCACAGTTTTTTACAATCAATGAGGCTTTTTGGATGGAAGCATCAGTGAGGTTCTTTCAGAGGTGATGGACATACAGAGGCTTCAAGGATGAGAGATTTTTCATGGGAAATGTATCTCTTGAAGGCTCATAAACAATTTAGCCACCTGTTTACTTGACAAAAATTTCATAGATGGCTAACAGTGGCTCCACATGGGGATGTCTTCTTCTAGAAGGAGTCAAGAATTCAGAAAATGATCTTTGGAGTAGGCCAGATGCCTGGTACTAGACCCATTCTTTCTTTTCTTGGATCACCTGCCCAAACCTTGATGGATACATTAATCAGCAGAAAAAATTCCCCAACAATCTACCTACCCATCCTACAATCCTAACATTTTTTCTTCCAGGGTGCATTTGGACTAGCAGACCCTTTACATCATTTTTATTTAAAGAAAGAAAAACACTAATCTAATTCTACCCTTATTACTCCATGAGACCAAATTATACTGTTGGTCTCATATGTTTCTCTACCTAATGTAATATCTACTGGGATTAAACTGTCTAGCAGATTTCTTCTCTATATTCTACAACAAAAATTTAAAACAGTCAAACTAGGATTAGACAGTCTAGTTTGATGTGGATCCAAGGCATAAAGACAGCTACACATGGACTGAAATTTGCAGAAAACTAAAAAAAAAAATCTTGAAGGCTTGAAATCTGAAGTTTTGAAGCATCCTTCTTTCTTTGTGACTCAAGTTATGGGCTTGTTAAAGTCACTTTCTCCTCTTCATTTCAGCTCTGGTTTTGGGCATGTTAGAGCTGATCCTTTTCTTCTTTGCTGGCTTAGGTTTTAATCATGTTAGAGCCAATCTTTGCATTTCATAGGTTCATGTTTTGAGCATGTCTCAACCTCTCCTTTCTCTCTATTTTTTGAAACATTTTTCTCTTTTTCTTGAAAACATAACCCAACAATGGTATTTACATTAGAAATGGAAACTAGAAATTGGAAATCAGCAGTAATAATGTTTGATCATCCTGCCATTGATAGGACCCCCAAACAGCTCTGTACCATCTAGCTCTTGCAGAAAAAAGGCATTTGGACCAACAGTGGCCTGGATGATGTATGGACCCTGCCAAAAACTGTCAAACTTGTCGTGCTTCCCTTTGTCCTCTCTCCTTGAGTCCCACTTCAGAACTTTATCTCCAATTTTGAAGTCAGAAGCTTTGGTTCTCTTGTCGAACAACTTATTTATATTTTCTTGAACTTTCGTAGCTCTGTTATAGACCTCTTCCCTTGTTTGGTGGAGATGGATTGTTTGGTTTATCCTCCTCACCATGCTATCTTCTTCTGTCTGGATTTCTTGGAAAATTTTAATCACTGGTACCCCAAGACTAGTAGGAAACACTGCCTCTGTTCCATAGACAAGCTGATATGGTGACATGCCAATGGATTTATTTTTTGCAAGCCTATCAGCCCACAGGGCATGCACCAACTTGTTATGCCATGACTTTTTGTTCTCTTCCAGCAGCTTTTTGATGATGGTCACCAGGCTCTTGTTTGATGATTCAGCTAACCCATTACCTTGTGGGTAATAAGTAGTTGAATGAACGAGTGCTATTTGATACTTGTGACAAAAATCAACCATTTTCTTGGATCCAAAAGGAGTAGCATTGTCAGTGATTATTTTCCTTGGGCAGCCAAACCTAGAGAGGATGTGGTCTTCTAGGAACCTAATGATGGTAGAATCTGTGTCATTCCTAGAAGGTATAGCCTCTATCCACATAGTGAAGTAGTCTGTGGCTGTCAGGATCCACTTGTGCTGTGCAGAAGAAGCAGGGTGTATTTCTCCCATGAAATCTAGGCCCCATTGCATAAATGGACCTTCAACAGTGATGGGTTGTAAAGGTAGAGGGAGGAGCTTTCTTTTGCATTCAAAAATTTGGCATTTATGGCAGGCAATTATCATCTTATGAATGTCATTGAAAAGTGTGGGCCAATAGTAGCCAGCTCTGAGTATTATGTTAGCAGTGGCTTTCCAGTTCAGGTGGCCTCCACAATCTCCTGCATGGAATTCCTGTTTCACCCTCTCTGCCTCAGTTTCAGGCAAACATTTAAGCAATAGGCCATTGGTATTTTTCCAGTATAAGTATTCATTCAGTATGCAATAGCTTCTAGCTTTTAGTTTTAGGAATCTGGCATTGGTCTTTGACAATTCAGGAGGGGCATAAAGGTGTGCGAGCACATACAAAATGTCAAAATACCATGGAGATTTCTGAAACTTCTCCCCAACAGTAGGGTCAGGCAATCCTTCCTGCTCATCCAAGGCATCTACCATGTTTATGCCAAGGGCTTGTAAATTTGATTCAGCCATTAGTTGAGCTAAGCCCTGACCCTTGATCAGTTTTGTGGGTTTTATCTTAAGGTCATATTCTAAGATTACAGCAATCCATTTGCCCCTCTTTCCATCTGGATCATGGGACAATATGTCTTTAACCACTATGTTTGGCACGTAGGCTATGGTGTGGGAATGCAGTATGTACACCCTAAAGTCTTTCAAGGCCTTAACCAAGGCATAGGCCTGTTTTTCCATTATGTTGTATTTCAAGGGTGCATCCCTCAGAGCTTTGTTGAAGAAAGCAATAGGCTGATCCATCCCCTCTAGATTTTTCTGCAGCAGAACTGCAACCACTGTATGCTCGGAGGCGAATGAAAAGATCAGGAAATATTTTGAGAAATTAGGGTTGATTAGGACAAGAGCTCAGGTTAGTGCAAGTTTAACTGATTCAAAAGATTTCTTAGCCTCAACAGTCCATTTAATCCATACACCTTTCTTCAGCATGTTAGTCATATTCCTGAGGTGTTCAGCTAAGTTGGGAATATACCTCCTTAAGAAGTTGATTTTCCCAATGAAGGATTGTAATTCTTTAATGTTTCTCGGGTGTGTGATTTGTAGTATTCCCTCAACTCTTTGTGGGTCTATCTTAATTCCCTTCTCAGATATAATATGACTGAGAATTTTTCCTTCTTGCAGCCCAAACACAGTTTTTTTTTAAGATTCAATGACAGACCAAACCTTCTATATTTTTCAAACACTCTCCTCAGATGTTTTAGGTGTTCTTCATCAGTCTTGGAATAGACTGGTACGCCATCCAAATAGATGACAATGAAGTGCCCTATTTCATCCGAAAAAGCTATGTCCATTTCTCGTTGGAAGGTGGCCCCAGCGTTCATCAGTCCAAAGGGAATTTTCACATACATAAAGGTGCCCCATGGAGTGGTAAAATATTTCTTGAGTTGGTCTTCTGGGAGTACTAAAACTTGGTTTTAACCTGAAAAACCATCTAATAGGGGGATCTTCCTTGAGCCAACTGCCCTCTACAGGATATATTCCATCCTTGGTAAGGGGTAATTGTCTTTAAGCGAGGCTTTGTTAAGGTTCCTAAAATCTATGCACGGTCTGATCTCACATGTTTTCTTTCTCACAGCTACAAGGTTTGAGACCCAATCAGAGAACCTCACAGGAACTATTATTCCTGCTTCGTACATCTTTTTGATCTCCTTTTCCACTGCAGGCAATTGTTTTGGGTTTATCCTGCAAAGTTTTTTTCTAAAGGGTTTCTGGTTTTCTTTCAAAGGTATTTTGTGTTGTATGATGTTTGTGTCATAGGCCTTTAAGTCCTCGTAGCTCCAAGCAAACACATCAATGAATTCCTTGAATAAGTCGATACACTTCCTTTTCATGTCTACGGGCAAGGACTTAGCCAATTTAATCATCTTGGGTTTCTCTTCAGTTCCTATGTTGCATTCCTCGACGTCAAAGTCTGAGTGTTCTATAGTGGGCTTTTCGCTACATCATCGAAGTCAAAAAGGTCCTCTAAAGGTGCCAGACCTCGGGGTATGTTCTTATCTTTGGCCTGCAGCACCTCTACTTCCTCACTATCTGCGTTTTCACAATCTTCATTTGGATTTCCAAGTTGTTCAGTTAAAATGTTTATTTCTATGTTACAGGGTGTCTCTTCCTCATCTGAGGGTTCTTCACTTAAGCATCTATCTTCAGATTTCGAATCTGAGTTTGGGAATTCAAACTCGTTCCTGCTTGTTAGGAAATCTTCAATCTTATTATCCCCCTCAAAGACCTACCAATATTTTTTGTTATCCGGCACTGCAGGCCTAAATTTCATCTAAATGATGATTTGTTGATCGCTGGGAGGCTTGTGATATGAAATAGCTATACAAGCCAATCCATTCAAAATTACATTCTGACTCCTAGGAATAAAAATTAATTCATATTCCAAAAAGGTCTTCAATAAATTCATAGAGTCATTCCCGTACGCTCTTAGCTTGGGGCGTTTCGTTGTGTATTCATCATTCACTTGTTTTATGATTAGCTCCGAGTATCCATGCACAACTATCCTACGGGCTCCTAATTTTCACAACAGATTCAAGCCTAGGATAAGAGCCTCATACTCTACGATGTTATTTGTACATTTGAAGTTCAGGTTTAAGGCATGACTTTCCGCATAGTCACTCTCTATGTTATGTAACCCTACTCCTGCTCCTGTAGTCTTTCTAGTACAAGACCCATCGAAATTCATTTCCCGTAAGGGTTCGCTCTCGGTCTCAACATAGTTTCATTCTTCATGTGGTGCATGAGTCTATGAGGGGTGACTAGCCAGTTGTTCACGTCGTGTTTCTTGTTTACTCGGAGTTTCGTTTTTAGTGCACTGTCTACAAATTTCATCATTGTTTTCTTTTGAGGTTACCGAGGCTATTATGTTAAAATCTATGGGTGTTACCTCGTAGTTCATATCTCTGTTTTCTAGCTCTGGCTCCTCTGAGGATTCTTCGTTGCAAAGGATAGAGGAGTCTAAATTTGTGTGCACAGAGTACAGAGGAGAATTTTCAGGCTTTTTAGGGCTGTTGACGAAGAATTTTATTTGTGCCTCTCTATACAGTCTTCTAAGTTGCCTAAAAACAGGGATCATGGCATATGCCCCATCCATCTGCATCGTACCTTGCAGCTTGGCTCACCATGACCTTGATAGCAACACGCCATACTTAGGTGGCACATTTTCCACTACAACATCCATGACCATACACTTGGCTGGAATCTGGGTAAGGCTTACACATAGGTCTTTGATCAGGCCAAGACATTTTACCCTGCTAGAATCAAATGAATAGAGATCTTTATAGGGACGGGTTATCTCTAAGCCTAATCTCTCCATGACTACCTTAGGCATCAAGTTGTGTGAGGCTCCAGAGTCATGCATTGTGTTGTGAAGGATCTTGTCATGGATATTGAGACTGATATAAAAAGGTGGTACTACCCCTTCCTGAAACTTCCCTTCTAACTTTTGACCAAACAGAAGGGCTGGTTGATCCTCACTCAAATTGACAGTGTCACTATTTTCCCCTACATTTAAAGCTTTCAAAATTTGGCCTTTATATACATCCTGAGTGGCCAGCTCAGAGAGTGGGACAGAGATTTTAATTTTTGCAATATCACTCTCCAAATTGAAGAGCAATTGATTCTTTGTAATGTTCAACTCTGTTTTGTTAGCCACTACCTTCGTAGCAGGCTCAGTGTGTTGATTCTCACTATGCACAGTGTTTGTGATAGTTTTATCAGGAGCACGAACTGCAGTGGTAGTGTTGCTAGTTGTTTGAATTTTTTTATCTGTGTTTTGGTTGTCCTTTTCTTTGTTCTTCCTAGAACTCTCAGCTGCTGATTTGTTACTTTCAGCAGTTACTTTAGAAGTTTTCTCAGGCCTTTTGTTAATGGTAACTTCAAAAGCTTTTGGTTTGGAAGATTCTAGGATCTTTTTGCTTCTAAGTTCATATTGTTCTCTGACCTGCATGATGGCATTTTCAAATCCAAGTTTGTAATACTCAGATTATAATCTTTCCTCATCCCAATACGAGGATGAGGGTTGATATTCCTCTGTGGAACAATTGCGGATTGAGTCATCTATCTCAAACATATTTATTTTGTTTTCCTTAGACTCTTCTACTATCCCCTCATCTTCATCAAGGAAGTTCTCTTGAAATGGGGGTATAACTTGTTGATCTAATTCTCTTTGTTTGTTGGGAGTGGTATTGTTCCTTCTAAAGTTCTGGTTCTGGTTATGATTTTTCTTTCTTCTCTGATTACTAACTGTGACAACCATTTTTTCCATCATTTGCTGTAGATTTTCCATGTTTTTAGATAGACGGTCATAATTGGGTTCAGATTTGGAAGCTATAGTGTCATCCCTATATGTTACCCTCTTCACAGCTCTCAATCTTGCTTTTTTCTCAATCAGATTAGCCTCAACACTCACTACTCCTTTTTGTATGTCTTCCAATGTGCTGTAATCTCTCTCTCTAAGTTGGTAGGCCATGTCAGAATCAAAGCCTTTGGGGTATTTTACTAAAGCCATACCTTAGGGAGGTTTCATATGTTGAGGAAGAGCATTGTAAACGCTGTTAAACCTTGTGGAGTAATCATGGACACGCTCTCCTACATTCCTTTTAAGGTTCTTTTATTCTGCTAAGATTTGGAGAGGGTTGACCTTAACTTCCCATTTATTTATGAAGGTCTGGTATAAGGAGGGTAGATCTTGGATGCTGTTAGGAGGTAGGCCCTTTAACCATTTATTCACATCTCCTCCTAAGCTCTGGGCAATGATTTTGTATTTGATTGTATCATCATCTATCTCCATGTAGTCAAAAGATTCTTCCATCCTGTCTACATGGTGTTGAGTTGTGGTGGACTCTTTTGCAGTGAAGTGTGGAATCTTTGATTGATAATCGTTGGGTAGGGGTACTAGAGGCTGGGGTAAAACTAGAGGTGCATACCAGGCTGCCATGATGATGTTCTAGTGAGGTAAAAGGTTAGCTTGAGCGGCTGGTATGTGGATGGCAAGGATACTAGGACTAGTAGAAGTCTGCTGAGCGAATTTAGGGTGGCAGAGCCCCAAGTTTTGAATGAAGTGAATATCAGGAGGTGTAGATGGAGGGGTCTCTCTGTCCCTAATGTGTTTACCCCTTTGGGTTGGTGAACCAGGAAACTCAAGGTCTGGCTAGTCTAGGATACTGTGTGACCCAGTTCTTGGTAATCTGCTTTGAAATTCTAGGTCAAGATGAGTGTCTGATAGAGCTGTAAATTCTTCCGGTGCAGAGTTAGCTCTATGGATGTGTCTAGAAATAGTTGGTTTTCTGGATGTAGGAGGTTTTCTAATGACACTCTCAGGGTTTTCAACTATTTCAGGTGGGTTTGGATTAGGATAAGATCTTGTGTGAATGATTCTTGAAGCCAGAATGTTGTTTTCCAACAAAGTCTCTTAACCCTACTTGTTACTTCTATTGTGGTTAATGTTGTTATAGAGACTAGTCTCCCAGTGGAGTCTTATGTGAACCAAGATAATCAGTAGGCCTACTGATCACCAGCGGAGTCTTTTAATCGTTTAGGAACTATGGAGTCGCCGGGTGGAAGGTTTAGGATGTTTCAAGAGGGTATATTGTCCACCATAGTGCTTATGTAATGTCCCTTTTCAGGGATATCCTTAAAACACAGAAAAATCTAACCAATGATGGACTAGGAGGGAATTTACCAGATATTCCACATCTGAATGAGGATGAGATACAGAGGCTGTCTGGCCCTTTCCAAACTCTGTCTAAGAGTGTGGGAGAAAACACAACAAGTGGTATAGAAGTTGATTAGTTAATAGGAGTGTTTAACTGCCAACCTAACCAGAGATTGTAGGTTTCTGAGGCTCTTGTGATGTAGTAAGATGGAAAATACTCAAAAGTTCCCCAGTGGAGTCGCCATTATGTTGGGGTTCCCATGTTTTGGCCAGATTGGCAAGACCAAAAAATGAGACAACATCAAAACCACTTTCAGACCTTAGGATCTAGCCCTCCTAGGTCCAGAGAGGGATCTCTCAATAATGGCCAAAGGTTTATGTCTTTGAAGCTCAAAAGTTAAGATATTAGGCTAGTTATAGGTGCGAGCTTATTTAATTGATTGTTTGTTTGGTTGTTGGGAATTAGGAAAGAAGGGTTCAATATAAGACAAGGCTGAGCAAAGAGGATTTTAGGTAGAGGGGAGGTAATTCAGAGAACATTCAAGAACATGGGAAATGGATTCAGGAAAGGGTTTACTTGCCCTCAATATGCAGGCTTTCAATTGGGCTAGTCATCTAAAGCATTGGATCTTAAAGATGATAGTGAGGTGTGAAAAGGAAAGACAGAAGGTGAAAGCAAGGAAACCTCCAAGGTGACCTTTCAGGAATCAGATCCAGGGACATGACATTCCATTGGAAAACCTGTGATCTAAGACCTAAAAGGTTAACTCTTCAGACAAGGAAAACATTGAATATTTAGAACACAAAGTTGAAAACCTGAGATCAGAGAGAGAGTTTGAACTCTCAATGCTTTGGCCTCCATATTGAGGGAACTTAGAAAGGTTCAATTAATTGAAAAGGATCTTAGTGAGACAGAGACAGAGTTCTAGACTCCTAGTATCCCAATTCATTCAATTAAAGCCTAACAAGAACATCTGAGAAACAAATTCATTAATTCATACAACAGCTAACAGCATATGTTTCACCACTACACTAGTTAAATTAGCTTGAAATTAATCCTTAGATAACACATATAGCAGAAAAAATTAAAGGCAAGGAGAGAAGAAACATAGGGTACCTAACAAGGTTAAATCCTATGCCATATTTCTGATGCGAGCCAGCAGAAATGGAATGTAATGAAAAAAAAAGGAAAACATAGACAAAGATAGAAAAACATCACCGCTTCTTTAAATCAAGATCCAAAGAAATGTGCTTGTCATATTAAAGAGCAACACCAGTCATGTACAACATTGCCAATAGCTTGATATTCAGTGTGAAAACATCTTCCTCGGCCTATCTTACAACTTTACACAGAGAACATGTCTCAAGAGAAACAACTTGCAATTCACAGATAGCCGATAAAAAACCCTTACAATGAGTTTCTACATGAATTTTATAGCTGAAAGAGAGTTAGAGGATGTAGATGAAAAAATAAATGTAGCATTAAAACTCGGAAGAGGAAGAGGGCCGAGGCCCCATTCTTTTTTAAATTCTGGGCATTTATCTTCAGTACTCTTTGGATGAAAGAGTGGTCTTCGTCAGGCTGCGATTTACTCCAAGTATGTCTTTGATGTACTTGCTGTAATACCTCTGCAATATTCTGGTGAACTAAACAAAAATAGATCAATGACTCAGGCTTTCCATACTGTGTAACAAATGCTTCTGATAGCATAGGACTGTTGTCAGGGCTGAAATTTCCTCAGGAACACGGTATAGAATGGAAACAGTATGCGCACTTTGTCCTTTCACGGGTAGGAACATTCTGCTGATGGTGAAACTTCTATATATCATTTTGTGTGCCCTAGGCCTTCTGTGTGATTTATGAGGTCTTCGATCCGGTACCTTGCCTTTAAATTATTGGATTAAGGCTCACAATCTTCAATTACAGGCCTTGCACTCTCTGCTTTCTCACTGATACTCTTTGCCGCTCCATGATTGCCTCTGTCTGCGAAATATGCGCTTTAATGGCTCTGGACAGGCTTTACAGAGTTTGACTCTATTATTTTAATGAGAATCATGTCATAACACCTTCCCAGGCTTTTTCTCCATAATTTCAGTCCCTGAAAATGGTCTTTTCCTGCGTTCCATGCCACTGTAATAGTGACTGCGAATATTCGAGGTTTTCACCACCTGAAACCCTGCAAAACACGAAAACATGTTGAGAAATCCATGCATGGGGTGGGCGGATCTAATGGAGGACTGGAGGACAGGTGGCAAAACTGTGGAGGGACGTACGCGAAATAGCAGGAGATGCATTTGGAAGACAGTGAGAAAGGAAATTTTAATGTAAAACATTAAAATTTGACCTTTGAATGAAATATAAAGGGAACAGATGAAAATATGATGAAAACACATGGGATGGGTGACATGGCGGGACCCGGTCAATGGCAGGGCGTGAACTTAATCCGGACCATCTAATCTCAGGAGGAGATCGATGGTTGAAAATGCATCGAAGGGCCACTGATGGTGGGCCAGGAGTCCCTTTTGCTTTGGTTATCACTTGAGCATCTTTGGGGTGCGAACACCTTCAAATGGCTGGCCATAGATCTGACGGTGGAAAACAATATTGCATCACCCCTGTAGTCAAATGTTAACACGCAATGAGGGCGTTTTTTCAATAGTGCTCAAATCCACGTGTCGGCCGGTGAATGGCATCACTCCCAAATGAGGAATACTGCCCTCCTTTCAAAGGCAGTGCAATAGAAACCGCCAATTTTGAACAGTGACTATCTGCAAGGACCACTGGGGTGGATGAATTGGGGGTCGTCGATCTATGGATCAGATTGACGATGGATATGCCATTGGAGTGGTGAACGGGGATTAACGGGTGCGATGAGACTCTGTGAAAACTGTCTGATCTGAATAGATCGACGACGGATATTTCACCCAAACATTTTCTCTGATAAGCACGCTCCGGGTTAGCATCTGGTTTCAGCACCCGGGTCATGTGGATAATTGGTTGAGGGGCTGGCCAAAAGGGGCTAAGCCCGCATATGAAGAATATGGTTTTTTTGGCTTGTTTTTAGTACAATTTGAGGCCAGAAAGAGGTAACGGTAGAGGGAGTAGGGGGCCCTTGAACCAAAAAAAGGGTATTTGAAGGTTTTAAGAGGGGAATGAAGGTGACTTAGAAGGTTTAAGAGGGGTTTGGGGGATAGAAAGGGAGACTTTGACACAGGTGAAAAAATGTTAAAATGGGGCATTCTGCAGGGATATAAGGGGCAAATGAAGGCCTCCTTGAGCACAGTTTTTTACAATCAATGAGGCTTTTTGGATGGAAGCAGCAGTGAGGTTCTTTCAGAGGTGATGGACATATAGAGGCTTCAAGGATGAGATATTTTTCATGGGAAATGTATCTCTTGAAGGCTCATAAAAAATTTAGTCACCTGTTTTCATGACAAAAATTTCATAGGTGGCTAACAGTACCTAGCATGATTATAAATGAAGGCACATATCTTAGTATTTTTTCCTTGACTACTTGGAAAGCTTTTGGTTATCCGCAACTTGTGCCTGTTACCCAGAATCTGTTAGCATTTAATAGAGGAACCAATCAACTGTTATGGATCCTTCCTAAGTTGCCTATTACTTTGGGAGGAAATATTTTCTATATAGACGTGATGGTTGTCCAAGGCCCCTTCTATTTTAACTTACTCCTTGGGCATGACTATACTTATGTCATGGGAGCTATTGTCTCTTCTCTCTTTCCTTTGATATGTTTCCTACATGAAGGAAGAATTGTGACCATTGATCAACTATCATTCATTAGTCCTAATATGGATCCCAATCAGCATCATCCCTAAATGGTTATTATATGCAAGTGGTATCATCCTCGCCACATGTAAGTTATGTGGCCACTTGTTCCATGCCCGTGTCTACTGACGATCCATTCAGTGATATAGTGCACCATTCATTGAGGGCATTGGACCTTGATTTCCAAATTGTTGTTCTCCCATCTGATGTTAACCTCTTGGAATCCATGAGATTTTATGGGCTATGATCGGGTCTTCAGGGCATAGTTCCTTTTCTTGTGTCAATCTCCTTAAAAAATGAAACAAGGTCTCTGAAGCATATTTCCTTTTCTTTTCTCAAGCTCCTTAGAAAACAAATCAAGCTCTTTGAAGAAAAGTTCCTTGTCTTGTGTCAATATAATTAAAAAATGAAACAAATACCCTTTCAATTCGTGTCTTTGGTTAGATATCGTAAATTCCCAGTCGATTTTTTCACTTGATCTCATAAATGAACCTTCATTCCATCCACATGTTAGTAACCAGTAGTATACTTTGGTGAATGTGTAATATCCCAAAATGGAATAATGCATTGATACACAAACATAATATTTGTAACGCAGAAAATGTACATGTAATTTTATGCTCAACATCGATATAGACATAATAGCTGAGCCATTTTATTATATAAAAGAAGATTCATTTACGCAATGTACAAAAGATGAGTAGATCTAACTAAAGAGATGGCCTAGAATCACCCTGAAAACATGCCACAATAGGCACTGCGTAACTGGAGAGTTGCTAGAAACAAATACTATGTTGTCCTTTTAGCAAAATATAAAAATATGACTGAAAAATGAAAAGGAAAATTCATATCTATGAAAATATGGAGCTCTGATGATTCCAAGATTCAAGATATGGGCTCTATGATGGATACCCAAAATAACCCAGAAAGGAATTTCCAGATCTATAAATTTGGAAAATCAGCCTCCTACAATTTGATCCTTTGACTACTGGGTTATGTAGATTGGAAGCTAGATCTAACAAATAGATGGCTGAAATATTCTATAATATTATATCTAAGCTTGAAGGGCTGATCCCTTCTCTATATCTACAAGCTAGAAGCTCAAGATCTAGCTCCTCAAGCCTCCAAAGAAGGTTGCAGTTGTTGCTACACAACTGCTCATAAAAAATGCACTATAAAGGAAGGAGGCTCTCTAGCCTGCTAAAAAATATGGCTATGAAGCTCAACAATTATGGAAATAATGCATACAATGTGAAGGATTGGTCCTCCACTGGATTACTAGCTGAAATTCTAGTAACTTCCCTTCTCCCTTGGATCTACAAGACTGGACTGCACAATTCCTGAAGGGATTGTTGCTGCTAGGAGATGAATAATTGATGGCCTGATGCCTGATATAGATCCGAAGCACTGGAAGGCTGATATTAAAGCTCAAGGTGATAGGGTGAATCCTTCCCCAGTTCCTCAACTGAAATATTGAAGGAAAACCTCCTCCTCTCAAACTCATCTTCAGAAATGTGCAATTTCTGAATATGAATGTTCTGCAGAAAGTAGGAAAAGATATGTGGCACCAATGCCTGATGTATAATGAAGTACAATCCTCTTCCAAGAGCTACTCAATGAAAGAGGTGGGATTCCCCACCAGGAACACCCAGTGCTAAACAACACTTGAAATATTAGCTAAGCAACAAGAGAAAGCATGGAATGTCACATGACAATTCCAGATCTAAACAGATCATACATCAATAATAATCTTCAACATCCCTTCTATTTTTTCTTCATATTCTTTATATATATTATTAGCCTTATCATGCCTTGGCCCTCCTCATAACTGTGCTGTACATATGGTCATACGCCTCCATGTTGACTGCGCTGACATTTCGTGACCTCCATCATCTATGAATGAAATGATCACCCTTTCCATCATGTGCACATTAAATGCACCATTCCTCCATCATCTCATCATAAATTCTCTATGATCTTATGTTTTATCCCTTCCAAGATCTTAGTTGATTGTATCAACCTCCATGATATATCTTATTAATGAGACATGATCTCCATTCCTTTCACATTAAGTGGTTACTCTACTACTCCATTATGTAGATCTAGATCTGAAATATCCACATACACACATCAAAAGTGGATTTTTATTAATGTTTGAGGATTATGGGTCACTCCACACTTTTATTTACTTAATCAATTAATTTTATTAACAAGTCTAATATTCCAAATATTATGTGAAAATTTGGGAATATTACAGTCCTCCCTGGAAAAATGTTGCTTGTCCTCAAGCAACTACAAAAGTGGGTGCTACAACAAACATCCTCCCTCCAAATGGAATCCTCATGTGGAAGGCCTTCCCATCTCTCACAATGTGTCATGCATGTCCAGCTCCAAAGCTTCCTTTCTCAAATGTCTAGAATGGCCTCCAACTGAAAAGTTAGATACCCTTCCTCATCAATGAATATCCAAGTGGAAACCATATGATGACAAAAGATCTCCTCCACACATGACATAAATAAGATGAAGTGGTTCATTCCCAAAGTGGAAAGTCCTAACTCATGAACTATCTCTCCAACCCATGATACATAGAGTAGATTACATATATCAATGCTCTCATCATTGGCCATGTTGGCCATATAGGAATCAAATATCACATCATCATAGTGAAAAACAAGAAGTAGAGACTTATGTTAAAACATAAACAATGTCAAACCATATTCTCCTAATAACAACCAATGCAGAAAAGCCTTCAGCTGCCATGCTAGATCATTATGAAAACAAGTAAGAGAGCCATAGTCTCTCAAAAGAAGCCACCGCAACAATGCTTCTTGTTGCCATGACAAATCATCAATGAGAATATGAGAGCCATACTCTCTCTAAAGAACCATCTCAACAATGCCTCTTGTTGCCATACCACATCATCAATGTAGTGGTGATATTCTATCAAGAGAAGCCACCTCAATAAGGCATCTTGCTACCCCATCAGTTCATCATTATACCATGTACAATGACCATAATCACCCAACAAAAGCCAATGTTGTAAGGCCTTCTTTTTCCATCCTCCAACAATGTCAAGCAATGTATGGGAAGAATTCAGCCCATACTCTCCCAATAGTAACCATAGAAACAAGGATTCTTGCTGCCTCCTTTCATTATCATGATGAAAGTCACGGAGAAATAATATAGTAGTGGACATGTGACATGTCTCATCAACATAATACAAACAAGCTCCCTTATGCCACATCATGTGAGAGTTATTCCTTCTCCCAAACCAAAGTACATACATGAACATGAGATACATCCCAAACAGAAATACATGTAAATACATGAGACATATCCCAAACAAGAGTAAATATATGGACATAAGATATAACATGTGATATCCAAACTCTCTCATCAACAACCAAATTAACCATGCCTTCTTCTTCTGCATTATTCCAGTGATGTATAAGGCATGAATCAGAAAATTATGACTCATTGAGTGGTATCCATACTCACCCAAGAGAAACCAGCGCAGCCATGCTTCTTGCTGGCCTATATCATAGATTTGCAAGTGGTTTGGCAACCTCTTGCCCCATACTATCAACCATTCATCCCAATGTGGATGATGGATCTCTTTCTGAAAATACTTGGTATCCACCCATTGTATGACACCAAGCTCCTCAAACTGATGAATAACTTTGCACTCCATGATATGTTGAAGTGCACATGAGATTCTCTTCTCATCAATGGCCGTATAAAATCAATAAGGTTCTGGATCTACTACAGGTAGAAGTTTCTCTTTGAGTTGTGAGATGCTCATTGAGAAAGTGTCATCTAGAAAGGAGAAAATGTTTCTCATCTCAATATGTCTACCATATATCACCTTTTTCTTCATTGCTTCATGAATGAAGCTGCCATATGATTTCTCCCATGAGAAATGGGTCCTCTTCTTCTCACTGTTGCTTATTAACAACATTGTAGATCTGCAAGGTGATACATTTGTTGTCTCAATGCAAGGCACAATGTTGAACTCATAGCCAACCATTGTACATAGAATCATACTCATCCCATTTTCTGAAACTCCACATTTCAACTAAAGAGGTTGAATGTAGTTCATCCATGACAAAATAGGATGGTTCTTCATCTCTTCCTTGATTAGATCAAGAATCCTTTGTGCAGTGATATAATGCTACTCAAAATCAGCATGATGTTCTAACCATTGGTCATGAAATAGCCATGATGGCATGTCCCCATAAGTTTCAATAAGAGGTACTGAAACAATATGAGATGAAAGTGTATGCATACCTTGGATCAACTAATATTCAGAAACATCCTGCAAGAACACAAGATATTCCTCTTCTGGTGCAAAGGTCTCTCCAACTTCTGGTAAGAGTGATGGCTGCACTTCTACAAGTGTACCGGTGCTAGTATATGTCTCCTCCTCATCATCCAACTCATCAATCATGAATGGGGCTCCAAATGTCAAGAATTCAAGACCATCTTGAAAAAATTCAAATGATCCTCCTATTTATGTAAGCACATATGCATCTGGTGGTGTTAGAGGTTACTCCTCTTGACTAAGAACATATTATCTTTAATATTCATGCACTATATCCTTGATGATGGGAGATGTCTCTGGTTTCTTTATACCATATCTTTCCTTCAGTCTTTGAATAAAATATGTGTAACCAGACACTTTCATGTGTGCCAAGTGAATGAACCAACATTTTCTTGTTTTACCATCAAGGTGCAGCACTGCAAACACCACAACCTCTCTTTCTGATATAGGATATTTCAGAAATAATGTGAATAATTCTTCCCTCCAAGACGTCAAGGTTCCTGTGGAAGATCCATCAAATGTAGGCAAGAAGAATATATGCATCTTTCTTCTATTGCTACTTCTGCATCTTCTCTCTTCTTTGAGTTGCAGAAACTGTTGGAGAGAGAGATTCTTCTTCAATGCTATAGGTTGTGACTTGTATTCAAACAAATATTCACTTAGGGTCTCATGCCCCAAGCCTTCATCATATTCAGACTAGTCCTCTTTCTCAAATAAAGTGGATCTAGTGGAATAATGTGAAGCTCTTTGCCTCTCCGGTATTCTTTATTGCTGAAAATAATTGCTAGGACCTTCTTCATCTTGAAACCTTCTTGAGGTTTCTCTTTACCTTCCTCTTCTTGTTTCATTGATCTCCTTAGATGTATCCTTCATAGATCTAAAGGAAGATGAGGAAAATCTTAATCCCACCATAGTAGATCTCTACTATCTGCTTTTCTTATGTTGTCAAATTTTCCACAAGCTGAGCCAAAGATCATGCTCTGATACCACTATAATATCCCAAAATGGAATAATGAATTGATACATAAACATAATATTTGTACACAGAAAATGTACATGTAAGTTTATGATCAACACAGATATAGACAGAATAGCTGAACCATTTTATTATATAGGAGAAGATTCAGTTACACAATGTACAAAATATGAGTAGATCTAGCCAAAGAGATAGCCTAGAATCACCTTGAAAACATGCCACAATAGGAACTGTGTAATTGGGGAGCTGCTGGAAGCAAATAATGTGCTCTCCTTTCAACAGAATATGAAAATACAACTGCAGGCTGAAAAGGAAAATGCATATCTATGAAAATATGGAGCTCTGATGATGCGAAGATTCAAGATCTAGGCATTATGATGGATAGCCAAGATAACCTAGAAAGGATTTTCCAGATCTATAACTTTGGAAAATCACCCTCCTAGATTTTGATCCTTTGACTGCTGGGTTATGCAGATCTGAAGTTGGATCTAACAAATATATGGCTGAAATATGTTATAAGATCATATCTAAGCTTGAAGGTTTGATCCCTTCTCTAGATCTACAAGCTAGAAGCTCAAGATCTAGCTCCTCAATCCTCCAAAGAAGGTTGCAGCTACTGCTACACAACTACTCATAAAAAATGTGTTGTAAAGGAAGGAGGCTCTCTAGCCTACCGCAAAATATGACTATGAAGCTCAAGACTGATGGAAGTAATGCATACAATGTGAAGGATTGGTCCTCCACTCAATTAGTAGCTGAAATGCTAGAAACCTACCTTCTCCCTTGGATCTACAAGACTAGACTGCACAATTCCTGAAGGGATTGCTACCGCTAGTAGATGAATAATAGATGGCCTGATGCCTGATATATATTTGAAGCACTAGAAGGTTTATCTTGAAGCTCAAGGCGATAGGATGAATTCTTCATCGATTTCTCAACTGAAATATTTAAGCACAACCTCCTCCTCTCAAACTGATCTTTAGAAATGTGCAATTTATTAATATGAATGTTCTGCAGAAAGTAGGAAAAGATATGTGGCACCAATGCCTGATGTATAATGAAGTACAATCCTCTTCCAAGAGCTACTCAATGAAAGAGGTTGGATTCCCGACCAGGAACACCCAGTGCTAAACAACACTTGCAATCTCAATTGAACAACAAGAGAAAGCATGGAACACCACATGACAATTCCAGATATAAACAGATCATACATCAATAATAATCTTCAACATCCCTTCTATTGTGCCTTCATCTTCTTTATATAGATTATGAGCCTTCTCATGCCTTGGCCCTCCTCATAATTGCAATGTACATGTGGTTATAGGTCTTCATGTTGACTGCGCAGACATTTCATGATCTCCATCATGTGTGAATGCAATGATCACCCTTTCCATCATGTGTGCATTAAATGCACCATTCCCCCATCATCTCATCATAAATTCTCTATGATATTATGTTTGATCCCTTCCAAGATATTAGTTGACTGTATCAACCTCGATGATCTATCTCATTAATCAGACATGACCTCCACTCCTTTCACATTAAGTGTTTTCTCTACTACTCCATTATGTAGATCTAGATCTGAAATATCCACATACACACATCAAAAGTGGATTTTTATTAACCTTTGATGATTATGGGTCCCTTCACCCTTTTATTTACTTGATTAATTAAGTTTATTAAGAACTCTAATATTCAAAATATCATGTGAAAATTTTGGAATATTACAAAATGATATGAAGCATAGCAGGCATGTACCTCAAATTGATTCACCATACTAGGGACATGAAAACTTATTCGAAGCATAGTTTGTCTCTGTTCCAAGCTTGTGACAAAATGAAACCAAATCCAAGCATATTTTTTCCACATGTTTCAATCTTGTGTAAAAAGGAAACCAATTTCAAGCATATTTTCCTATGTTTCAAGATTGTGAAAAACTGAAACCATTTCTCATTACACCACTCTTGATTTCCCTGTTATCTGCCTCTTATGCCAGATGAGCCTTGGTTTTATCATTCCATCGTCACCATCTTCTTGGCCGACCATACGCTCTCACTTGATTGTTTTACCGTTTTCTAGGGATCCACTGTGATGAGTGGTTTTGTTAGCCAACCTCTTGACCTTTACATGTTTTGAGAAGTTCCACCATCACTGTAACTAGTTGCTACCCTTTATACCGCTTCTTCCTCCAGGAGGAGTCAAATTTAAGCTCTTTTTTTACTCTCGAAAAATGAAAATATTGTCAATTATTTGTCATTTTGAACTCCTTAAAGTGAATGAATTGACGTGGTATCAATATAATTTTACCCATTTTTTGGGTTAAGATTTAATATTTATGAAAAAGGAGTACCTTGATTGAACATGGTCAAGAGGCTCTCTTGAATATTCTTTTCTAACTTTTCGGATTCGAGAAACTTTTTACGAAAAGAAACATGATGGAGCTTTCTTTTCGTTTCTTTTCAAACTCATTAAACATGAAAATTTACCAAGTTTCCATTTCATTGGACTCGCTAAATATTAAACGACGAAAGACTTGTGACCATGATGAGATCGAGTTCCTGCTTCCTAGGGCTCGTTAAACTTACTAGGATGGATTCATTCGAATAATGAACTTACATGCTCAACATATGTTATCCTCTTCATGTTGGCTATAAAAATAAAGAGGTACTCGTTAGCAATAATAGGGGAAAATTGAAAGCGAAGATCCTATGTGTATTTTGGACAGCTTGTCACTCTTAAACATGGCACTCATATGCAGTTCATGTCAGGTTGGGGACATCCTACATTCGTCACTTTGCCTCCATAGATTTGGGAAATTCATTTGCCTCTCATTTGAATACCAAATTTTGTCAATGTGACCTCTGATCTTATTTGAGTCAAATGGTGCCACACTCCGGATTTGTGTCACTAATATGTTCAAGAGAAGTTTTTTTTGTCAAACGTCCTTTTTTTTATTTGACCTCCTATGTTACAATGTCGAATCACTCCTATTTTCTTAAGATATATGTTGTTTCATGTCGATGATGTGGGAATCATCATGGCCCTCCTTTGACTAATCATTTCCTGTCGAATTCAACTCATTATTTGGGAATGTGATTTAGAAACTTCTTCTCAGTACCTTGTAGCTTGCATGCCTCAATGGAAAGTTCTTTGTTTTCGATGACAAGTTCACATTATGGGCCTTCGATCGAATGATTCTGCATGTGTTCGAATTCAACATGGTCACTCATGGTTGTAGATTGTGTTTTTGTACCTTGAGGTCCATTGTCATTATTGGTGGTCTCTCTCGTACTTGTTAATGGTTTTCATCATTGACCAGTAATTAGGTGGTTTCTACCATGTTCGACACTAACACATTTATTCGCATGGTTAGATTCATACATTGGGTTGATTGAGACTGTGGTGAAGACCTTGGGTCACATTTGATTTTTGACCCAGGATGTGGAGATTTATTGTGTATTCATTATTGTATGCATGATCCTAAGTATATGTATGGTTACATCCATACTGCAGATCCATTTCTATTATCTCTTTAGATGGATGGCTGCAACCATGCTGTGGGTTCATGTGTTATATGATGCATGGTGCAAAGCCATGTGGTTAGGCATATTCATTCCAGAGTTGTCATATATTGTAATATGTTTGATTTGGCAGGTTTTCCGAAGGTGGTATGATCTCTTTGGATTCGTTCATAAATAATTTCAGTCATCACTCTCTGTTCTGCCTTCATGCTTTAGGGGGAATCTGTTACACAATAATTTTTTACCATGCTCTTTTTCCCATCCTTGATCCTAAAATTCCCCATGAAAAATCATGTGCAATTTTTTTACCATGAAGAAATATGTTAGGACATCCCCTGAAGATACAAAGAAAACTACCTTGGAAGATAACTGAAAAAACTTGGTCAAAATACTAGTTTCCTAGGTTAGTGTGTTTCCTGGTGTCATTCTTGCACTAATGTCATATTGGAAGTGCTATATTAGCACTGCTAGGGACCTTATTTCTTGGAAAACCACACTCATCCATTTTTGGAAGTGTTTCCTTAAATGGAGGAGAAGCTCTGACCTCTATAAGTTCCAAGGCGATGAGTTTTTTGTTAAATGGTGGTGATAGAGTTGATATCTATGATTTTAGAGCTTTAATATAATCCATGGGGGGGTTTATACCTTAAAACGTGGACCTTCATCATCCTTTCATGGGCCCCAAACCTCTTCTCCCTTCCTATAAATTCATGCCCCTCCTTCCAATAATGTTATTCTGGTTGGTCATTGTTGGGCTAGTCTAAACTCTCGTTCCCTTTGCATCCCCTCATTGTGCTAACGCCTAAGTGTTTGGGAGAAGGAATTATTTAGAGCTTCGACGAAGGAATCATATTTTCACAAAAGGAGGCCTCCAACATCAAGGCTTGGGTTGTAAGCTCTTCCTTTTATATTTATCAATAAAACATCTAATGTTTTCTTTCTATATTTTTATAATTGTTTACGCAAATATTCTGGTACTCTTTGATCTACTAGATAGCTAATGTTTATGATTATTATGTATTGGATTACGTGTGTTGTTTCCTATTGACCATCCACATGTATTCGTGTGCCATTAGTAGCAAGGAGCGAGCCTAAAAGGATCATGGATCAAGGTCATCATCAAAGGATTGAAACATAACGTTGGGAAAAAGGTACTTCTATATCTTTCCTTGTCACTTTGTGAATGTTAGTTAAGAGAGCTTTGCATTAGAAAGCATATCATGTTTCTAGACCCACTCTAGGGCTAGAGATATCATCTCTATCCACAGAGGGTATTTATCTTGAAAAAAATTACTTGTACATAAAATAAACATAGACATAGTAGAAACATGTAACACTAAATCATATCCACATGATATTGACCTCGTAGATATATCAAGGCTACTCTACCACTTGATTCCTCATAGCTAACAACCTCTTCATTCCACTCATCTGCATAAGAAATCATTCCTCCACAATAATGATCCTTGAAAACCCTATCATACAGCTACATGGATACATGCATAGATATATATATATATATATATATATATATATATAGATATATATATATATATATATATATATATATATATATATATATATCTATATATAATCATTAGCATAAAAAAATCATGATCATGTCATACGAATACATACATTCATACATATATACATCCAAACATTAGTATTAAATAATCATGATCCATGATGACCCTGTCAGACACGACATAAATACATACATACATGTACTCATATATAAACATCAACATAATCATGATTACAACATAATTTCTAGATATCATAAGGTCGAGGTTAAGAGATCTTCCTTTATCCATGCACAACATGAACATCATTGAGAACAATAGTTCCCAACTTTAGCCAAGGCATCTGATGCCTCAAATCCATTTACTTTACCTTTTTGTTACCTTGCTCATGTTTGTACCACCACCATCCATTTACCATAATGGAACCAGCCAGGCCAAACTATTTTCATAGTCTTATCTTTCGCTGCACTTACTCATGAACCAAGCTTCATTAACTTTCCTCTTTCCCAAGCCAATTCCCAAGACTCAAAACATAAAATGCAAGCATAACAAACAAGAAAAGAAAATAATGGAAAAATAATATAAATATGACACCACAAACAAATTGGAAAGGAATTGCACTAGACATAAGCAAAACTACAAATCAAGCTCAACAAGTCACAAAAGACCAAAAGCACAGGACCGGAAACAAACACCATGACTCAATCCCCATGGTTCCTAGTGATTCAAAGGGAAATCTCAATTCGAGTATTTTCAAAGACTTCATGGCAGTCTATTTTCCCATGCAATCCATTGCATCATACTTCCACAAAAACATAACTATCAGTGCATAAATAAAAATAACAACATGTTGATTACCTTCCCTTGTTCTGCCAAGCATGCTGACTTGTATCTGAACAAACATGTCATCTATATGTACCAAAGATAAATAAAACACATCTATCAATTTGGAATCAACATTTACCAAGTCTAATACCATGTCATAATAAAAAATCGACTCGCAATCATCAATCATAATAAATAATGCTAAAACTATCACCCAATTTCACTCAAGTAGATATCAATAATCTTAACACATGTGTGTTAGTGTAATCATATTAAGGAAATATCATTACCTCATGCAATCTTATAGAAACATGCTCATATCATGCGAGTAATAAAAAATTCAACAGTAAATAGACAACATAATAGACACCAACACTCCAACACCAAATAGATGATCTAACCAAACATTCAGGTACAAAGTAGCTGACATAAGCAAGCTCACACCTTAACGTATCTCAGGGGAGGCTATATTGTCTTCGCAATAAATCTATATTAGCATGATATAACTTCACAACATATCAAACAAATAATATATAGGGTCATGATATCCATTATAGAGTCTAGATAACATGTTCACATCATAAACCCATAATAAAATGTCATTAATGCATGCAATCACATATGCACAATCAATCTAGAAATAATAAAACAAATTATCATAATTAGGTTGACTCATGCCTGAATGTCATAAATCTAACCATATGCATGGGCCAATCCAAATTGGCATAATACATATAACATCAATATGTTAATGAAATAACCCTAATCATCAAGTCACTACCATGTAAAAACAAGAAGTTATATATCATGCTCATCAACAAAATGTAACCTAATCATCAAGCTAACTATCATACAACAAAAATAAGTTAACCCATAACATGGTCATAAAAAATATACAAGTCATCTAACATAAAAAAAATATAGAAATGCATACCACAAATTTCTTGCTATCATTCATGACTATCCGAGACATTTACATATAACCGTACTAATCAACTAACATCTATAGTGTATGTAACCCTGATATCAATAGAATGAAAGGAGTACTCATAACCATAGTGCGAATTACTACATTGATCAAATAACATTTATCATATGTGTAATCGTAAGAATAGAATGAAAGTCATATAAATAACCCTAATTCTTACAACAACCATGAATCACATACCAGCATGCCAAACATATAAACTTGTATGACGATCTGCTCTTACCCCATAATCCATTGTTGCAACTTAACTTTAATGATCCACATCTCTTACTTTATCTTAACCAATACATTAGCATCATAACATACCAATATCAACATGATGACCTAATTGCATGCAATGACCTTATGCAAAATAACCTTTGACCATACCAATGAAAACTTGACCATATGCACCCACTTGACATGTATAACCAATCATGAATGACCAATGCATGTCATACATATAACATCACATAAGCAGGCATACACAGAAAACACACAAGTATGAACAATATGTGACCTAGCATAAACAAGAAATGCATACACAACATGTAGTAACATGTAAGAAAGTGTGCACGAACAAGACATAAGTAAGAACAACACATAACCAGTCATAAACTCATGATAACATGTTGACAACATCACCATCATCCCTGCAATGACGACACCATTGCCACCATGGAAAAAAAAAACATGGATGAAAAAAGCACATATAGACAACAAGAACAATACACACGCATGCAACCAACATAAATGCATGATCAACACACCACCCATCTAGTTTGAGAGTTGAACCATGCTTTGATACCACTCTCTAACACCCTCTTCCAACATCTACCCAAGTGTTGGAACAGGGTCATGTAGCTACGTTTTGATATAAATTTTGTAATAATTAGTCTAGCGTAGGGGATTTGGGGTGGGTCAAAGTCCCCAATGTATTATAATGGGTCAAATGATAGACCAAGAGTCCACAAAACCATGGTTTATGGATCACAGGATAGTGCATGCTAATATGCTATAAATATATGGATAGATTGAGTGTAGAGGAAAGATAAGTGTGATTTATGCTAATTGTGAATTGTTCAGAACTATTTTTGGGTTATATTTTGGTAAGGACTCCTGTTGGCTATGTGTGTTGAGATCCTTAATCCTGCTATGTGCGGACCCTGCTGGCTGTGTGCGCGGATTGGTAACTAAGTCTATAAGTCGTCATGCTGTGTGCGGACCTTGCTGGCTATGTGCACAGGTTGGAAATTGAGTCTGTAAGTAAAATTTGAATGTTAATGAGAAGATTGTTTGGTGGTAATGGAATTATCTCTATGTTATGAGAATTGACTGCGTTTATGTTATTTCTGTGATTATATTGGTTGATGACTATTGATGCACATGTGGATGCTATAAGAAAAGCATAATTACATAGATCTGGCTATTAGTAGTTTCTTTACTTATGTTTACATGCTGTCTGTCGGTTTATGAGCTTCGAATTCTGCAAATATACTATTAAGGGTTCAATGATAGGACACCTTCTGCGAAAATTTGATAGATCTAAAGAGGGTCGCCTCGATTAAATTTCTCTTTCTCGGGGTGCGAACACCTGGTTCCAACACCCTCCCATACTACTTTGGGTGAGACCTTGGCCTGCACAAGAAGGTCATTGCCGAAAGGGCTAGTAGTATAGGGGTTTGTTGGCAAACCTTAAATCGGAACCTAGGTCAAGACCCCTCAGGCCAAAAAATGGTTCTTTTGTCGGGTCCAGGAGCATTTTGAGGGAGAGATAGGGTAATGCCCTAAGGTCATTGGCAGCCTGAGAAGCCTGAGCTTGAATATTGGTTCAAAAAAAAAAATTAGGAATTTTCCCTAAAAGAGAATTGCAATACAAGACTCACTCCTGAAGAGTGGAAGAACAAGTATATATTTACATAAGTATATGAAATATTCTTCATGACTTTCCTGCATGAAATACAAGAGTGGCTAGCAAGGTTAGCAGAGTTCCAGACTTGTTGGAAAGATGATCAGGTTACGTAGTGGACCCCTAAATTAATCCAACAGTTGGAGAATGTTGATAACAAGATCACCCAGACTCTAGATCACTAGGTGGATAGTGTTTTAGGAGGATTTGTAACGTAATTCGTAGTTGATCAATTCATATCTTATTCTGAAGCTGAACGGAGGTTCTTCAAAGGATTCCGAGGTAAGTTCTTGCAAACATTGCCACTGCTAATTAAGATGCTATTGTGAAAAAAGGGTATTATGTGCAGTGACACCGAATGAATGACCTCCTATTAGAGTGGAAGTATGACACGAAGTGGTAAATACTATAGAGTCAATCAAGAAGGGGACAAATCAGTATATAGTCCCTTAAAAGAGTCGCCTACACACGAAGAAACTAGTTCCCCAGTTACAGCACCATCGAATCCACATAAGGAAAATAATCCTCCTACCCCATTGCCACCACCTGTAGACGATATGGCTACACATATGATGTTAGCCACCTTTGAGGGTGTGGGGGATGAGAACATGGATCGATTTTGGTTCGTGGCAGAGTCAGTATGGACTGCGCAAATTTTTTTTAGAGATGTTGTAAAAAGATCACAACTATCCTTAGCCTTTGAAGGAAGGGCCTTGGGTTGGTTCATGGGATACGTTGGTCAGCACACAGATCCATCAGTATAGGAAATTGAGGATTCCTTAAAGCAGTAGTTTTGGAAGTTTAATTCCTACTCTCAACTTGTGATTGACTTAAAGTACTTTAGACAGGGACCTATCGAGTCTATATGGGAGGCTGATTAGTGGCTAAAGAAATTTATCAGGGATCGATAATTTAAGTATGAGGAAAAGCTGCACAGGGAATGGTTCATTGCCATGTTGTTACCACACTTGTGTGGGCCTATGGGTCAGCAGACGATTGATACGCAAGAAAAGGCCCTGTAAATTGCCATGAAGCTAGAAGATGGGCCAAGGGACGATGCCCATTTTGGGGTGCAGTAGATCCAGTGCTAGTTAGAGGCAATGCACCTAGAAATCTAGAACTTATGAAAAGAGCGGGGATAAGAAGCTAGCACAGACATTTGGTGCATATAGTGCAGGGTGTCAAGCCACACCAAGGATCAATGCCCTCTATTATTAGACTACATGCAAGCTAGGGGGAATAACCCATTAAACCCCAAAAATGTTGTTGGACCAAGAAACCCCACGTTATGGTGTGCTGACTGTCGAGTAGCCATATTTCATGATATAAACTACTACCCCCGACTTGGTGCTTATGTCCCAGAATTGAAACAACAATGGTGCAGATTTTGCTCCTCTCTAGGACATGATGAGCACAACTGCCAGACATATTATTTAATGATAGATAGAGGAAACCTATATAGGGTGCAGGCTGACCCTTCATCTCCATTATCTCCCTCTGGAGGAGGAAGCTCCCTACAAGAGGCCAAGGGGGGGGGGGGGGGGAGGTGGCAGCGCAGGTCGGGGAAGAGGACAATTGATGTGCTAAAATTGTGGAGACATAGGTCACTTCACAATGGACTGCCCAAACCCTGCATGAAAATCTTGCATATATTTCAAGCAGTTGAATCATGTGATCAAATATTGTCCTATGATGATAGAGAAGATGCAGGAGAAACAACAAATGCTGACGTAGAATGTACAAAGGGATAAGGCGGAACTGCTCGATGAGGGACCCAATATTAATGTAATTACGCGCAGTGGCATGGCCATAGGAGGAGCTGAGGAAAAAGTTGCAGTCAAACCACTTATAAGAAAGGCCGCTGAAAAAAAGGAAAGCCTTGACTTACAAAAGGAGAAAGAAACCTTCCATGAAGCAAGGAAAGAATTTTTCAAAGATGAGGCTTCTACCTCAAAGGCCCAAAAGGACCTAAAAGTGGATGAAGAAGTTAATTCATTCTTGAAGGCATGTATGAATTTATTGTAGAAATTATATAACATATTCATGTATATATCCAGATTCTCTTGATATAACAATATTTATCTTCTTTCTAAATACAGAATCCTTCCATTGTTAATATTTTGCAGAAATTTAAAACTCAATTACAAACACATGAAGCAATAAAAACAATCACACATAACACAATTGTTAAACGGGAAATCCTGAAGCTAAAAACCCCAACTATCATATATTATGTATCATGGAGATCATGTAACAATCTCATACAAAGCTTAGTACATCAATCTCTCAATACAATACAATCGTCACACACTAACATGAAGAAATTTGAAAATCCATGCACTGATTTCTTGCCCCCTGATAGCCTGCCTCCACTGCGAAATCCCCACTGAAGAAGACCTCTGAATGAATTCGAATCAACCTTGCCTTGACTACGCAATCCTCATTGGCAACTCTAATGTGTGTGTGATGTAGTCAATGCATCACTATAGTCACAACAGATAGTCCATCTTACCCTTTCACCTACCTCTCCACTTGGTCTCCACTGGAACTGACATGCACTATAGTTAACTGTAATATCCCAAAATAGGGAAAAATGGCAGCCTTCAGAATATCTTATAATATTCCCAAATCAAGACAATGAGCAGCTATTGCATGAGAAATGTTCTTCCTAGAAAATAACGCAATAACAGTGGGGACTGGGACTTGGATCCCTTATTTTGGCCCATATACAATCCTCATACATAATTATAGCTTAAAAAAATAATTCTAGATACCTTAAACAGATCTCCTCATTCTAGATAGCTCAAAAACACCCCAACCCCATGATTTCCAGCTATAGAATTTCTGAAGACTATGAGAGCATAATTCCCATGAGGGTTTCTACAGAAAATGATGAAATAAGACTGATCAGAAGTTTATATTAATCATGTAGAAAATAAATTAAGGTTTAACCTCTTTTACATAAGAAATAAGACACCCGACAAGGGTTTCCGACATTACATATGTATAAAAGGCAGTACTGCAGAAAATAACGGAGTCTAATGCAAATCTGTATTAAACATGAATGAATAAAAAATAAAATAGCTGATCAATATATAAATTGGCCAAAGGCCCTCCTTATTAGATATTCCAAAGGGAAATGCACATCTCCTCCTCAAACACTAGCACAAAATCTAGGGGTCCAACCCTGCTACTGTTGCACCTGCATAAAAGACATAGTTTCTGAAGAGAAATGTGTTATAGATGTATATGGCTGATTGGCCTTAAGCCAAATGATGAAATTGAAGCTCTGAACCTTCCCTTTAGATCCCTTAAGCAAGCTGATCCAAAAGAGAGGATGGAATCCCCGCATGAGAATTCCTTGCACTAAATAGTGTTGTAACCACAGCTAAACAGCTGAAGCATGCAAGTAGTCAAAAGGCAAAAGATAGATGATTACTGAATGAATTCCTTGACGCTCTCCCCTTCCTTTTATCCTTGGAGAGCCTCCTCAAGTCGGACGCCAGACATTGTTGAGGTGACCTCCTAGTGAAGATTCCTCCTCCAAAACTGCGCTGTCCTTGTTGGCTTCCTTCCTCTTGTAGCAGCACTGTTGCCATGGTCAACTAGACCTAGTTCACCTATATTGCCTCCTTTCACACCCATGTATCTTCAATCCAGCTCTCACATGTGTGTCTAGGCTGATCCTTGTTCACATTGAGCTAGTTTATTTGGATGATCTCTCCCTCCTCAAGAATGAATGTTGACTTAGTCAAAATTGACTTTTTCCACATCTATTTTTCCCTTGTTCACAGTTGAAAGTGTAAAATCACACTCCTAAGCTGATCCCCTTCCATATTAAGATGGAAATTATTCATATTTTTATTGCTCATGGGCTTCTTTACCCATTTATTCCTTTCCTAGGTGAAAGCATCAAAATATAATATTCCAATTTGCTTGTATGCAAATTTGGAATATTATAGTCCTCCCCTCTCAATTGTTGCTTGTCCTCAAGCAACTGCAAAGATAGGACTGAAGAACCTCCTCTCCTTCCCCTATATCTTTCTCATATGATAAGATCCACCAGAGATCAAGGTGTTGTTCCATAAATACATCTCCAAGCTGCCCCTCCCAAGTGTGTAAGCTATCTGTTGGTGAACATTCTAAATAGCTGACATCATGTGATAGTAAAACACCCATGGAGGCAAAAATGGGCTATTTAAAGGTCCTCTTGAGGCATTAGGGATGATATATATTGGGGTCCATCATCCCCATTTGAATCTCCCATCCCCAAGCTATCAACCAAGCAAAATGAGTCACCCTCTCGGATGGAAAATCTTGAAGAATCTCTTTCACCTTTGGCTCATGTAAAATAGGTGGGATGAAAATCTGAACATGATAGGCAAGAGGGCCTATCCCACACTGTCCACCTCCCCACTTGTGATAAGTGTAGAGGTCATGCTAATCTTGGGCTACAACATGGTTTCCCTTAAACGGAAAGAATGAGATTGAATCTCCAAGGATCCTTCCTCGAATGTCATGAGCCATGCTCACCCAAACCATCCCATACACGATGAATGGCACATCATTACCATATGGCATCCAAATCAGAAAATGGATGGAGTTTAGGTGCAAGTCTGGATGATACACATGGTCTCTCTGGTGGATACAGTGCAGTCTTTGCAACTGCTGGTTTAGAGCATTGAGGAGCAACTTATCCTCCAAATAATTTTCAGCTATGCATGTCAGCTCATCTACTATGAAGTAGTGAGTAGCAATATATATTAGCTGCGTACAATCAAAACAATACAACTCTTGCCCATAGTCATGTAGAGATGGGTTATCATTATTACAAAATTTGGCCCTGAAGTGACCATGAAACCCATAAATAACCTTGCTCTCCTGTGGAGCCATGCACTGTTTACATATGGTGAGAAGATACAAAGACTCAATAGAGTAATCAACAAGCACATAAGTGTATTTCTTACCATGCATTATGTGTGAGCTGAAGGTGAGGTCCATAAGCTTTCTATGATAGGTTGGATCCTTCGGTACGGGTATATTGGTATAAACTTCTACCTTCCTTTCTTAGATTCTTAATGAGAGGCTCTTCGGGTACGGGTATTTCTTCCCTATTCCTTCTACCGGCTATATGAGTTGAAGCTTTCTAGTCCAGTCTCATAGGTTTGATTCCCTTTCTTCCCTTTCTAGTCCAGTGAGAAGAATAAGCCTTTATTACCCTTATGGGCTGGGCCACACACGTGCTACAATGGCAATGACAATGGGAAGCAAGGCCGTAAGGCGGAGCGAATCCGGAAAGATTGCCTCAGTTCGGATTGTTCTCTGCAACTCGAGAACATGAAGTTGGAATCGCTAGTAATCGCGGATCAGCATGCCGCGGTGAATATGTGCCCGGGCCCTGTACACACCGCCCGTCACACCCTGGGATTGGATTTCGCCCGAAGCATCAGACCAATGATCACCCTATCTATATATGTTCCACTAGTGTGGCCCACTATGGTTGGGGTGGTCTTATTGGCGCATACCACGGTGGGGTCTTCGACTGGGGTGAAGTCGTAACAAGGTAGCCGTAGGGGAACCTGCGGCTGGATCGAATCCCAAAAGAAAAGGGTAAGGATATCCCTTACGTTATGCTCAGGTAAGCAACGTAGATCTATTAGTGAGGGTGAGGGTGAGGGTGAGGGTGTTTCAAAGGCCCAAATTGAGACCTCGATTGATAGATACCGGATCTCTCTTACCCGGATCTCGAGTCTTTCCAACTGGATACAATGAACTTTACACGGACAGACGGATTGCTGCCTGGCTAGACCGTGACGCTAGAATGTGAGGCTAGACCAACGAAACACCGAGGCTAACACCCTTCACCAACACTGTGAGCACACTGAACACGGGACGCTTCGCTTCAGTAACGTTTTATACCCCCTATTCGGGGGAGCGAGGGGGGAGACTGATTGAAACCTTCCCTTATACCTGCCTGAGATCCTAGACCTGACTGACTGATCTCGATCGTGCTACCCGTCCGTCTCTCCATTGCGACCTGACGACGATGCACTTGACACGGCTTTGGCGACTAACCCGTCATCAGCGAGCATAACCATAGTGGACCCTCCAGCGCACAGTGAACCTGAAGAGCTATGTTCACCCGGAACCAGTGAGTGAGCACACCCACAGTGGAACCTCAAACCCACAGTTCAACTTAAGCCACATTGGAACCTACATGCTGATCGATCGATTTAGACCTACCCTCTCGATTTCTGCCTGTCTCTCTATACCTACTCGATCTTGCCACCTGCCGCCTTCCTGATCGATCGATAAGCCAATTCTGTTCATCTTATTGGCAATGCTGATTTGGGGAGCGAAGAAGGGCTAAAGTAGCGATCAAAAGCAAGCAAATGGCCGTTGAAGCCGTTCTTTGCATTTCAATCCATCCATCCGAACCACGCATCCATCCGGAAGTAACGAGTTGACAACCGAAAGCCTATCCGCTAAGGAAGGTCCGGAAGGAAGGTTCAATCAGCAGCTAGAACCTCATACCTAACCGGGGCCCTCCTTTATAAGTAACAAGGTGTCCGCCCACTCTCTAAGCTAGTCGTTTACCGTGGGTGAGAGGCAAGGCTTTCTATCGATCCGGGAATTCAATTTGGATAATCGGAGGAATGAAACTAGTGAAGACAAGCTGGACCGAGGGCTAACTCAATCTATAAGATGAGACCCTCCCTATGTCAATGAGCACCGGCTATGACTGGTTGCACGTACTACTTGGCACTGAGTAGAGGTTAATGAGCCATATCCCTTCTCTCATCACCGTAATTACGTATATAATATCTAGAGATCCTCCCCCCTCACCCTTATGGTCGGGCCTGCTTGCGCATCCTCACCATATGAATAGTGAGCCCCTAACCGGACGTTGGTCGAGTCATGCTTACGCATCCTCACCCTTAATTGAGAGCCCAGCCCTGCCTTCCTTGTTAGTCTGTCCATTGAGCACAGTTCACTGATGGAATGATTGGCTTAGTTCCCGCTACCATTCGTATTCCATTTGACCAGGGCCAGAACCATACCAGATCGATGTATTCTGTGACCCACTATTCCTTCTCGTGCCATTAATTAATAATAGAGCGGGAGAAAGGGCGGTGATACAGTTTCCATTTAGGTATAAGCTTCGGATTCACCAACCATGGGACATGGAACTAGGTAGGGCTTATTATTATCCTATCCGAACAAGATAGAATGGATAATCAAATAGATTCTATCTATTTTTAAGGCTAGGCCTCTTTCAAGCGGATAAGCGAAGTTGTTAATACGTATTAATATGAAAAGGGCATGCACTTTACCTATACGATGGGGAGAGGGAGAGTCGATTCAGGGCGTGATCGATGAACAAGGAAGCGAAGCTTTGCCTTATCGGTCGAGTCTATTACACACGTATTAATTAACGAGGCATTATTCTTATTCTTCCTAAACCATAAGTATTAACATCTTCGCTCATCCAATCCGCTAGCGCTTGTTGGAAATAATAAGAAGAAGGCGTGGCATCAGTCATAGCTGCCGTTGCCTACATGCTATCGCCGTTGCCTAACCCCTCGTCTTGGCATCATCATCTGATCGGTATCAAGAGTATGTGGTTAGTCGAGCCCTCGCCGAGGAGTGATCACCTCGACCAAAGGTCCACCAATAGCAGTGCACCAACGAATAGCAGTGTTATTTAGGGTCCGGGCCCGTATCTTTACTTCTCCTATTCTAGAAAGACTCCGGTTCTAGAGAGAGGGATTCGCTCTGCGCTCCGAACCACTATTCTCTTATTGGGATTCGAGTCACTAAAGAGAGAGAAAATCTTCTATAGGTCCGCCTATAACGTGCACCTTGCTATGCCTCCTACTTTGAATCTACACCTGGTCGAACAGATTTATCGTACTTATCTGGTTCATCATCCCTTTATAATGTTGAAAATGCAGTTCTTCCTCATTCTCATTGGATTCATTTTCAGCATCATTCGAAACGGTCATTCGGACACAGGCATTACCTTCCATCAGCAGTTGGACACGGTCATTAGGACACGGACATTTCTGTCATAAGTGAGCACGGTTATTTGGAACGGTCATTCCCATAAGCAACACGGGCAGGTAGTATAGAATAATTAGAGAGGAGAGTAGGCCTATAATTCCCATCAGCTTGATTCCCGGTAGAAAGAGAACCGGAAGTATAATTCCAAGCAGCACAAGGAGTTCCCAGCCCAAGCATCACAACCGGCGTCACAACCAGCAGGAAGGTATAGGTAGGACGGTAACCCAACAGCATTCCCACACAACCATCATTCCTGGCAGCATAATTCCCATCAGCAATTGAACCGGCAGCAGTATTTGACCCGGAACCCTAAGTATATTTAGATCGGGACCCATAAGTAGCCGGAGCATTTACCGATCCCTTCAGGTTTATCATGGAGTTAGTGGGTACGGACATTCGGAAGAGAAAGCTGGTATTATACGGTGTAAAAGGTTGGGCTACCAAGCGTGTACTGGATGGATTTTGTTTCCCGTTAATGATGAGCTCTATGATGATGCGATGAAAGGCGTCGTTTCGATCGGTCGTCAACCATCATACCTATTTGTTAAGTGCTGGACTCTCTTTACTAGACCAGCAGCTATACTTTGGTCAGCGTAGGAAGTTTACCTCATTGACTAAGTAGCACCACCTGCATCCTCACCAGTTATAGATCGAACAGATTAAGTAGCAGTCCCCCGCTGGCAGAGCCTATTGAAGTGAAAGATTAAGTTCCCGAGTATCCCAGGGCAAAGGCATCAAAAACGGAACCACCAATTCCAGACCTAGTCCTAGAGCCATAATAGGTAGTAGCAAAGAAAGGAGCACAGCCACTTGCAGATGCATAGGCAGTTAGAAACCCATCACCTTGTGCAGATACGGATGCACAGCCAGCACCGGTTGGAGTTTACCCAGTTTACCTTGATGACTCATAACCCATTGATTCATAATAATAAGAGACAAAGAAGCAAGCAGCACCACGTACAAATGCAGATCCAATTTATTCAATTGCCCGAGCAAAAGCGCCAGTAGAGGTAGCAGCAGCTAAGGTAGTAATTGACCCCGAATCCGCCCCATTTGACTTGGTATAATAACCAGCTATAGAGGAGGGAAACACAATTTCACCACCGATTCGGCAGTTAAGGTCGACCCACCAACAGCAGCGGATTTCGTTGCAAGGCTGTCAGTCCCAGGTACAGATCCAAACCCAGTTGACCGAGATTAATACCCCGTTCAGCCTTACTTGCTTACTTTGAGCTCTTCCAACCACAAGCGAACTATGATTATTACCTGTGATTATTTGCCTGTGATTATTTGATTTATGCCTCGGCTTAGGCGCAGAACTAACTCTGAATCTACCAGTAGCAAACGGGTAGTCCCCCTAAACTCTAAGGGATTATCATATGACCACAGAGAAGGTACCCCCGAAGCGATCAAAAGCCTGCTTGTCGGTAAGAACGTCTGGTGACTGGTTGTAGCTAAGCCTTAACTCGACGTGGAACGTGACAATATGTAGGTTTCATTCCCCCTAACCGCCTGTGAGGGCTTACAGATCTATTATATTACGATTTATTCGCAGGGCGTGTCGGCGCCATAATTATATGGGGATAGACGGGGTATATATTTTTAGAGCATCCAAAAGTTAGAAACCTCCATGTGGTGGGAGTTCTATTGATAGTAAACAGACCTATTCTTTAGGTTACAGCTGTCGTCAAGGCGACCCTTATTGTGGCAGCTAAGGTGCAGAAGGTGATAGCCGTCCAGGTTACCATTGCAATAGCAGTAAATCTCTTTGTTCCCTTATTAGGGTCCCTTACTGTATAAACTATTACCGGTATTGCCCTGGTGTGGTGTGCGCAAGCTGTGGAGGATAAGGTGGTCTTTAGTTAGACCCTAGCCGTAGCCATGAAGGTGAAAGTCTCTTTTGTTTATATCTGTTCCCTCGAATTGAAAGTCATGTGAATGCCAAGAATCAATAAATTCCAATCCATTGCCAATACTAATATTTACTCTTTGCTTCATCTATGAATAGTTCATGAAATCACTAGATCAATATACTAGTGAAACCAATCAACCAATTCACTAAATAAGCAAGTCCACATAGCAATTCCATGAAGAAACCAATCATCAGTATAGCAATTCAACTATTAGTAAACAAATAAGTATATCAATTCTATAAATAAGCAAGTCAGTGGGGGAAAGCCAATTCACTTAAGTGGGACTAATCGGAATTGAAATCTATGAACTATAAAGTAATAAACGAGTACTTATAGTTCATCAATAGGTTAGTCATTCCTTTGCAAAAAGAGTTTGACTCTTAGTTTTATGGGTTTCGCCACTTAGAACTATTGATCAATATTACATTCTTTTCGATCAAAGAAATTACGGTGGTTTGTTAGGAACATAATCTCTTGTCAAATCCAAGGTTCTCGCGAAGGCCAGCGCACCACCTAATCCAGCGGTTCCGGTGCTTATTTCAGATGCTATAGTTTATAAGTCTAAGATCATCAAACGAAGTTCGCCTCTAGGAAAGTACCCGTTTAATAATAAGCAGATTCATTGCCACCTCTCTCTTTCATTGTGATGTGAAAGAGGAGATTATACCTTTATGAAGTGTTTGCGTTCGCCAGTCTCCGCGAATAAATTAAGAATCGGACTGCTCTATATCGATTTCCAGAGGTTGTGATCTTTCTAATCACTCCTACTATACTAACATATCGAGATCTAAAGCTCTTTCCACTTCTTTCTTAATTTATGAAAAGTGGTTCTTTATCCGTATATGGGCGAGATAGTGCTTTTACTCGGTTATCAATGGAGTCAACTTCATCTGCAGTTTTTGAGAAGTCGGTCCTACAAATGGGGAGGTACTGCCTGGACGTACATATACTATACTGCTGTTCTCATCTCCGTGTGTATTGCGTGTTTGCTCTAATCCGAAGGGTTGGGTCAACAAAGTAAACTGCCTTTCCTGCCGCCGAAGGAACCTGTGCCTTTGCCGCTGGTGCTACTTCAATGGATTATGGGTAAACTGGAGCTATTGTCTCTTGAATAGGAAGGGATTCCGGGCAAGATGATGGATTTTGAATGGGATCTGCTTTTGCTTGTGCCTTTACCTGTGCCTATGCCTACGCTACTGATGGCTCTCGAAATGATGGGTCTACTGCGTAGGGATCCGTATCTGGTCGGGATGCCGCTGTTAGTGATGCTGGTGCTTCTAGGTAAACTAATGCTATGAAAATTGATGCTGCTGTCTTTGCTTCTGGATATATTACTGGTGGACCTGGAACTACTACTAGGTATGGAACTGCTCCTGCTGATGGAACTGCTGCTTTTGGTGCTGCTTCATGGGATGCGCATAAAGTTGGAACAGCTACAGATGTACAAAAACCCGGAATAGGAAGAGATGCTAGGCGAGAGACCGGTGGTGGGACTGCAGCAACTAGTGGTTCTTAAGCCGCTGGATCGACTGCTTCTATTTCTGAATCTACAGACTCCACTGAATCAATTGCATCATCGACTGCTGCTGGACCTGTAACTGGGACTGCTGCTTCTGGTCTACTGCTGTTGGATCTGCTGACACGGATGCTGGTCTTTTCTACCTTTGCTACTGGAGGAGATGCTGGCTTTACTACTGGTGTTCCCACCTAGCCCGGATCCCTTCCTTGCCTTGGTGTGTAGCTTAGCTTAGCGAAGGGACGCTGACTCTGATGCCTTTGACTCTACTTACTGACTCGGATGCTTCCTTTGCTTATTTGACCTCCCCTGCTGCTTAAGCTTTCACGAGGATGTGCAAAAACATGGAGGGTTTACTTACTTATCGGATCAAAATAGCAGGGTGTATAAGGAGTTTCTATTCTATGGAGTTATGTAACTTACTATTTTCTCCTTGGCCTTAATTATTTATTGCTATCTTTAATATACGAGAGACTCCGTTAGAGAAAGACTTCCTAAAGTCAGGGGCAAGATCTATGGAGTTATGTTTTATCCTTCCATTCTCAAATGAAACTTCTTGCACCTCGAGATCATTACCCCACCAGGAGAGGACCATAGGCATACCTTTGCTTTGAACTTCTTCAGACATATTAAAAGCGGCAACGAAACGAAATTATCATCCAAAAAGCACATTCCATTATTATCCACCTCCGAAAACCAAATTATCCGATATCCAATTATCCGATATCCAAACAACAATTAGAGGGAGGGAAGTGCATAGTTTTTAGGGGAGAGTTAAGCGTTAGTTCCCGATAGGAGTCTTAGATTAGTTACCGATAGTCAAGCATAGTCCGGTTCGGATAGGAGAGCTCAGATAGAAGAGGAGCATTTTCATAATCGAGCATAGTCCGGTTCGGATAGGAGAGCATTTGAGAGGAACAAACGGGACGGGCCAGATAGGAGAGCATAGGACCAACTTTGGGATCAGAGGAAATAAAAGTGCAAGGGCTAGTTGGGCTAGTTGGACAGGAGATAACAGGGAGGGAGGAGTTACGCCTGGTTCGGAACGGTTCGGACAGTGCACAGGACAGGGCGAGAACAGGGCAGGGAGGGCAGGTCCTCAAGCAGAAAGCAGTAAGGTGAAGAGTTCAAAGCGCCGGACTTCATAATAAGAATCGGGGGTAGGTGGTCATTCCGCGCGTACAAAGGGCTAAAGGCTCCGCCAAGTAAGAACTGAAAAAGCAAGCATCAAAGAGATGAAGAGTGGTTGTGAGAAGTTGGTTATCCGCCAAGGGGAACCAGGCCAAATAGTAGCTAAAAGTGAAAAAACCTCCGCGTTATTGGGTGGGGGTGAGCAAGCGAACTCTCGACTAAAGGCCCGGTAGGGTGAGGGACGAACTCTCGACAGTAGGCCGCCATCGACTCACTATTCATAATTGAAGAGGGATTGACCTTGTCAACTCGTATCGGAAAAGTGCCAGTGATATCGTATCGGATCGGAAAAGTCAAAGTGAAGGTATCGGATCGGAATTGACGACCTATCGTAAAGCAAGGGTTCACTTCCGAACCACCGCTGGTCGAGTCTCATTCTTTCTCCTTATTGAAGTTGAGCTTCTTCCTTCTTCCTTACTTCAATAGCTTGAATAGACAGGAAAAACTAGAAGCTTGTCTAGAATGGTTAGACTAATAGTTTGAATAGAAAGGTTTATCTAATCTTCCCACTAGCCTTCTTAGAAGCTAGGAGAGGGAATAAGAAACCTTCTTCGAATGTCATGAGCCATGCTCACCCAAACCATCCCATACACGATGAATGGCACATCATTACCATATGGCATCCAAATCAGAAAATGGATGGAGTTTAGGTGCAAGTCTGGATGATACACATGGTCTCTCTGGTGGATACAGTGCAGTCTTTGCAACTGCTGGTTTAGAGCATTGAGGAGCAACTTATCCTCCAAATAATTTTCAGCTATGCATGTCAGCTCATCTACTATGAAGTAGTGAGTAGCAATATATATTAGCTGCGTACAATCAAAACAATACAACTCTTGCCCATAGTCATGTAGAGATGGGTTATCATTATTACAAAATTTGGCCCTGAAGTGACCATGAAACCCATAAATAACCTTGCTCTCCTGTGGAGCCATGCACTGTTTACATATGGTGAGAAGATACAAAGACTCAATAGAGTAATCAACAAGCACATAAGTGTATTTCTTACCATGCATTATGTGTGAGCTGAAGGTGAGGTCCATGACTGAGTCCTCCCATGAGAATCTTCTCATAAAAATCTTCAAAAAGAGAGGGTGCATACTCCCTTGGGAACACTCCATCAATAGAAACATGCTCTCAAGTGACAACGTTGTAGGCCTTAGTAACAAGGCTCTTGTCACTCCATGAATTCTCCTATTAACATTCCACATGCCAAAGCCATCCACCATCATGCTACTATGTGAGAATATATTCTCCCTATGTGGAAGCTCCTCCTCTTCCTTCAACGCTGAAGAGTAGCCTCTTTGGACCTTGATTGTGTCATTCCTTCCTCTTAAAATATCATAGGGATTATGGGAAAACCTCTGCCCATACTCTCCCAAGAGAAGCCACAACAATAATGACTCTTGCTTCCCTCTCCCACCTCCATTAGACAAATCATGAGGTGAAAATATGTTAGTTGATATGAAGAGGATCAAATCAACATGATACATCCAACCCCTAGGCTTCCATATGATGTTAGTATCTTGCTAAGTGTCTGCCATCCTCATACCCTTCGGAAAAGGATATGTCTCATGATGGCCAAAATATCTCAAGAGTAGCCAACGCAGCTTTACCTCTTTTTTCCCTGTATCATAAATTTGCAAGTGGCTCACCAACTTCTTGCTCTCCACCCACATCCACTCAACCCCATGTGGATGCCTCCTATCATTCTTCATCTAGGCATTCTTCCAATATGGGCTACCATCCTCCACAACCAGTTCCTCTTCCTTGCATGTCATGAAGTGCTGAAATGCATTTTCTTGGAGATCCCTTAGAGAATATCTCACTTCCATAACCATCTTGAATTCATCAAGATCCAAATGTGATAAAGGCAAAGCCTCCTCACTGCTATTGTTTGACACCACTGATAGTCTCCCTAATGATATATTTTCTTCCTCATACTCCATCTCAAAGATGAATCTATGTTATTTTGTAGGAGTACGGTGGACATAGTTCATGACACCCTCCAAAAGATTACAATCCAACCTCAAGGGTTGTGTGCAACTCAACAGGGGTACATGAGAATGATGGTTCATCTCCTCCTTGAACCATTGAAGCTTGCATAGCGCAGTGCAATCCTGCTGCTCTATCTCAGCAATGATGTTTGACCTTGGTCATATGAAGACAAATTCCCACAATTTCTAGAAGGGTTTGCTGCAATAATAAAAAGTGGAAATTTTTCCATACCTTGATGAGATGTGGGAACCTCTTGTAGGGCTGCAAGGACTCCTCCCTCCAATGTAATGGCTACCCTAACTGCTGATGTAGGTGGCTGATCCTCCATGAGTGTGATAGCATTAATACAAGGCTCCTCAAGTGGAGAAGAGGAATCCTCATCCTTTGGTCTCTTGTTGCTAAACCTTTTGATTACTCCTTGAGTGAAATCTTCAAAAGTAGACACCCTTGTATGATTCATATGGTTGAACCACCAAGATCTTGCCTCTCCCTCTAAGTGCAGCGTTGAGATCTCCATAACCTCCTTTTCCACCACTTCATGTAGTAGGAAAAATGCTTTCAACTTCATCACCAAAGATTTTGTTGTACATAGGGGTGATCCATCAAAGGTAGACAATATTAATCTGTTAACCCTTATCATCTTGCTACTGCATGGCCTTCTTCCCTCTCTCAGTTGGATAAACTGAGGAAGATCTAGGATCTCTTTGACAGTCCTAGGTTGGCACTTGTATTCTGCCAAATATCCACTCAGGATCTCATGCTCCAAGGGGTCTTCTTGCTCTCCTCTTTCTCTATGAGAAAAGGAAGTGCATGCACCTTTTTATTCATCTTGAAACCTTTTGTATGTCTCACTGTAGCTCTCTCCTCCTTGAAACCATTTTGGAGTTTCAATGCATCTTTCTTCTTTCTTCTTAGATCTGAAAAGGGATGAGAGTAATCTCATCCTCTCCATCATTTTTTTCTACTCTTATTCTTATCTTCTGATTGGATTTGAAATCCACAAGTTGAGCCAATATGGCAGCTCTGATACCACTATAATATCCCAAATGAAGGAAAAATGGCAGCCTTTAGAATATCTTATAATATTCCCAAATCAAGACAATGAGCAACTACTGCAGGAGAAACGGTGTTCCTAGAAAATAACGCAATAATAGTGGGGAATCGGACTTGGATCCCTTAGCTTGGCCTTTATACAATCCTCATACATAATTAAACAAATAATTCTAGCTACCTTAAATAGATCTCCCCATTCTAGATAGCTCAAAAACACCCCAACCCCATAATTTCCAACTACAGAATTTCTGAAGACTATGAGAGCGTAATTCCCATGAGGGTTTCTACAGAAAATGATGAAATAAGACTAATCAAAATTTTATATTAATTATGTAGAAAATAAATGGAGGTTTAACCTCTTTTACAACAGAAATAAGACACCCGGCAAGGGTTTCTGGCATTACATATCTATAAAAGGCAATACTGTAGAAAATAACACAGTCTACTGCAACTCTATATTAAACATGACTGAATACAACATAAAATAATTTATCCATACAAAAATTTACCAAAGGCCCTCCTTATTAGATCTTTCGGATGGAAATAAACATCTCCTCCTCAAACACTAGCACAAAATCCAGGGGTCCAACCCTGCTACTGCTGCACCTTCATAAACGATGCAGTTTCTGAAGGGAAATGCCTTGTAGATGTATATGTATGATTGGCCCTAAGCCAAATGATGAAATTGAAACTCTGAACCTTCCCTTTAGATCCCTCAAGCAAGTTGATCCAAAAGAGAGGATGGAATCCTCGCACGAGAATTCCTTGCACTAAACAGCGCTGCAACCACAGCTGAACAGTTGAAGGATGCATGTAGTCAAAAGAACAAAGATAGATGATTAATGAATGAATTCCTTGCTTCTCTTCCCTTCTTTTTATCCTTTGTGAGCCTCCTCACCCTGGACCCCAGACATTGTTGAGGTTACTTCCTAGTGAAGATTCCTCCTCCAAAATTGTGTTGTCCTTGTTGGCTTCCCTCCTCTTGTAGCAGCTCTATTGACTTGGTCAACTAGACCTATTTCACCTGTATTGCCTCCTTTCACACCTCCATGTATCTTCAATCCATCTCTCACATGTGTGTCTAGGCTAATCCTTGTTCACATTGAGATAGTTTATTAGGATGATCTCTCCCTCCTCAAGAATGCATGTTGACTTAGTCAAAATTGACTTTATACACACCTATTTTTCCCTTTTTCACAGTTGAAAGTGTAAAATCCCGCTCCTAAGGTGATCCTCTTCCATATTAAGATGGAAATTATTCATATTTTTATTGCTCATGGGCCTCCTTACCCATTTATTCCTTTCCTAGGTGAAAGCATCGAAAGCTAATATTCCAATTTTCTTGTATGCAAATTTGGAATATTACATTAACTGTTGTTTCTGTTTAGTTGTTAGTGATTTAATATTTGTGAATTAATTAACTAATTAATTCACTTAACTCTCACTAGTGTATCATTCAGTTAGACTAGATACAACTAGCTCAATTGAGTTTAACTCACTTAACTAAGTTAAAATAAATAACAACTCCTGTAACTACTCTTCCAACTCTGTCATAACTTTGCCACTTCAATTCTAACTGAGTCCTCCATGCATGAGCCACCATAAACCCTAGGAATTTCATAATTCCTTCATCCCACTGATTTTCCAAATCTATTCACTAAAATAAAGTGCTCCAAGAGAATAAGTTGATATTTAGAGTCTGATTATTATTAAGGGCTAATAATAATCGACACATCTATTTTTAGATCGATGATCTATAAATAAACTTCACCCAATCTTCGAAAAATAGAATTTCATATATTTTTTCAACTTGACCAACCATCCACAAATAGCATCTTGCAACTTCTAAAATATGATCATCATGTCTAAAAATAGACTTACCTAAAAATAGCGTGTGGGCCCACTCAGTGAAGGTGACTAATTTTCTCTAAGCTTCATCATATTGTTGAATCCCAACACTCCCTCTCAACAAGATAGGGATTATCCTTCACCTCGATCCTACCTCTATGGTATTCGAATTTGCTTCTGTCGAGCGCCTTTGTCAGAATGTATGCATCTCGATCTTCCATAGGAATGTACTGAAGCAACATGATCTTCCACTGCACACAATCTCTGATATGAAGATACCAAATATCAATATGTTTAGATTTATCATGAAACATAGGATTAATTGAGAGTTTAATGCCACTCTGATTATCACAATGTATCACTGTAGGATCTAAATGTGAACCAAACAAGCTGACCAGGATCTTCCTCATCCAGATAGCCTCACATGCAGCTTGACTTGCTGCCATGTATTCTACTTCCACTTAATTGAGTGCCACTTGTTTCCTGTTGTACCAAGAAAATATTGTAGATACGATAATAAATACCCCTCCTGATGTGCTCTTGTTGTCCGTTGGGCTGTCTGCCCAATCTACATCCGTGAAGCCATGCAACTTCACCTCATCCGTCTGTCTATACCATAAGCCATACTCAGATGTGCCCCTGAGATACCTCAAGACATGCTTTCCTGCCTTTTGAAAGAGCTTGGCAGGCTTAACCATCGCTTGTGAAAGCTGGTTCACCACATAGCACATGTTTGGTATTGTATTAACTAAATACATGAGCGAAATCACCAACTGTTGATAAATAGTGGCATCCACTATCTCTGCCGATGTAGCATCCTCTTTCCTCCAATTTTCTGGAAGAGGAGTATCAATAGGCTTGTAGCCTTGCATGTGAAACTTCTCAAGTATCTCCCGAGCATACTTTCCTTGAGAAACAAATAGTTCACCTTCCCACTGCCATATTTCCAATCCAAGGAAATAATGAAGGAGGCCCAAATCCTTCATCTCAAAATCCTTTACAAGATTTTCCTTGCATGATTGTATCAACTGATCATCACCCGTTAGTATTAAATCATCAACATAAAGAACAATGATTAAAATCTTACCCTCCACGACAATTTGGTATAGGTTTGCATCCGCCTCACCCTTGGTGAAGCCAAGTCCAGTGAAATAGCTATCGATCTATGTGTACCAAGTACATGGTGCTTGCTTCAGCCCATACAACGCTCTTTTGAGCCTGCACACATGGGACTCACTAGTAAAGATTTCGAATCCTTTAGGCTGCTCAATGTACACGTCTTCCTCAATGATCCCATTAAGGAATGCAGTCTTCACATCCATCTGATGAATGTGCCAACCCATCTGCGCTGAGAGAGCAAGGATGGTCCTTATGGAGGAATACCGTGTGATAGGTACAAAGGTTTATTCATAATCAATCCCCTCGATCAGTGAGAAGCCTCGGGCAACAAATCTTGCCTTATACTTCTTGACACTCCCATCAACAACTTGCTTTACCTTGTAGATCTATCTTGATCCTACAACTAATTTACCCACTCGCCTTGGAACAATCTCCCAAGCATTGTTTCTGACAATGAAGTCATACTCCTCTACCATGGCATCTTCCCATGTGGGCTCCTACGCTACTTCTTCAAAAGAAGATGGCTCTGTCATGACACACTCGCTCATGAGAGCCATGTATCCAGTAAATCGGTCAGGTGACTGTCTTTGTCTGTGCTATGATGTAGGGACTCCTACATTCTGTGCCGCGTTAAGCTTCAGTCTCTTAGCTTCTGTGGTATGCTTTCTACTAATTATGATGTTTAGCTCTACGTGAGTGGACTCCTCCACTCCATGAACTTCCTCTTGTGGTTGTTCCACATCCAGAGGCTCATCTTTCAGAACTAGCAGTTCCTCCACTACATGCAAGTCTAGGTCCCTCTCAAGCATAGCTTATGTAGCATGCATGATCGTTTTGTTCTTCCTCTCCGCAACCCCATTCTAATGTGGGTTATGAGGTGCTATGAGTTCTCTTCAAATTCCTTCTTTGCTACAGAAGTCTTTGAATTCATTCGAGACATATTCACCACCATTATCGCTCCATAGAGCCTTCACTTACTTCCCCGACTCCTTCTCCACCAATGCTTTGAACTCATAGAACTTTGAGAATGTTTCACTCTTCTTCTGAATGAAGAAGATCCAGCATCTATGAGAATATTCATCAACAAATATAACATAATACCTATTTTTTGTTATTGAAGCAACCAAGAAAGGTCCACACACGTCTATGTGAATTATCTCCAGAATCACTGAAGCACGGTTCTCCTTCTCATGAAAGGTGGTCTTCACAAACTTACCCATAGTACATCCCTTGCACTGATTTGACTGTGCAAGAGTACCCTTGGGAAGTCCAGTAGAAATCTGCTACAAAATCTTCAAAGAGCCATCGCGAAGATGGCCCAATCTCCTGTGCCATAATTTGCCCTCATCCCGGCTCACCACTTCTTCTACTTTGCCCACCATTGCAGCGTAGCCATCTACCTCCAATTTGTAGAGATTCTTAACTTGAATCCATATCCTCTTTTTTTGACCTGTTGTTTTATGTTGCAAGAAATCTTTTCCATCGCTAAAAACAATGTCATAACCTCTATCTTCCAACATTGCGACTGAGACCAAGTTCTTCTTTAGACCTGGAACATGCATAACATCTTTCAACAGAAATGGATTACTTGAATCCCTCTCAATGGTAATGGTCCCAATGTCAGTCGCACTGTATCGACCATGGTCGCCCATCTCTATATGCATTTGGAGATTCTTCTCCTCCAAGTCACTAAACAACTCCTTGTCTCCCGTCATATGGAAAGATGCACCACTATCGAGATACCACACCGATCCCATTGAGCTTGAAACCAAGCATGCGATCAAAATCAAGTTCAAATTGCAAGGATAAGTCCTCACCCACTACAGCTCCAGCAGCCTTCTTTTTCTTCTTCTTCTGTGGGCAGTTAGTGGCGAAATGCCCATGTTCATGACAGTGAAAACACTTCACCTTGGACAAATCCTGCTTCTTGCCTTTAGCCTCGAATTTTGAAGGGAATTTCTTCCCCTTCCATTTCCTTGCTTTGACAGCCAAAGCAAAATTCTATTCATCTTCATTCTTCGATGAATATCCATCCCTGGTACTTCACATTATCTCCTCCTGCACAAGATTCGACCAAAGTCGCTCCCAACCCGGCAGTTTCTCCCATCCATTGACAGAGTCTTTGTAGCTATGCCAACTCTTCAAAAGCCCAAGGAGAGCCAAGCTCACCAATTCATCATCATCAACAGTAATCCCCACAATTCCTAGTTCATCCCTACAGTGGACCAACTTCATGATATATTTTGGAATAATGTCGCCCTTCTCCATTTTTATTTTTCTAAGCTTATCTTTCAACGCCAACTTCCTCTGGTCGTTGCTGCTTTGGAAAAAATATATCAAATCCTTCCACATTGCAAATGGAGTGGCTTTCCCGTGAAGGTTGGACACAATATGGTTGTTCACACCTTCCAACATAATTCTTCTTGTCTTCGCCACCTTCTTTTTCCATGCGTCAAGTAATGCAGTATTGCTAGAACCAGGCTTAGGAACATTGCTATCGATGAACTCCTTCAATCCATTAACTTCCAGCACTACCTCCATCCTATCCTTCCAGGCTATTTAATTCGAGCTACCCTCAAGGGCATACTCCAATCACAACCCATTGAAAGACATTTCAATGTATACTCAATTGTCACACTAAGAAATTTCTGTAGCAAATTCGAACTGTCCACCAGCACAAACTCAACAATTCTTCACAATTGCAATCTTCTAGAATTAACACCGCTCTCATACCATGTAGAAATTATATAACATATGCATGTATATATCCATATTCTCCTGATATAACAATATTTATCTTCTTTCTAAATACAGAATACTTCCACTGTTAATCTTTTGCGGAAATTTAAAACTCAATTGCAAACACATGAAGCAATAAAAACAATTGCACATAACACAGTTGTTTAACGGGAAAGCCTGAAGCTAAAAACCCCAACTATCATATATTATGTATCATGGAGATCATGTAACAATATCATACAAAGCTTAGTGCATCAAGCTCTCAGTACAATACAGTCGTCACACACTAACATGAAGAAATCTGCAAATCCATGCACTGATTTCTTGCCACCTGATAGCTTGCCTCCAGTGTGCAATCCCTGCTGAAGAAGACCTCTGAATGAATTCAAATATACCTTTCCTTGACTATGCAATCCTCATTGGCAACTACAATGTGTGTGTGATGCAATAAATGCATCACTATAATCACAATAGATAGTCCATCTTACCCTTTCACCTACCTCTCCACTGGGTCTCCACTGGAACTAACATGCACTGTAGTTAACTGTTATTTATGTTCAGTTGTTAGTGAGTTAATAGTTGTGAATTAATTAACTAATTAATTCACTTAACTCTCACTAGTGTATCATTCAGTTAGAATAGATACAACTAGCTCAACTGAGTTTAACTCACTTAACTGAGTTAAACTGAATAACAACTCCTGTAACTACTCTTCCAACTCTATCATAACTTTTCCACTTCAGTTCTAACTGAGTCCTCCATGCATGAACCACCATAAACCATAGGAATTGCGTAATTCCTTCAACCCACTGATTTGCAAAATATTTTCACTGAAATAAAGTGATCCAAGAGAATAAGTTGATATTTAGAGTCTGATTATTATTAAGGGCTAATAATAATCAACACATCTATTTTTAGATCGATGATCTATAAATAGACTTCGCCCAATATTCTAAAAATAGAATTTCATCTATATTTCCAACTTGACCAACCATCCAAAAATAGCATACTGCAACTTCTGAAATATGATCATCATGTTTAATAATAGACATAGTCTAAAAATAGACTTGCACTTAAAAATAGCCTACGGGCCCACTTAGTGAAGGTGACTGATTTTCATTACACTTCATCATCTTTTTGAATCTCAACAGTTACTATGCAACCAAAAGGTGGTAGAGAACCTTCAAGAATTGATAGACAACTGTGTAGAGAAGGTTGCCCCACAAGTGGAAGTTAAAGATGTCAACAAACTTTATAAGAATAAGAAAAGGATTGGTCAGGAAATGCTGCTAACTGTGCAGATTGGAGATTATGAAATGGATCAAGTCATCCTTGATTTAGGATCTGATGCAAATGTCCTACCTAAATAGACTTGGCAGAGAATGGGAGAACCCAAGCTGGAATGGTCTAGTATATAGCTACGGATGGCTAACCAAAAGAAGATCATACTGTTAGGAAGGCTATCAAAGATTATGGTAGATATCACGGGAGTTAAGGTGTACACATATTTTGAGGTGATTCAAATTGTAGATGATGCGGACCCTTACCCTGCATTGTTAGGACTATATTTGGCTATAGATATGGGAGGTATTATTAACTTCAAAAGACGAAACATGGTTTTTGAGAACGAGGGTACCCGAGTAATAGTCCCTCTAGATCTAGCAGAGGGTGAACAGTATACAGAATCGGTGCATGAAGGGGATGACGTTGATCATATTTACAAGATGACTTACTGGGACAATGATTGGATTAACCCTACAGCTTATGGCATGCTCTGTTGGGAGAAGGACATCGAATGTCTCTCTGACTCAGATGGTGAGATAGAAAATTGGCAAAACCAGTTGCATGATGTCTCTGTGCTACGATGCCTTAAGATCACAAAGAGCTTCTGGTGTATCTCCTTAAAGGTAAGAGAGCAACCCTGTTTTGATGCTTCTGGTAGTGTTAAGGATTTTATTAGAGTATTCAACGTAGACATTCCTAGAGAACGGAGGATGTGGGTGCTATGCGTGCTACCCCTGCGCGATGGTGGGAAACTCATAAGGGGACTTTTAAGGATTGGGAGGAATGTCACAGAATGATGATCCTACGATTTGAACCTCTGGTCAACCTACCCATGGAAATTTTCTTTGGCCGCTGAGACCCTCGCAAGCACTTGTTTGAATGGATGGACATATGGAGTGAAAGAACTTGGGATGAATGGGTCAACATGTTTATCCATGCCTTGGGAACAATCCCCACCACATGGTATTTGGATGTAGAGCTACATTGACACACTTGCCACTAGGATGCCATCAGAGAATATTTTTTAAGGACATTCGGGTTGATAGGTGGGACATGGAAATTAGACGAAGTCTTGCAAGACATATATGCTCTAGTATTTTATGAATCACTCCCTCGCGTAGAGTATGGGGAACCAGCTTGGGATGCACAAATGCAGGATATTGCCAACCGTCATAATTTCTCAGTGGAGGAGTGTGATGAGGACCCATGAAATATCACTATCCCTAAATAAAAACGACAACGTGTAGATTCTGGACCCCTATTACAGGCATTCGACGTGACTAAACCTCTCAAATTAAAGGAAGTCAATATTGGAACAGAAGAACAACCCAAGATGGCTAGAATCGGGGATTACTGGGATGATGATACAGATGGAAAAATCACGAAACTGCTCACCGAATATCAGGATCTATTTCTCACAAAATTTTCAAATCTTAAAGGCATTGTAAGAGATCTAGGTGTCATGTGAATCACCTTAAAACTAGATGCACGTCTTGTCAAGCAGCGACCCTACCAATTGAACCCCAAGTATAAGAAGAAATCGGTAAAATGGTAGCCGCGGGTATCATCGAATCGGTAGAACAGTCTGATTGGGTAAGCCATATGGTGGTCCAAGAAAAGAAGAATAAAGGGGAAATAAGAATCTGCGTAGACCTGCGCAAGTTGAATGATGTTTGCATACATGATCCCTTACCTACACTATTCTCTGATGAAATTATGGATAATGTTGGCTGCCAGGATGCATACTCGTTCACTGACAGGTTTTCAAGCTTACATTAGATCAGAATAGCACCTAAAGATCACAGAAAAAATACCTTCAAAACTGAATGGGGGTCCTTTCAGTACACTGTCATGCCCTTTGGGCTTTTCAATATTCCTAATTAGTCATGGGCTAATTGGAATATTCATTTTTTTTTTACTGCTTTGTTTAAAGAATAGGAGGGAAAAGGAGGTCCATATTTCTCCTTAATAATGAATAAATCAATGCCAAATGTGAAAGAGACAAATCTTGGCAGCTTAATTGAAGCACCCTTGGTGTGAAAGGGGTTGGATCAATTTTATTGGGTTAACCTTGACCAAATCAACAACGTTTTCATGGAGTGGCCATCAATGAGGTGCAACGCAGTTTTAGATGGAGATGCATTGTGTGAATGTAGTGATCTTTTTGGATGGGATATAGGGTTTGCAAGCTCATATTCTATTTAAGGAAGAGGATGGTAGCCATATGGAGGTTGTTTATGTATATGATATTTCTGAATATATGGTTTGTTTAGAAATATATCTTTCTCTTGTTGTTTAGCTGAGATAGATTGTTGTTTAGCACAGGGTGTTCCTGATCGAGAATCCAACCTCTTCCATTGAGTAGCTCTTGGAGGATTTTTGCACTACATTGTCCACTATCTGGCTTAAGGCCAAGCTTCTTATTTCAACTACAGCACAGATCCTGTTGAGGTTTTGGTTGTTTTTACAAGATGCAGCAAGTGGAGACTAGATCTCTAGATCTAGGCCATTTCAATGCTCATTTTTAGTGGAGAAGGTTTCCACTTCATTGGGAGGATAGTGTTGAAGGGATTTGAGCTCATTTTTAGATCTTGGCATCAGGCCAACCTTATTTTGATCCCGACAATGAATTTTACTTCCAGATCTGCATTATTTCTGTAGGAGGAGTTGTAGGGTGGTTTAGCACACCATTTGGAGAGTTGATTTTCTAGTGATGGGGATCTGCCTTTCACTTTGAGGATATATTGGAGGAGGCCATTTTATTGATCATATCAGATCAGCCACACTTTATAGATCTGTATTTTTTAGTAGATCTACAGTCTTAGATCTCATATCTACAACTTGTACTTGGTGTTTTGCTGAAAACCCTTGAGGGGTTCTTTAGAGGAGCTTATATAGTGCATGGATCTGATATAGATATAACTTTTGGAGCACATATCAGCTCTAGATCTGATGTATAATCTAATTCTATTGTAGAACCAATAAAATAACATTGTAAGGGTTTTTCATCTTTTATATATGGTTGCATCACCTCTTATTGGGGCATTTTATTCATTGGAGGCTTGTATTTCCTGTTATGTATCTTATGGGCCATCTTTTACATGTATTTTTCTATTGTAATGTCATATGAAAGGTCTCCATATTGGCCTCTTTATTTATAAATGATGATATACATTATTGTTCCAAAATTTTTCACTATATTCCTACTTTTCCCATTTGGGAATATTACAGTGGCATTAGAGCATAATCTTGGCACAACCTGTGCATTATAAAAGCCAATATGTCATCTAAAGAAGAAGAGCCTCTTACTGACAGAGATAATAGGTATCAAAAGAGAAGAAACAAAAAGTTTGATTATACTAATGAGAAAGAAGAAAAGGGTAAAACCCCTTTATCTATAGGTGAAGATGAAGAGAAGGAGTTCCCTAATATCCTTCTTAGAGATATGCAAGACTAGAGATAAAGGAGATGAGAATGGACAGATTCAGGGAATCCCCTAATGGATTTCATCATGGAGAAGGCTCTGGCATGTTTCATCAATAGAATGATCAACCATTGCATCAACCACAAGTTTCCCAATGCTCTACCATGCCTACATTTTTGGTTGTGGTAAATGAAGGGTTTCAGGAGCAAGAATCCCTTGAAGAATTTTTATGGTGTATGAATCTCAAACTCAGAGATTCAAATATCACTTGAGTTTTCAGTATTTTTGTCAAGTGAAGGATAATAGAATACCAAGGCATCATCATAGAAGTGGTGGATTCATTTAGAATCATGATCGACACCATACTATGGGCAGATTCCTTTTACCCAATTTGATGGGTCATCCAAGTGTACTACCAAATCTTGTGTAGAAAAAATTGATATATACTTTCAATTGAACAAGGTTCAAAAAATGGAAGCCATTAAGATAGCAGCACCGCACCTTAATGATGAAGCACATGACTAGTGGTTCCATGGCTTATCTACATTGGGTCATGCCAATGTGACTGCTTATTCAGTGTTCACTAGAAAGCTTGTGGAAAGATTTGATAGAAGAGATCCAGAAGCACCATTCATGAGCCTTGCAAATTTGAAACATGTTAGTGTATCATGATTTGCCATATTGGTAGACCAAATGACAGGGTAACATGGAACCAAGCTTTGGAGTCTGAGGACCTAGCCTTCCTGGACTCAGAGAGGGATCTCTCTATTGGGTGCAAAGGATGTGTTCTTTTTTCTCTAGGGTTTTGATTTTAGGCTAGTTGTCAAGTGTAGTGTTTGTTGATTGTTTTGGTTGGGTAATATGGTCAAGTGGAATAGGTGGAGTGAGATTATGTCAAAGCCATTGGGCTATGGAGTCAAATGAAGTCAAGGGTGTCTAAATGATGAAACATAGTGTATTGCAAGGCTGATTTATCAAGGTTAATGGATCCTTAAGGTGATGTATGAGGTGTTGTGAACATTAAGTTTGGGAAATACTAAGAGGTCTTAAACATATATAGTTTAAAAGTTACAATTTATGAGGTAGGGAAAACCATTAAGCTCAATAAACAATACTTTAAACTAATAAAAATCTAAGAGAAACATTCCAGTGAAACATAGAAAGCATAAGAGCTTCTAACTTTAGAAATTCACCTTCAGATTTTGGGAAAACATATAAGACAATAAAAATAACTCAATTTATGGAGAGGGAACTCCTAAACAACATATATCAAGTTATTGGGAACTCTGAAAAAAGTTTGTAGGCATGGAAAAAGGGCAAGATCGAACAAGACCTCTTTAACTTAACCTAACAATCAATATTTCATAGAAAGGCTTCAAGCTAGGGTATTGAAAACTTCAAATAAGCATGGCATACCATGAATCATACTTGTAACCTAGCATACTAACCATACATGAAACAAAAACAAGTTTTTGGTGGACCTAAGGAGAAATCAATAATTCCTTAAGATGGCCAAAAGAGAAAACATCAAAGCTATAACAAATAGGAGGACTGAGGTGCCTCAAAGAACATGTCTCAACCTATACTTTTCTATTTTATAGAAGCCAAGAAACATGAAACATAATGATAACAAAGGAAAAAATAGAAAAATTAGGAATACATCACCATTCACCAAGCTATGGAATCCTGCAAACAAACTTCTCCATCATCAAGCCAAACAAGCCATTCATCCACTTCACAAAACCAATTTCTTCTCCAAGCTCATGAAACCATGTATATTTCTCTTCAAGCTCATCAAATGCCAACCCAATACATAGGGGCCTCATGCTCTATTTATGGATTAAAGGAGGACTAAAACCATAAATGTAGTAGGAAAATGTCAAGTATAACCATAAATGTCATTTATGGCCAAGAGACCATGCAAGGCCCAAGGCACATAATATCCTAAGAAATAAATGCCAAAATAACTATTTGCACATAACTATAGAGTAATGTGGCTCAAAAAACTCAAAAATATCTATTTGCAATAAATGAGTGTTTTTTGTTGACTTTTGGTCCAAAACACACTAGGTAGTCTCTATGTGTAGCGCCACTTCTGCAGAAAATAGGGTTTCTTGTGGCTGAGTTTTGGACCCCTTCCCGACACCGTATTTGGCTCCGCGATGGCTCGTCAGAAAGCCTAATAAGTCTACCTTCCAAAAAGTCTTTATTTGTGCTAATTGGATGCCATGTACCTATTTAAAAACTAATTTTCCCAACACTGCTCTATGCGTAGAGCCTGGTCTGAAAATGAGGCAGAAAGGTCAAAATTTTGATGTTGTTTGACTTTTTGAGGGGTCAAAAGTGCTCCAAACAATCTGAAAATTGGTGAGCAGACTTTTGATTATGTGAGGAATCTAAAAATTCAAAATTTGTGAGTTTAGGATGCATCAATTTTGTGCATAGTGCCTAGGGTGTTGCGCACAAAGGGGTCAAAATTTCAAAAAAACAAAATTTTGTTCAAATTGCCCCAAAATTTGTGGAGAGGTCCCTCAAGAGGTCTTGGACACCTATTGAGAAGACTCAGCCAAAACTCCAAGGCTATCATGCACTTTTTCCCTTTTAAGGTTTTCTAGCTCCATGAGGGCCTCCTTCAGTTTGGCACAAGAAAGCATGTTTTTCCTCGCATAATGCTTGGTCCTTTTCTTTTGTAGAGCAAGGCCTCTCTTTACCTTCTGGAAAATCTCATGCTCCTCCTTGTAATAGTGAATGACACGTTGTGCCATCTCAAAATCTCTTTCCCATTCCATAAGCTATGCATCTTTGTCCTAGAGAAGAAATCTAGTGGTCATCTCCTTGTCCTCATTGTCACTGTCTAGATCAATGAATTGAGGCTCTTGAGAAGTGTTCTTCATTCTTTTGCTTCTCCTCACCTTTACCTGTTGCTCACCTTTGTCCATATTTTCCTTGCCTTTGTCCTTGGGCTTGATAGTTGGAGGAGAGATGGACCTTTTCCTTTTTGAGGCAACAAACACATCTTTTTTTCCTCTGTGGTATGTGCATGTGAGAGGGGTGATGATGGTTTTGGAGGTGTTCCATCATTTCCTTGGTATTTGGTGACGTCACAAGCCTTTTCATTTTTTCTATGGCTTTCATGAGCTACCTTATGCCCCATTGGATCACTGCTTTGTTGAACTTCAGCATTAGCATCATCATTGTCTCCCTCACTGTTTTCCACACTGTCACTTTGGCCTTCAAATGAATCATTACCTTCTTCACTTGCTTCACTTTTGCTCTGTCCATCACTAAGGTCCTCTTATTTGTCATTCCTTGTATTGTCACTTTGATTCTCTTGCCAATAATTTAGAGGTTAATTTGTGTCATGATAGTCATGACAGCTGTCATGACTGTCATGAATATTTCCTTGGTTGCCTTGCTCATCATTGACTGTCTTATCAGTGCCATTTCTTTGGTCACTACCTGCCCCTTCAAACTATGTTTCAGTTTCAGCATCTTCCTACTCTTGGTCTTCTATTTCCTCATCATCTCACTCTGTTTCCTCAAGTTCATCATCTTCATTCATTTCATCACTGTTTGCACTATTATTGTGTTCACTGTCATGCTCCTATTCATTTTTCTCTTCGTTGTCTTGTGTATCTTCTTGTTGACTGTCATCTTCATTATTTTCTTCATTGTCCTCTGTGTCTTCATTTTGTTCATCATCAACACCTTTTTCTACACTTGTGAGTGATTTATTGGTGTCATCACCATGATTGTCTTGCTCCAAGCTTTCACTGTCTTTTCCTTCATGGCTATCATTTTCATCTTATTCTTCCTTGTCATCATCACCCTCCTCTTCTTCTTTAGAATCTATTTCTACCCCACTGTATTTATTGTTTTCATCACTCTCATCTAGTTCCTCATTGCTACTATCATCATCTTTATTTTCATTAAACTTTGCCTCTGACCTACTATCTTTTTCCTCTTCACTATCATCTATTTGCTCCTCATTACTACTGCCATCTTCTTATTCATCAAAGCTATTGTCACCTCCTTGTTCATCATTACCACTATCATCATCTTCACTTGATGCATCAGGAGAAGAGGAAAGAGGTAGGTTTTCTTGTATTTAAGTGTCTTTAGGCTAATGACAAGTTTTCACTTGGTATTTCATTGCCCTAGAGGGTCAAAGGCTTGATTAGCATGAAATTTAGGGTTTGGTCATGTTTTTAGGTTTTTGAACTTCTCCTTTGATTATGCATGCAAAAGAAAAACTTGGAGGGGAAAGAAGAAGGGCCACCAACGTTGTCTAACCCTTTACATGAACTTGCTGGAGAAAAATTTGCTTTTGGGCACTTTTGGGAAAATTGAGCCAAAAATCCCTCTATGCGCAGTGCCAGGTTGGGTCGGGCTAGTAAATGGGCCTTTTAGACCTCGTTGGAGCGCAGCACCAGTGTGAAATGGTGGGCAGTCGGGATAGTCTAAGCCTGTGTGTAGCGCCTTGGCTAGTGTGTGCACAACGCAGTGTAATTTAACACTACGGCTACCGCCTCTGTGCGCAGTGCTGACGACTCAGTGCATAACGCTTCCGTCGATGTGTAGCTCCTGAAAGCTTTACCAATTTTTGCAGAAAACCACCCAAAAATTTCTTCAACAGCTCTCCTCTTCCTTTGCAAGCCAAAATGAGTTGGGAGGAGGGTAAAAGAAGAGCCATACATTCTTTTTGAAAAATGATTTTAGGATCAAAAACCCACCTTTATAATGTTTGCCTTCCCTTCTTTCTTTTCACTGATTTTTTGTTCTTTATGTCCTGTAGGTGGCAGGAATTTGAGGAAAAAAATGATTTTTATCTTTGCTGGATCATCATGATGTTCTCTTTATACTCACAAACCTTTCCACAAGCTTAAATTTGGCTTCTTACCCATAATTGAAAACATGAGTCTTTTCTTGAAAATCAAAGGTCATTTTGAAAACCTTTTTGATAAAAATAGGCAGACAGTGACATTAGTGTTCTGTTTTGAAGGTTTTCTTCACTTTTTCCTTTCCATGGACTTCAAAACTTGTAAACAGCAAGCTCGTGAACATTGTGGCATTTTCACCTTGGAGTTTTCAGTCACATATCCTTTATGCCTTTTGATTTCTTGGTGGATAGACTGAAAGGAGAATTTTTCCTCTTCCTCAAACTGTCATTCTGTCATTTCTTTCACTAGCATCTTTCTAATGGCCACTTCTATTCTTGCAGGTGCCTACACAACTTTTTTTCCTTTGATCACTTGTCTTTTTGGAGTTTAACACCTCATTTTATGAATAGTGAACCTATGCTTGTCATAATTACATTCTTGGGCAATATTACCTCATGATTTCCCCCTTTTACCATTTGAAAATTCCTCTAACTATTCTTTTGAGAAGTCAAACCCTTGCATTGATATTCCCGACTCTTTTTGTCCTTTTGGTGAGGTGTGATCAATGCCTCTTTGTCAAACCCTAGAGAGCAGCTTGAAACACTTTGAAGCCATATACTATTATTAAGGAGGCTCTTTGTCATAATTTGACCTATTTTTCATTCTTTCCAAACTTTGATGAGAAAAAAACTGAAATTTGGCCATTTTTTGGCAACCCTGGCCAAATTTCCTCTGTGCATAGTGCCACTCTGTTTGTGCGTAGCACCAATTTGTAGAGCGCATTTGGAGGCCGTCCTGGTGTCAGAATGAGCTCCTTGATAGCACGTTGGAAATCTTGTTGAGTCTAATTTCCAGGAATTCTTTTGTATTTCCATTTGGTGTCCATTTACCTGTCCATAAACTGATTTTCCCAAAATTGGTCAAAAAGTGCTGAATGATGGTGCAAAAATGTAGAGTGCTGGTTTAGACAACCTTTGGAGGCCTTCCTTAACTCCAAATTGAGCTCATGACAGCTCATTGAAAATATATCCAATTTTAGTTGTCTTTTGAATCATCAGGAAAGTAATTGGGACAATCCAGCTGTGATAAAACCTTATTTTCCCAAGGTCACTCCATCAGTGTAGAAATTCTCCTGGGACACCAATGGTTTTGATATTTCTCCCAAACCATGATACCTGTGTAAAAATGGAAGGAGGTTTTTCTTCTTGGCCCTATTATGGACAAAACCCTCTCTCAATTTTTCATAATTCATCTCTTTTTGGTCAAAAACACAATTTTAAGCAACACTGGCCCTAAGCGTGACACATGGCTTGTCTCTTGGAATGAATTCTTAGAAAATGATGGAGGCATGATGTTTATGATTTGGTATGGACTTATTATTCCTGAAATTATCTATCAAATGAATCCTTTTCTCTTGTTACTCATTTTCATGTCAAACCCTAGCTTAGTTGGAAGAGGAAATTAGGGTTTGGTGTAGGGGATTTAGGACTGGCTTGTAGAAGGAGGGGAATGAAGGGGTTAAGTGTTGTATAAATTATTGGGGAAATTTTGGGGGATAGGGATAGATGTTAGGGAGTAGGGGAAAGTGGAATTTCAAGGATTTAGTGAGGGGAAGGGGTCCAAAAGTGAAAATCACATGCCTAGTCTTAAAAAGTGTCAAATTGTGGCAATAGACTAGGTTTTATAGAAAAATGATGAATTTGAGGAATAGGAGTGATGGAAAGTGTTTATGAAGGTATATTAAGGATAGGAGGAGGTGTAATAGCATCAAGATACAAGCCTTGTTGATGTTTAACCATGGAGGTCATGAAACCAAGAAAAAATGCCCTTAAAAGCCCTAGATGGACAATGTAGGAGTTAGGCAAAACAAAATAGAGGGTTGAGGCCAAAGGTGACAGAACAAAGAAAAATTGAGTGACATGAGCCCATGATGGGTCTTCTGGGATGGGTGAGCTGAGAATTTACATGATGGGATGATGAAATAGTGAAAAACTTATCTTAAGGATAATGAAGGTTGTGAGATTTCTAGAACTCACAATGTTCTTGAACTTTGTTTCTAGAAATATAGAACCGATACTTAGTAATTTTCAGATAGTGAAAATTATGGATGACTAACAGTGGCTCCACTTGGAGAGGGCAACTCCCTTTTAGGGGGTGTCCAGAACTTTCATATCTCTTGCTTGATGGAGACCAGTGCCTCATCCATTGGGCATATTTTTACCTCTTTTCTCTTGCTGAGGCTTGCTTGAAGCTATGATCTCAATAATATGAAAGACATGATTAGCTCAACTTCATCTCTACCTACCCAACCTACTTGCCTATAATTTTTTATTCTTTAGGTGTATTTTGACTAGCAACCTTGACATATTTTCTTTTTTGAAAGCAAAACAAACTATCTACTTCTACATGTATTTCTTCCAGGAGTTCAGATTAGGCTAATGAACTCCTTTTATTCTCTACCTGGACTACTCAACTTTCAAGATTAAGCTATTTGACAGGATTCATTCACTAAGCTATAAACATGAAATTGAAAACATGTATAAATCAGGATTAGACAATTTGATTTACCATGGGTCTGTGGCATAAAAACAAGCTGCACACAAATGTTATTTTTGTACAACATAAGACTAGAAAGATCAGGGTCAGGATACATTGTTTGCTACTCATCCCTATTTTTCTCTTTGGTTTTGTTTTAAGTATGTGGAACCAGTATCTTTATTCCTAATCTATCTTTCGACAAGTCAAGTTTAGATGCTTTGAAAAGTTATTTTTTACTAACCTATCAACAATAAATCGAAAACATGTTCAGCCATGATTAGGCTAGATGACTGAACAAGACTTTTTTGGAACAAGTAGTGGCATTTAGGCTTGCACACTTTCAGTAGTAATATTTTTGGGTATGGGGCTATACCTCCTTTTTCAAATCTACCCTCTTTTTTCATCTTCTCTCTATTTTTTTATTTTCAAAACAATCTATAACTAAAAGAGGCTTGAAGGCTGAGCTTATTTTCATGCCTATCTATCCTAATCTAATTTACACGTGATATATACATTCATTTGGTGAACTCTCTTTTCCAATACAACCAGTTAAGTAGATGATTGCATGAGGGATCTTGGTTCAACTCTTTGAGGGTGCTGACAAAATTAAAAGGCCACTTCCACCTCACTTGTTTTCGGGCAGTAATGCTTAAAATTTTTCTCATACTTTGCAACAAACTATTCTTGGCAGAACACACTCCTCCTTTATATTTCTCAAGGAAAACAACAAATGGATCTTGGAATAATACCCGATCTAGAGGATTTGAGACATAACTTCATCCAATACTACTCCTTCTTCCATTTGGCTATGCTTGGGAATCTTTTTGGAAATAAACTCCACCTCTTCCTCATGATCTTCTGAACTGGTAGATTCATCATATATGGAAATGTTATCCTCTAACAAACTTGTTGTGCTTTGATAGAGTGAGTTGAGCTATGTGTGAAAACCACCATGTTGATGAGTAGGATAATTCTTTGGAAACAAATCCTCTTGAGAAAGAAGTGCAGCAACTTTCTTGTGATCATTAATTTCCATGCCTTCATCTGCAATTTGTAATTCAAAGGAACTTCGTGGCTGCAAATCCGGAGTTAAGGAGGATTCCATGTTCCAAATTATTTCCTCAACCACTTTAGGAGAAGGCTCCTCATTGACAACTTGCTCAATAAGTTCCTCATCCTCCTCAACCTCAACATCAAGGATGAAAGACTATTGATTTCCAATAATGTGAAATTTATTTATGATGGAATGAAGTGAAGTAGAGTAGAGAGTCAAAGACTCCTCACTTACTTCTAAAATTTCAAGTCTTTCCTCATCAGTGTCATAGGTGACTTGTATTGGTTGCTTACTTTTTTCAAGCTGATGATAACGAACTTCATCCCAGAAATCAATTGTTGATTGCTCTGCAAGGTTAGTTTCCATTTGGAGGACATCATCACCAGACTGATCAAAATTTGGAAAATCATCAACATAAGTAACGTTACCAACTATACATATTGGACTATCAGATTGTTTCTCTTCGAGTTGAAATATAAATCCATTTTCTGATCTGTGATAGCTGGGTTAAGAGGAAAATAAATAGAGTTTTTTTTGTTCATATGAAGGTTTAGAGGCTGATTGCATGCTTATAAGTTGATTTATCTCCCCTTCTGTTAAAAAAGGAGGCATTTTTATCTTTTTTTGGATATAACTACAACAACCCTCGTTCTCTTGTGAAGGCTAATTCTAAGGCTGGATGTCTTCTTGAGACTCACCTAGAAATGACGATGAATCATCACTTGGGCTTTTAGAGAGGTCTTGTGGGTTCTCTTTCATTTCTTGATTTATTTCATCCTCAACCAACTCTTCTTGATTTGTGTGGTAGTTAACTTGAGCATGAAATCCATGAATTTCCTCTCATAGATCCTCAGGTTGCAAATTTCTTTTTATAATCTGAAATGAATCAAAGCATAAAGGTAGATATCCTAAAGGTGTTGACTCGTTCTCTATTTCAGATTGTGTGGTTTAAAGATGGCTTAAGGGAAAGACCTTTGGATCTGCAAAAGGGTTTGTATCATCTATCTTACCCTTGATTGATTCTTTAGAGCAATGCTATCTGTTTCTATTTCCAATTTGTTTGTAATCCTCTCTTAATAGTGAAGCACAAGATGTAGGAAGGTATCCAGTACTTACTTGACAACTTTCTGCATCTTCTTCCTTGCAATCTAGCTCAACATGCATATTTTGATTGTTGCTCTTGCCTTGTAGTGACTGATTTTGTTCTTCCCAAGTAAATAGTTCTGTCTGTCTTCAATGAACAACTCCAACCTCACCCTTTTATTCTTTCTCTTTCTTGTCCATTATATGCATCATTTTGTTGGCTGCATTTGTCAACATTTTTAGCTTTATTTTTGAAGAAATCAGTTTGTCTTGAGCTACATTTTCCTTATTTATTGCTTTTAACTTTGCCTCTCTTTCCAGTTTGTTGTATTCCACAATAATTTCCATATTTTTCATTTCTTCCAGGTTTGAAGAATCACTTTCTTTTATCTGGAATGTCATTTCTGGGTCAAAATCATTTGGGTATTGCAAGAGGGCCCACCCTTGGGATGGCTTTATCTTAGCAGGTATTGAATTGTATACTTTATTGAACCTGTCTGAAAAATGTTGTATTGTCTCCCTTGGCTGTCATTTCAAATGATTGTATTCCCTTATGATGAGAAAAAAAATTCCCATGACTGCCCACTTATCTAGGAAAACTTGAGTGAATTGATGAAAATTAATAATGCTTGCAGCTGGAAGGTCTTTAAACCAACTCTGAATTTTTCCATGTAATGATAAGACAAACATTCTAATACCCAAATCATCTTCTCCTACTTCAAATAGGACAAGTAAATGCTCAAGATTTTGAATATGTTGTTCAGTAGTGACCTTTGTATTTTCTCCATCGAAATATGGTAGCTTATTTGCAATTTTTGCCAGGAGGGGCTAGAGGATAAGAGGAAAAACTAGAGCCTTATATATTTTGGGGACCTTTGTGGGTATAGATAGTGCAACAAGAGACTTATGATTATTTGAGGTTTCAGCAGGAGTAAGAGAAACAACGTGAGTCTCATGTTTCACTATGTCTTTCACAGGTGAATCTAGGATTGGCACAGGTGTATAAGTCTGCTCATGATCTGCAATTTGAGGCTCAGCTTCTTTAAGCTTGAGATCTTTCCAAGAATCAAAGCGGATCTCATCAATGTGTTTTTGATTAGGTTTAAAGTAGGAAATTATTATAAAAACAATAATTTCTTCAATCCAACCTAGGTCTGAGTGCTCTTTCTTTCTAGGATGACTGGTCATGTTTCAGGTTCTTCATCCAGCAAAGACTTTAGGTCTTTCTATAGTTGTGGAGTCGCCAGGTGGATGATTTCATATTTTCTTTCCACCATCAGCAATATTAGGATTTATTTACTCATTCCTAGGGGATTTTGTGAGGACTAGTGGGGTCAACAGGGCTACTGAAGACCAGTGGAGTCACCAAGTGGAGGATGCTTACTATTTTGAATATGTACTTGTTGTCCACCATCAACAACTGAATGCCAATCTAAGGATGTTTGTAGGCTTTCTGATATCTAAGGAATACTTAGTTTGTCACTAACTCAGAATGTCCCACCGTGTTCACCAGAATGTTAGTGTGGTGATGAGGTGGAAGATAAACCACCAGATACTATCAGTCAAGGGTTTCTGAAACTTTTAAGGAATATTTGAGCATGAAATTACTCAGAAGGTCCCACCATGATCACTAGAATGTTTGTATGGTGATGAGGTGGCAGATAAACCACCAGATACTATCAGTCAAGGGTTTTTGAAACTTTTAAGGAATATTTAAGCAAGAACTTACTCAGAAGGTCCCACCGTGATTGCCATAATGTTAGGGTGGAAATGAGTTGGAAGATTCACTAGTTCTCTAAGTCAAAATGAGGGTCTAAAGAGTTTTAAGAGGTATTCAGGAAACTATACGCTCAGAAAGTCCCACTGTGATCGCCATAATGTTAGTGTCCCGTGATTTGGCAGATTGGTAGACCAAATGACTGGGTAACATGGAACCAAGCTTTGGATTCTAAGGATCTAGCCTTCCTGGACTCAAAGAGGGATCTCTCTATTGGGTGCAAAGGATATGTTCTTTTTGCTCTAGGGTTTTTATTTTAGGCTAGTTGTTAAGTGTAGTGTTTGTTGATTGTTTTGGTTGGGTAAGATGGTCAAATGGAATAGGTAGAGTGAGAGTATGTCAAAGATATTAGGCTATGGATTCAAATGAATTCAAGGGTGTCTAAATGATGAAACAGAGTGTATTGCAGGGCCAATTTAGTAAGGTTAATGGATCCTTAAGGTGATGTATGAGGTGTAGTGAACATTAAGTTTGGGAAAGACTAAGAGGTCTTAAACATATATAGTTTAAAAGTTACAATTTATGAGGTATGGAAAACCATTAAGCTCAATAAAAAATACTTTAAACTAATAAGCATCTAAGAGAAACATTCCAGTGAAACATAGAAAGCATAAGAGCTTCTAACTTTAGAAATTCACCTTCAGATTTTGGGAAAACACATGAGACAATACAAATAACTCAATTTATGTAGAGGGAAATCCTAAACAGCATATATCAAATTATTGGGAACTCTAAAAAGATTTTGTAGGCATGGACAAAGGGCAAGATCGAATGAGACCTCTTTGACTTAACCTAACAATCAATATTTCACAAAAAGGCTTCAAGCTAGGGTTTTGAAAAATTGAAATAAGAAGGGAATACCATGAATCATACTTGTAAGCTAGCATACTAACCATACATGAAACAAAAACAAGTTTTTGGTGGACCTAAGGAGCAATCAAGAATTCCTTAAGATAGCCCAAAGAGAAAACATCAAATCTATAACAAATAGGAGGACTGAGGTGCCTCAAAGAACATGTATCAACCTATACTTTTCTGTTTTATAGCAGCCAAGAAGCATGAAACATAATTGTATGCTCAACTTAGTGTTCCTAAATTGAGGTCATAAATTGTCAACCAGGGCTAGTAAACTGCTGAAGTGAGGTGCACTATATGTGCCTAGGTATCTGTTTCTCACTACGTTGTGTTTAGTGTTTTTATGATGTTTTTGGTTTTGTGGTTTTGTGTTAAGAAGGAAAAGAACTAAATGTTGATAAAGAACAGTTGTTGGTCACACTAAAAATAGAGAAAAACCTATTCTAAATTATGTGTGGCATTCAGAAAATGCAAAACTTGACAATAACTAATAACATAAACTCAATCCAATTCATTCATTAGGAATATGTTGGAATAGCTTGAGAAAATGATAAGTTTAATGCAGTGAGGTTCTAAGTAAACTGTAGAAATTAGCTGAATAAATCACTTATTCAATGGAGATTAACCCGATTACACATCAATTTCGAATTGCATGCATAACACATAATCTCATCTACAATTAATTGTCACATGCGGAAATAATAGAAGCAATCTCACATCAAATCAATCACACCTTAACTCAGTATGTATGGGGAAAGCCTATAGCTGAAAACCCCGCAGCTATTGTGTATATTATAATGGAGAAATCATGTAACCAAACAAGTACAATACTCCTCACAAGTACTCAGTACTTTCTCATAAAGTCACACACAATCTAACTCAGTTTTGAACAAGTCTCGGGTTCAAAACTCACTGCTGACTGCCTTGCCTCTATTGCGCAATCATGGCCTGTATATGAAGAGGTTCAAGGTTAGAATCCCCTTGGCTTGACCGCGCAATTGTCATGGACAATTCCTCCAAGTGTAATGCAAATCTCATGCAAAACAAATCCTCCAACTGATAGCTTTACTCACCCTTTCATCTACCTCTTCCACTGGTCTCCACTGAACTGATCATGCACTGTAGTGAACTGAAGTGTTCTTGAGTTGACCAATGAGTTAATATTTAGTAAATTAAATATTATTTAATTTACTCCACTCATATCTAGTTGATTAGTTAGTTAACTAATCCCAACTAGTTCAACTAAAACAAACAGAACACAACTCCACTACTTGTCCCGTTAACTCCTCCAAAACTCCTGCCACTGAAGTCTAACTGAAGCCAACCATGCAAGATGCCATCAAACCCTAGTAACCACGTGATTCCTTGTGTCAGTTGCATGAGTCACCTCCATGACTCAAACTGAAGTGCGCCAAGAGAGTAAACTGCTGTTTATAGTCAAAATATTATTAAGGGTAAATAATATTTGACTTCCATATTTTTAGGAGACACAGTCTAAAAATAGCCCGGGTCCTAAAAATAAGGGTCTCATCTATTTTTACCAACATGTCGCATACTTCAAGAATCTCCAACTGGAATTCCCAAATTATGCTCCGTATGTCTAAAAATAGACATAGTCTAAAAATAGACTTTGTGCCAGAATTTGCCTGCGGGCCCACTTAGTGAAGGCGACTTCATTTCACTAAGCTCCATAATCTTGATGCATTCTCAACACTCCCTCTCAGCAAGATATGGATTATCTGCAACCCCTATCCTGCCTCTGTGGAATTCAAACTTTCTCCTGGTGAGCGCCTTCGTCAGGATGTCGGCATCCTGATCCTCCGTGGGAACATATGAAAGCATCATGATTCTCCACTGAACACAATCTCTGATATGATGGTACCTGATGTTGATATGTTTGGACCTATCATGAAATACTGGATTAGCCGAGAGCTTGATGCAGCTCTGGTTATCACAGTAGATCACTGTAGGCTCCAAATGCAACCTGAACAAACCTGCGAGGATCTTCCTCATCCAAATAGCCTCGCATGCAACCAAACTTGCTGCCATGTACTCGGCCTCTGCTGAACTGAGTGCCACGGATCTCTGCTTCCTGCTGTACCAGGAAACTGCTGTCGACCCAATGCTGAAAACTCCCCCAGATGTGCTCTTCCGGTCCGTTGGACTCCCTGCCCAATCTGCATCAATGAAGCCAGAAAGCTTCGCTCCATCCTCCTGTCTGTACCATAGACCATATCCCGATGTGCCTCTAATATAGCGTAATACATGCTTGCCTGACTTCCAAAAGAGCTTGGTAGGCTTAACCATAGCTTGCGAAAGCTGGTTAACTGCATAGCATATATCGGGTCGTGTATTGACCAGATACATAAGCGACCCCACCAATTGTCGATAGACAGTGGCATCCACTACCTCTGCTGAAGTAGCATCCTCCTTCCTCCAACCACCAGGAAGAGGAGTGTCAACAGGCTTGCAGCCTTGCATGTTGAACCTCTCCAGAATCTCCCGAGCATACTTGCCCTGAGAAACAAACAGTCCTCCACTGCGCTGCCAAATCTCCAATCCCAGGAAATAATGAAGGATGCCCAGGTCCTTCATCTCAAACTCTCGTGCAAGATCCTCCTTGCATGAAAGTATCAACTGCTCGTCGCCAGTCAAAATCAGATCATCTACATACAATATGATGATCAACAGCTTCCCTTCCACCACAATCTGGTACAGGTTTGGATCAGCCTCACTCTTGGAGAATCCAAGCCCGGTGAAGTAGCTGTCTATCCGAGTGTACCAAGCACGAGGTGCTTGCTTCAGCCCATACAGTGCTCTCTTGAGTCGGCACACATGCGACTCACTGCTGAAGATCTCGAAACCTTCAGGTTGCTCTATGTACACCTCCTCCTCAATAACTCCATTGAGGAACGCAGTCTTCACATCCATCTGATGGATGTGCCACCCCATCTGCGCTGAGAGAGCAAGGATCGTCCGTATGGAAGAGTACCTTGCGACAGGTTCAAAAGTCTCCTCATAGTCAATCCCCTCGATCTGTGAGAAGCCACGGGCGACAAATCTCGCCTTGTACTTCTCCACACTCCCGTCAGCCGCCTGCTTCACCTTGTAGATCCATCGCGAACCTACAACTGATTTCCCAACCGGTCTTGGGACAATCTCCCCTGCACTGTTCCTGATGATCGAATCATATTCTTCGATCATGGCATCAACCCATGCGGGTTCCTCCACAGCTTCCTCAAAAGAGGATGGCTCCATCACAACACATTGACTCATAAGAGCCATGTATCCAGTGTACCGATCCGGTGACTGTCTCTGTCTGCGCTGTGCTGTAGGTGGTCCTACAACCTTCTCTGCATCCCGAGCCGGTCGCTCAGCTTCTGTAGTGCGCATGCGCCCTCTGATGGTTGGCGCTGCCTGGGTGGTTTCTTCCACCTCCTGAACCTCCTCTTGTGGCTGATCCACATCCGGAAGCTCCTCCTTAGGAACTAACGGCTCCTCATCTGCATGCAAGTGTAGCTCCCTCTCAAGCGAACACTGCATGGCTTTCTCCTCCTGAAATTTTATATCCCGTCGCACAACAGTCTTGCGACTGTCTGGCACATACACTCGATAGTTATGAGGTGTATCGGTGTACCCCACAAATATTCCAACTTCAGCAGTTGGATCCAGCTTCCTTCTTGCATCCTTCGTCACATGCATGTAGACAGGAGATCCGAAAATCCGCAAATGGGAAATATTAGGCCTCTTGCCAGAATAAGCCTCCTCTGGTGTACTCATGCCAAGAACCTTGTGAGGACAACGGTTCTGCACATACACTGCTGTATTGCATGCCTCAGCCCACAAGTGAAGGGGTAGGCCCTGATCATGCAACATCGCCGTGCAGCACCCACGATCGTTCTGTTCTTCCGCTCAGCCACCCCGTTCTGCTGTGGGTTATGGGGTGCGATGAGCTCTCTCCGAATCCCTTCTGCGCTGCAGAACTCCTTGAATTCAGTCGAGATGAATTCACCACCGTTATCACTCCTTAGAGAAATCACCTTCTTCCCCGACTCCTTCTCGACCAGTGCTTTAAACTCACAGAACTTTGTGAATGTATCGCTCTTCTTCTGCATGAAGAAGATCCAGCACTTTCGAGAGAAATCATCAACAAAGATCACATAATACCTGTGCTTTGCTGTCGAAGCAACTGAGAAAGGACCACACACGTCTGTGTGAACTCTCTCAAGGATCGTCGTGGCGCGACTATCCTTCTCGTGAAAGGTGGCTTTCACATGCTTCCCTAAAGTACACCCCTTGCACTGATCTGACTGCGCAAGAGTGCCCTTAGGAAGTCCAGTAGAAATCTGCTGCAGAATCTTCAAAGCTCCATGGTGAAGGTGGCCCAATCTCCTGTGCCACAGTTCGCCCTCATCATCCCGACTCACCACTTCTCCCGCCTTGCATGCCATAGTTGCGCAGTCATCTACCTGCAACTGATAAAGGTTCTGAGTTCGAACCCCTATCTTCCGGGTCTCTCCAGTAGTCTTACTGCGCAGGAAGGCTTTTCCTTCACTGAAGACCACATCATACCCCTTATCCTCCAACATCGCTACTGAAATTAGGTTCTTCTTCAATCCGGGTACATGCATGACATCCTTTAAGACAAAGGGTTTACCAGACTCCCTCTGAAAGGATACGGTACCGATACCAGTCGCACTGTATCTACCATCATCGCCCATCTCGATGTGCACACCCAAATCTTTGTCCTCCAAATCTGAGAACAACTCCCGATCTCCCGTCATATGAAATGACGCACCGCTGTCCAAGAACCACATCGATCCCATCACACTTGAAACCAAGCATGCAATCAGTGAAAAGTCAAGCTCGAACTGTGAAGCCAAAGCTTCTCCATCTGCAGATCTTCCCGCTTGCTTGTTCTTCTTCTTCTTTGGACAATTGGTAGCATAATGTCCGTGATCATAGCAGTGAAAACACTTCACTTTCGCCATATCCTGCTTCTTGCCCTTAGCTCCAGAATGAGAGGTTTTCTTACCCTTCCCCTTCTTTGCTTTGGACACCAAAGCGCAGTTTTCTTCATCAGCTCCCTTTGATGAAGATCCATCTCGAGTAGTCCTCCTTATCTCCTCCTGCATGAGATCCGCCCAAAGGCGCTCCCATCCCGGCAGCTTCTCCCGACCATTGACACTATCTTGATATGAGTGCCAAGCCTTTGGAAGACCAAGGAGAGCCAAGTCGACCATGTCCTCGTCTTCGACAGTCACCCCCACACTTCCCATCTCATCTCTGCACTGAGTGAACTTCGTGAGGTATTTGGCGATAATGTCGCCTTTCTCCATCTTGATGTTCCTGAGCTTATCTTTGAGCGCCGGCTTCCTTTGGTCGCTCTTACTCTGGAATAGATCCGTCAAAGCTTTCCACATTAAATATGGAGTAGCCTTTCCATGCAGGCTGGATACAATATGATCCTTGACGCCCTCCAACGGGATCCTTCGACATTTCGCGATCTTCTTTTGCCATGCATCGACCAAAGCTGCATCAGTGGGCTTTGGGACATCCGCATCCACGAACTCCTTCAGACCATTATCTTCTAACACTTCTTCCATGCGATCCTTCCATGCAACATAATTCGAACTGCCTTCAAGAGCATATTCGAGTCGCAAACCATTGAAAGAAGACATCTTTCAACACCGGCACCAAGAAAAACAACCTTCTGCAAAATTCGAATTCCAAACTCCAAGCTCTATCGCTTTCGATCTACACTTGAAAACAAATTATTTCCAAATCAGAGATTGACTGCAAGGGGCTTTTACCAGACCTTTCACTTTCCGAAGAAAGATGAATCCGGAGGCTTCCTGGCTCGTATGCAGACTCTGTCCGAGGAAATAAGTTTGCAATCACCGTAATAGATCTCGAAAATTAATCTTGCTCCGATACCATGTAGAAATTAGCTGAATAAATCACTTATTCAATGGAGATTAACCCGATTACACATCAATTTTGAATTGCATGCATAACACATAATCTCATCTACAATTAATTGTCACATGCGGAAATAATAGAAGCGATCGCACATCAAATCAATCACACATTAACTCAGTATTTATGGGGAAAGCCTATAGCTGAAAACCCCGCAGCTATTGTGTATATTATAATGGAGAAATCATGTAACAAAACAAGTACAATACTCCTCACAAGTACTCAGTACTTTCTCATAAAGTCACACACAATCTAGCTTAGTTTTGAACAGGTTACTGGTTCAAAACTCCCCGCCAATTTCCTTGCCCATTGCGCAATCATGGCCTGGTTATGTAGAGATCCAAGGTTTGAATCCCCTTGGCTTGACTGCGCAATTGTCATGGACAATTCCTCCAAGTGTAATGCAAATCCCATGCAAAACTGATCCTCCAACTGATAGCTATACTCCCCCTTTCATCTACCTCTTCCACTGGTCTCCACTGAACTGATCATGCACTGTAGTGAACTGAAGTGTTCTTGAGTTGACTAATGAGTTACTAATTAGTGAATTAAATAATATTTAATTCACTCCACTCATAACTAATTGATTGGCCAGTTAAACTAATCTCAACTAGTTCAACTAAAATAAACAGAACACAACTCCACTATCTGTCCCGTTAACTCCTCCAAAACTTCTGCCACTGAAGTCCAACTGAATTCAACCATGCAAGATGCCATCAAACCCTAGGAACCACGCGATTCCTCTGTCAATTGCATGAGCCACCTCCATGACTCGAACTGAAGTGCTCCAAGAGAGTAAACTGTTGTTTATAGTCAAAATATTATTAACGGTAAATAATATTTGACTTCCATATTTTTAGGAGATACAGTCTAAAAATAGCCTGGGTCCTAAAAATAAGGGTCTCATCTATTTTTACCAGCATGTCGCATACTAAGAATCTCCAACTGGAATTCCCAAATTATGCTCCGTATGTCTAAAAATAGACTTTGCGCCAGAATTTGCCTGCGGGCCCACTTAGTGAAGGCGACTTCATTTCACTAAGCTCCATCATCTTGCTGCATTCTCAACATAAACAACAATATACAATATCACAGGGAAGATCTTATCCATGGCTAGAAATCTATTGGAACACATTTGGAAAAGATAGTCTGCAACACAGTGAGGAATTTTACTTTAAATTAACCTATGATACTGAAATTAATCCATTCTGCAACTTAAATTGTCACTACTAGGCCTTATTCGGAAGTTAGAAGTATTTTGGAATAGTTTTGGGAAAAAAGGCTATTTGTACAATTACAAGAGTTTGCAGAACAGTCAAGGCCTTGAACTGATATCACTAATTCCTGTCTGTATGGTGATATGTTGGAAGAGATTAATAACAAGAATAGTTTTGTAAATAATGAAAGCCTTAGTCTAATAGAACAAAACTATCATGCAACTAACTAATGAAACTTGGAATACATTAAACAAAACTGAGCAAGAATGCAATCAATCAAACTTGAAATATAGTGACCACAACTGAACTAGAATGCAATTAATCAAGCTTGAAATACATTAAACAAAGTTAAACTAGAATGCCATTAACCTCCGGAGTATTACAACTGAACTAAAATGCAACTAATATCTAAAATTATACAGCCCTATCTCGTTCAATATGAGTGATATTTTGGAACAGTTTGTACGAACAAGTCTGGCTGTATTGTAACATAAAACATAAAGTTCTGAAAAATGCAACTAGTTCCTAAAATACTACAGTCATATCTCGTTCAATTTTAGTAATTTTTTGGAATAATTCGTAAGAATAAGACTAGCTGTAGCGTCCACTGCAAGTGAGTATAAAAACACAAAGTTCAGACAATTGCTTAAACTAGGAATGAAACAAGGCTAAAGTTACTTATTTAAACCATATGAACAAAAGCTTCTCGGGCAGTAGGGGCCCTCTACCACCATATTAGCATACAAATTGCCTTAATATTGCCTCAAATCTTGCAATAAAGTGATGCTTCTTTCATTAAAGGGAAAATACTTTAGAACAGAGTATTACGGTCTTCTGAGATCTAGCAACAAAACAAAATCTAGCTCGTTGTTTCTCGGTCTCCCGAGTCATTCTTATAAGAAAATTACATAACTTCCCTTGAGATAAAACAGTAATAAATCTCTTTCCCAACTAAAATCAAACTAGAACTCTGGTGGTGGTCTCGTACTATGATTAAGGAAATCTGTACAGTCCTTGTCCTATTAGAATTCTATCTCTTAGTTTTGGTTTCCCACGTGCATAACCACCTGTAGAATTCTGCTCAGACTTCGTAGGGAGCAAGGAACGATGTGGATGAAGTCTGGAATTTACCCATATGAGTTTTTCTTTGAGGTGACACCTGGAACCTGTTAAAACATGAAGACAGCTGCGGAATCGACAACTAGCTACAAAATGGCTGCATTTTGTAGCTAAGTCTAGTCAAAAATTACTACAACAACAAAACCATGAAAGTGTAGCAAGTTAGTCATTATATACATTCTTAAAGTAGCTTTAATTAATCCTATTGATCGTTTAAGCCTGTAATTGATAAGGAACAAAGGAAATGAAATGAAATGTGGTGAAAGAAAAGGACATCTTTGGGGCTCAACATACCCCCACTGCAAGGCTTTTTCGTGTTCTCATGCAACTAATCCATGTACTCTGAGACCTCTGCTAGGACATCTAGGCCCCTTCTTCTACTTTGCATAACATTCAATGGCCTCCTGGGCTTCCTTATGATCAACTTGAATCTCAAATTTGTAAGTGCCCTACTTAACTTTTTGTTTTTCTTCTTCAATTTTTCACTGGCCTTGTACAACTTTTTCATTTGTAGAGACAGAGTTGTATTCATATCACCTTTCAGCTTAACCTGCTCCCTTAAAATTTCATTCTCATTCTTGATATGCCTATTGAGCACTTCTAACTCATATTTGTCTCTTCTTAGTACATCAATTGCAGATTTTGGTGGGCTAGGAGTTCTTTCTCTACTTTCCCAGTCTCTCTTCTCTAATGTCTCAACATAATTATAAACTTTTTGAAGTGCTAGGTCTATCTCTGGAGCTCCTTCATCACGATCCTCCTCGTACTGGTACTCAGGTGATCTAGCAGTAGGTATTTCTTCATCCTCAATGTTTATGATTCCCGTTTGTCTAACCCCTGTTTTCTTCAATATACCTCTGAGTCTGTGGCTCCGTCTTGGTTGAGATGGCCCTTCACCTCTCTTTGGCATATTTTCTTATTATCCTCTCCTTCTTAAGCTACTTCTTAATTTCAACCAATTTCTCAGAAATCATCTCTTCACTGTCCCCTTGTATTGATTTACCAGTTTTAGTTTCAACAGATTTGGAAATTTCCCTTCTCCTACTTCTTCTTGTAGGTTTGCCTTCAGGTGGAGATTCCTTGGGTTCTTCAAAGTGATTCCTCACTAGAAACCCATCCCAATTATCTCCCATTTTTCTCAAATGATGTTCAATTATGATTTTGACTAAATCATGGTGATACAAAGTGGTTTCTAGAAATTGAACCCTCTTTTGAACATTAGAGGCCATTCTTTTCAGACTATGAAGTAGGAAAAAGGGAAAATTGATTTCTTCATCTAAGAAGTGCATCATTAACCTAATATGATAAACATAGAGGGTACCAAATCTTCCTTCACAAGTGATAATTTTTTGCAAAATGAGCAACATATTCCTCCATTTATTCTTCAGTGCCGAGCTAGGAATACCTTTCTTAAAAATGGAAACATCCATACCTGGTGTTTTCAGTATTTGCCTCCATGCCTCATTATGAAATTCCCTATTTTTTAACCAGCGTTCTCCTTGTCTGGGTAATTCCGTTGCTTCTGCAATGAAAGCCTCTGTAATAGTGAATTTAATATCTCCTATTTCGAGCTCTGCTCCATTGAATGACCGTGCAAATGTTTTGGTTACCTCTTCATGAAAACCATTAAATTTTTCCAAAAATTGTAACCACCCAGCCTGCTATAGCATTTCTATGATTTTTGGATAACCTTCCAAGTACTTGGTTCCAACTGGTTCGGATCTTACTATGAGACCCATAGCTTCCTTTCTCAACCTTCAAATTAATGCTCCTCTACTCACGGTGAAAATGGCTGTTAAAGAGATGTTTTTACTCCAAAGATGTTTCCTCTATTTTACAGACCGGAATGGCTAAGAATTGGCTACGGAAAGAAATGATATGGAGTGGTTATGAAATGAGTATAATGTGGTGAGTATGATTCACACGGATTAATGAGTTGAGAGCTATCACGGAAGAAAATACTGTGGAAAAATTCTCGTGTAAATTTCAAAATCATCACTAAATGCTTCGGGCTAGTGACGTGACTGATTAGGTCACTTCAGTACTTAGCCGTTAAGTTTTAAATGATGATTTGGAATGGCAGAGTGAAAGGGATTTTGTCCAAAGTATTTATGATAGGTTTGATAGGTATGATCAACACGACTAATTAAAATAACTTTTTTGAATCATACATGACTTAACTATGCTAAAACTTTCATGATCTGTCACCATAATAATTTCATAACTTTTACCTTTGCCTTTCCTTTTATTTTTTTGTGGTTTTAATATGCCTTGTCCTCCTTTGAAAATCATTGATCTTCAGTCCTCATAACTCCTTTTATTTTGCTTGTTGTCTTGGATATGCAGGATCAATTTGCTGCTAAATCAAGTGATTACTGGATAGTGCCTTCAGGAGCTCTAGCTGCAGAATGTCTGATTGGCTGCAGAATGTACCTGTAGAATCCTTGAAACATGGAATGGAATGGTTTGAAGCATGAATGGAATGTTGTATGAAATGAGTTAAAAATGGATAATAAATATGGTGTAATGGAGTATGAGCGAAGTGAATAATGGAATGAAATGAATCACAATTATGAAGTGGAGTGAAGTATGGAAAGTGACCTGCAACTTATGATTTGTATTATTCAATTGCAGAAAAAGATCAAATTTTTAAAAATCTGAGATGGAAATGAGGTGGACCATGGAATGAAATGAATGAAGTATGGAATGAAGTGGAGTATGGATGAATGGAGTGAAATGGAGTATGGATGAATGGAATGAAATGAATCATAAGTGAAATATGGGTTTTCACTTATGATTTTGTAATAGCTGCTTGCAGAAAAAGAACAAATTTGAAAAGCTAAAGTGTCAGAAAGATTTTGATTTTCACTCTATATTTTCTGTATAAACATGCTAATCAATGATTAGTTTTCATGTTTATAATTTTTTTTTTAATGCTTTTGAATTCAGAAAATTCAACTAAGTTGATGAAGAAGAAAAATTCTTCTTCATTAACTTCACTTCACTGTTTTCCTGAAATCTCTTGACAAATTCTTCTCTTGAAAGTGGCTTATGATACAACTTCAATCTATGACCATTTACAAGAAAAGTGACCTCTTCTTCATCTATTGTCCTGATTTTTATTGCTCCATTGTCAAAAAATTTCACAATATCATATGGTCCAAGCCAATGTGTTTGGAATTTACCTTGAAAATCTTTGAACTTTGAATCAAATAAGAGAGCCCAGTCACCTTATTTGAACTTATTTTCCTTGATATACTTATCATGCCATCTAGTCCTTTGCTACTAGACTATACTTTTTTTCTGAACTGCATCTTGTCTGATCTCATCCAATTCATTAATCTGCTCCAATCTGTGCTTTTGTGCCTCTGTTAGATCAAGTCCTAGCTGAACTGCCATTTTAAAAGTTTGAATCTGAAACTCTATGGGAAACAAAACTTGTTTTCGATAAAAAAGTTCATAGGGAGTATGACTTGTTGTGCTTCTCCATGTAGTTCTATAGGTCCACAAAGCTTCAGGAAGTCTGTCTTCCCAATCTCTTCTATGTAAATGAATAGTCTTTGTTAGGATCCCTTCAATGACCTTATTAGTAGATTCCACTTGACCATTTGCTTGTGGATGATAGGGAGTAGATTTTCTGTGTTTGATTTTGTACCTCTCCATCATTTGTTCCACTAGCTTTGATGTAAATTGAGCTCCTTAATATGTAACAATTTCCCTTGGGACACCAAAACGAGTAAAAATATCCTCAAAAATAAAATTAACTACAAATGCTTCAGTAGCAGAAAGTAATGGCTTGGCCTCTACCCATTTGGTAACATAATCAGTGCAAACTAATATATATTTCTTTTTTCTTGATGGAGGACTAATAGGTCCTACAAAATCTAAAGCCCATTTTTCAAAAGGTTCAATATGTACCTGAGGCTGCAATGGCATCTCACATGAAGGAGAAGGTTTCCCTACCCTTTGGCAACTGTCACACCTTTTGACATACTCTTTAGCATCTTTAAAAAGGGATGGCCAATAATATCCTAAATGAAGGATCTTATAAGCTGTTCTTTTATCAGAAAAGTGTCCGCCACAAGGTTCATCATGACATGCCTTGAGGATCTCAGGCATCTCATCTTCCCGAACACATCTCCTAATGATAAAATCTGGACCTGTTTTGTATAACTCATTAGCAACCCATGAATATTTTGCACTGTCATAAATGATCTTTCTTTTGTCTCTTGCATTAATTATTGAAGGAAATTTCCCTGAAACTAAATAATTAGCAATGTTAGCAAACCAAGGAGTTTGAGTAGAAATTGCAAAAAGATATTCATCAGGGAATTGATCTTCAACTGGGGTATTGTCTTTGATGTTTTGGAGTCTAGATAGGAAATCAGCTACTGTGTTTTGTTTTCCAAGCCTATCTAGAATGGTAATGTTGAATTCTTGTAAAAGAAATAACCATCTTATGACTCTACCATTAGTAATTGATTTTTTCATTAGATATCTAATTGCAGAGTGATCTGTGTGAACAAAATTTTCATAGCTTGTTATATAGTGTCTGAATTTGTTTATGGCATGAACAACAGCTAAAAACTCTTTTTCAGTTACAGTATAGTTTAACTCTAAAGGAGTCAAAATTTTACCGGTATAGTAGATGGCATAAGGAATCAAGTCTTTTTGTCCCAATACTGCTCCTAGAGCTGTATCTGAGGCATCTGTTGAAATATGAAAAGGTAACTTCCAGTTAGGTCCCCTTAAAATAGGTGCTTCAGAGATTTTTGTTTTCAGGGTCTCAAAAGCTAACTGGCAATCAGGATTCCACTTGAATTCACAGTCCTTGGTAAGTATTTGAAAAGTGGAGATGTTATCTTGGTGAAGTTTTCTATAAACCTTCGATAATATCCTGTAAATCCTAGAAAACTCCTAACATCTGTTTGACAACTTGGAATAGATAAGTTAGAGACGACTTCAACTTTTGACTCATCAACTCTAATCCCATCCCCTGAAATGTGATGCCCCAAAACAATTCCTTCAGTAAACATCATAAAACACTTCTCATGACTAAGTGAAAGATTTGCTTCTTTACATCTCTTTAAAACTTTTTCCAAGTTTGTTAAGGCTTCTTCAAATGTATTTCCATAAACTGTGAAATCATCCATATATACCTCTACACAATCATGTATTAGATCTGAAAAGATTCCTAGTACTGCCCTTTGAAATGTTGCAGGTGCATTGCATAATCCAAATGGCAATACTCGGTAAGCATAGGTACCCCAAGGACAGGTAAATGTGGTTTTGTCTTGATCTTCTAGTGCTACTTGGATTTGATTATAACCACTAAACCCATCTAAAAATGAGAAGTACTTTTTGCCAGCTAATGTATCTAACACCTGATCTATGAAAGGTAGGGGAAAATGATCTTTAAGAGTAGCTTTGTTTAATTCTCAGTAGTCAATACATACCCTCCATTTACCATTTTTATTTGGCACAATTACCAAAGGAGAAACCCACTGACTATCTGAAATGGGATAGATGAAGTTAACATTTAACAATTTCTACAATTCTTCCTTAACAATCTCCCTAAGATTTGGATTCATCCGTCTCTGAGGTTGTCTGACTGGTTTACAATTTTCCTCTATGTAGATGTGATGAGTGAAATTCTTGGGGCTTATCCCTTTCATATCAGTGTACTCCCATGCATATGCAGAAGAATGTCTCTGTAAGATCTTGACTAGCTTTTCTTGTTGTGATTTCTCTAAGTTCTTGTTTATGTTTAAGGTTTTTCCTGGAAATATCTCAATTGTAGAGCTGCCAAATTTATTCATGGAATAAAGAGACATCTACCTTGATGATAAAAAATCAATGTTGGATTCTTCTTGAAATTGTTCATGCTTATAATCCGAAGAGGATTCAAAGTTTTCTAAGGTATTCAAAATCTGGCTATCTTCACTAATTTCTGAAATTGTGAAGAGAGGTTGTAAGTCTTCTTCATCCTCTATCCATTAAGTATCATCTAATTATGTAATTGTTCTTGCTGGAGGATACAAGGTAAATTTCTTGGTTGAACTACCATCAGAGATGTACATATCATCGGATCTACAACTAATGAAAGCATCAGCTGTAGCTAACCAAGCTCTTCCTAATATAATAGGATGCCCTCCTAGATTTTTCTTAGGAGTTAGGATCATAAAATCCACAGGATATTCCCAAGAATCTAGGGACAATGGAATGTCTTCTATTACCCCATCAGGTTTGATCACAGATCTGTCTGCTAATTGTAATAATGTGGGTGTAAAAAGAAGATTAGGAAGTTTCAGTTTATCCATGATTTGTCTACTCATAACATTTATTGCTGCTCCTAAATCAATAAGTGTGTTTTGGATCTCAATTCCATTGATGTGAATTTTAACAACTAGATTTCCTGGGTCTAGATACTTTGGAATAGCAATCTTACCCATCATGATATCTGCTATTTTTCCTACCAGTTGAATTTTATTTGTCTCTCTTATTATTTTTCTTGTTTTCTTCATGCTCAACTCCTTTATTGTCTTTGCTAAGATTGTAATTTCCTTGATGGCTTGTAATAATGGGATCTTAATACAAACATTTCTCATCTCATCTAAGAAATCATAGTTAGGCACCATAATTTGTTTTTCTACACCCCTATCAATTTGTAATCTTTCTGGAAAGGGAGGTGTAGAAGTGGATGTTGATGGCTGCTCTAATATAGGAGTTGAAATTATTGGTTCTTTTTGTTTTTATTTTTCAATGTTTGATTCTTGGAAAGTTGTGTTCTCTTCAAGACTTTTATTTACCTGTAGAGAATCTTCCTCGGAATTGTCTGTCTCTTGTATGATTACAGAAGGTTTCTTCTTTTCAAGTATTCTTCCAGACGTAAGTTGAACATCACTAAGGTCTAAAGGAGTGATCAAATAAGTTGGAAACTGTTGGCCTTCTATCATGTATGTGTTTTGAGGATTTTTATTGTTGGGGTTTGGTATGGGTTGGGCAGGCAACTGATTTTTTTTCTGAGGAAATGGTAATGGAAGTGGTTGATTTGATGTTGTGGATTTTGAGGATTTTGTTGAAAATTTTGTTGAGGAGGGAAATGTGGATATGGTGGATAGGATGGTGGATATTGGTAATACTGAGAGTATCTTCCATAGGGATTTTGTGCTCCTTGCACCCAAGTTTGTGATTGATTTTGAAATTGGGGCCAAGGTTACTGCCAAGAATTCCAATTTGGTGGGGGTTGATTATACAACTAATCATGAAATCCTTGTGTTTGAGGTCCTTGCCAAGGCCTCCTGGAGACAAAATTGAGAGATTCTGTGGAACTTATAGTAGTTTCTTCTTGAAAGATAGCTTTAAGACCCGAAAGTGAAGGAAAAATCTTGGTCTCATGTTTTTCTGAACAAATTACACAAGTCTCCACAACTTTGGCATCCAAAGGGCACTCTCTCAAGGCATGTTTCTTTCTACATTTGGGACAAAATATTGCTAAGGCATCAGATTCAGATTTTTTCTTGTTTTGTAACTTAAGGGTGTCTATTTGTTCACTAAGACTCCCCAAGATATCAGATTTGAATTCATCAAGCATATGTCCTATTTCTGCCCTACTTACTGTCCCAGAAGTAGACTTACTTGCCCTTGCAAGAGCAGGGTCTCTTGGTCCTTTTACAGTTTTAGATTTCCCTCTTGAAAGGTTAATACATAATTCAGCTATTTCAGGTAATGTGAGCTAAGATATATCCCCTTTTCCCATCATGTTAAGGATATCTAACCACTCATCCCTAATTGTCTTCAACAAGAGAGCTTTCAAGGTGTCTTGGTCTAAGTTTTCCATTTTTTCTCTTTTGATGTTGTAGTTAAATCTCTCCAACAAATCTTCCAGATTTTCATCTTCTTTTTGTAGCATTTTAAACACTTCCTCCTTATGGTTGACTGGCATACAGTAATCCAAATACCTCTCTAGAAATTCTTGTTTCATGTCTTCCCATGTCCTAATAGAACCGTTGATCAAACTCATAAACCACTTCAATGCTGCTCCTTTCAATGTTGAAGGAAATAGTTTAAGTTTTTGAGCATCTTGTAAGTAGTCATAGGTTCTACATAGGACTTCAAATTCAAATAGGAAGGTTTCAGGATCTTCAGTTTTAAGTCCATAAAAGTTTGGAACGAGAAAGGGTGAAATGTTTTTCATAGTTTCATTGGTTTCTTCATCTACTATAGGAAACCCAAAAGATCTTCCCATTTCTCTTCTACCTCTTCCTCTGCCTCCTTCTCCTTCTACACCTCTACCTCCTTCTCCTCTACCTCTACCTCTACCCCCTCCAAATAGTGTGTGTTCTCCATTAAAGACTCCTCCTCCCCCTTCTTCCGCCATAGTTGATTCTTCTGTGGAAGTGGAAAAGTTTGTATCTCTAGCAGGGGTCCTTGAATGTTCTTTAAGATAGGTTCAGTGGATGAAGTGGAAGGTCTTTCTAATGGAATATCTGATCTTAAGTCCTCTGAGAGTCTAGGATCAGTAAAGGATGGAATGTGGGTTTGAGTTGAAGGTGTGTTGGTTCTTGGTCTTGGTGAAACAAGTGGTGTTCTAGGAATCAAGCTTCTGCTTCTTATGAATCTACCCCTTGAGTCTCTTTCTCTATGCATATCATTGTTTTTGGGAGGTAAGAAATAAGGCTTACCTAGTTACACTTCCCCGGCAACGGCGCCAAAATGTCTACTCAGCTTAGTGTTCCTAAATTGAGGTCATAAATTGTCAACCAGAGCTAGTAGACTGCTGAAGTGAGGTGCACTATATGTGCCTAGGTATCTGTTTCTCACTACATTGTGTTTAGTGTTTTTATGATGTTTTTGGTTTTGTGGTTTTATATTAAGAAGGAAAAGAACTAAATGTTGATAAAGAACAGTTGTTGGTCACACTAAAAATAGAGCAAAACCTATTCTAAATTATGTGTGGCATTCAGAAAATGCAAAACTTGACAATAACTCATAACATAAACTCAATCCAATTCATTCATTAGGAATATGTTGGAATAGCTTGAGAAAAGGATAAGTTTAATGCAGTGAGGTTCTAAGTAAACAACAATCTACAATATCACAGGGAAGATCTTATCCATGGCTAGAAATCTGTTGGAACACATTTGGAAAAGATAGTCTGCAACACATTGAGGAATTCTACTTTAAATTAACCTATGATACTGAAATTAATCCATTCTGCAACTTAAATTGTCACTACTAGGCCTTATTCAGAAGTTAGAAGTCTTTTGGAATAGTTTTGGAAAAAAAGGCTATTTGTACAATTATAAGAGTTTGCAGAACAGTCAAGGCCTTGAACTGATATCACTAATTCCTGTCCGTATGGTGATATGTTGGAAGATATTAATAACAAGAATAGTTTTGTAAATAATGAAAGCCTTAGTCTAATAGAACAAAACTATCATGCAACTAACTAATGAAACTTGAAATACATTAAACAAAATTGAGCAAGAATGCAATCAATCAAACTTGAAATACAGTGACCACAACTGAACTAGAATGCAATTAATCAAGCTTGAAATACATTAAACAAAGTTAAACTAAAATGCCATTAACCTCTGGATTATTACAACTGAACTAAAATGCAACTAATCTATAAAATTATACAGCCCTATCTCGTTCAATATGAGTGATATTTTGGAACAGTTTGTACGAACAAGTCTGGTTGTATTGTAACATAAAACATAAAGTTCCGAAAAATGCAACTAGTTCCTAAAATACTACAGTCATATCTCGTTCAATGTTAGTACTGTTTTGGAATAATTCGTAAGAACAAGACTAGCTGTAGCATCCACTGCAAGTGAGTATAAAAACACAAAGTTTAGAAAATTGCTTAAACTAGGAATGAAACAACGCTAAAGTTACTTATCTAAACCATATGAACAAAAGCTTCTCGGGCAGTAGGGGCCCTCTACCACCGAATTAGCATACATATCTCCTTAAGATTGCCTCAGATCTTGCAATAAAGCGATGCTTCTTTCATTAAAGGGAAAATACTTTAGAACAGAGTATTAAGGTCTTTTGAGACCTAGCAACAAAACAAAATCTAGCTCGTTGTTTCTCGGTCTCTCGAGTCATTCTTATAAGAAAATTACATAACTGCACTTGAGATAAAACAGGAATAAATGTCTTTCCCAAATAAAATCAAACTAGAACTCTGGTGGTGGTCTCGTACTATGATTAAGGACATCTGTACAGTCCTTGTCCTATTAGAATTCTATCTCTTAGTTTTGGTTTCCCATGTGCATAACCACCTGTAGAATTCTGTTCAGACTTTGTAGGGAGAAAGGAATGATGTGGATGAAGTCTGGAATTTACCCATATGCATTTTTCTTTGAGGTGACACCTGGAACCTGTGAAAACATGAAGATAGCTGTGGAATCAGCAACTAGCTACAGAATGGCTGCTTTCTGTAGCTAAGTCTAGTCAAAAATTACTACAACAACAAAACCATGAAAGTGTAGCAAGTTAGTCATTATATACATTCTTAAAGCATCTTTAATTAATCCTATTGATCATTTAAGCCTGTAATTGATAAGGAACAAAGGAAATGAAATGAAATGTGGTGAAAGAAAAGGACATCTTTGGGGCTCAACAATAATGATAACAAAGGAAAAAATAGATAAATTAGGAAGACATCACCATTCACCAAGCTATGGAATCCTACAAACAAGCTTCTTCTTCATCAAGCCAAACAAGCCATTCATCCACTTCACAAAACCAATTTCTTCTCCAAGCTCATGAAACCATATATATTGCTCTTCAAGCTCATCAAATTCCAACCAAATACATACGGGCCTCATGCTCTATTTATGGAGAAAAGGAGGACTAAAACCCTAAATGTGGTAGGAAAATGTCAAATATAACAATAAATGTCATTTATGGCCAAGAGACCATGCAAGGCCCAAGGCACATAATATCCTAAGAAATAAATGCCAACATAACTATTTGAACCTATTTCTAGAGTAATTTGCCTCAAAAAACTGAAAAATATCTATTTTCAATAAATGAGTGTGTTTTGTTGACTTTTGGTCCAAAACACACTAGGCAGCCTCTGTGCGTAGCGCCACTTTAGTAGAAAATAGGGTCTCTTGTGGCTGAGTTTTGGACCCCTTCCTGACACTGGATTTGGCTATGTGATGGCTTGTTATAAAGCCTGATGAGTCTAAATTCCATAAATTATTTATTTTTTCTGATTGTATTCCATTTACTAGTTCAAAAATCAATTGTCCCAACACTTCTCTGTGCGCAACGCCTGGTCTGAAAATGAGGCAGAAAGGTCAAAATTTTGATGTTTTTTGACCTTTTGGGGGGTCAAAAATTCTCCAAATGATCTAAAAATTGGTGAGAAGACTATTGATGATGTGAGAAATCCAAAAATTCAAAATTTATGAGCTGAGGATGCACCAATGTGCATAACGCCTAGGGTGTTGCGCATAGAGGGGTCAAAATTTCAAAAAAACAAAAATTTGTTCAAATTGCCCCAAAATTGGTGGAGAGGTCCCTCGAGAGGTCTTGGACACCTTTTGAGAAGCCTCAGCCAAAAATCCAAGGCTGTCATGCAATTTTTCCCTTTTTAGGTTTTGTAGCTCCATGAGGACCTCCTTCAGTTTTTCACAAGCAAGCATGTTTTTCCTCGCATAATTCTTGGTCATTTTCTTTTGTAGAGCAAGGCCTCTCTTTACCTTCTTGAAATGCTTATTCTCCTCTCTATAATAGTGAATGACACATTGTGCCATCTCAAACTCTCTTTCCCATTCCCTAAGTTGTGCATCTTTGTCCAAGAGAATCAATCTACTGGTCATCTCCTTGTCCTCATTGCCACTATCTAGATCAATGAATTGAGGCTCTTGAGAAGTCTTCTTGATTCCTTTGCTTCTCCTCACCTTTACCTATTGCTCACCTTTTTCCATATTTTCCCTGCCTTTGTCCTTGGGCTTGATAGCTGGAGGAGAGATGGCCCTTTTCCTCTTTGAGGTAGCAAACACATCTCTTTTTCCTCTGTGGTATGTGCATGTGAGAGGGGTGATGATGATTTTGGAGGTGTTCCATCATTTCCTTGGTCTTTGGTGATGTTTCAAGCCTTTTTATTTTTGATATGGATTTCATGAGTTACCTAATGCCCCATTGGGTCACTGCTTTGTTGAACTTTAGCATTAGCATCATCATTGTCTCCCTCACTTTTTTCCACACTGTCACTTTGGCCTTCAAATGAATCATTACCTTCTTCACTTGCTTCACTTTGGCTTTGTCCTTCACTAAGGTCCTCTTCTTTGTCATTCCATGTACTTTCACTTTGATTCTCTTGGTGATTTAGAGGTTGATTTGTGTCATGACAGTCATGACAGCTGTCATGACTGTCATGACTATTTCCTTGGCTACCTTGCTCATCATTGACTGTCTTACCAGTGCTATTGCTTTGGTCACTGCCTGCCCCTTCAAAATTTGTTTTAGTTTCCTCATCTACCTACTCTTGGTCCTCTATTTCCTCATCATCTCCCTTTGTTTCCTCAAGTTCATCATCTTCATTCATTTCATCACTGTTTGCACTATTATTGTGCTCACTGTCATGCTCCTGCACATTTTTCTCTTGGTTGTCTTGTGTATCTTCTTGCTGACTATCATCTTCATTATTTTCTTCATTTTCCTCTGTGTCTTCATTTTTTTCATCATCAACACCTTTTTCTGCACTTGGGAGTGATTTATTGGTGTCATCACCATCAATGTCTTGCTCCAAGTTTTCACTATCTTTTCCTTCATGGCCGTCATGTTCATCTTCTTCTTCCTTGTCATCATCACCATCCTCTTCTTCATTAGACTCTGTTTATACCCCAATGTCTTTATCATTTTCATCATTCTCATCTTGTTCCTCATTGGTTCTGTCATCATCTTTATTTTCATTAAAATCTGCCTCTGACCTACTATCTTTTTCCTCTCCATTGTCATCTGTTTGCTCCTCATTAGTACTGCCATCTCCTTGTTCATCAGAGCTACTGTCACCTCCTTGTTCATCATTACCACTATCATCATCTTCACTTGATGCATCAAGAGAAGAGGGAAGAGTTAGTTTTTCTTGTATTTGACTGACTTTAGGCTAATTACAACTTTTTACTTGGTATTTCCTTGCCCTAGAGGGTCAAAGGCTTGATTGGCATGAAAGTTAGGGTTTGGCCACATTTTTAGGTTTTTAAACTTCTCCTTTGATTATGCATGTAAAAGAAAAACATGGAGGGGAAAGAAGAAGGGCCACCAACCTTTTCTAACCCTTTTCATGAACTTGGAGGAAATTTTTTTGCTTTTGGGCACTTTTGGTGTTAGTATGAACCTTAATTCCAAGCGTACGAAAAAAGACCACTTTAGTTGTACATAAAAACAGCCCTAATAGAAGAAATGACTGCTAATATCTTCAGATTTGCAGTTAGGTGATCAAGATAAATGCTGTAAAAATCTAGTTCTATGCATTAGAATACATTAAACAATAGAAAAAGCAAGACTTACTCCCTGCATCCAATAGACAAGACAAGAATATATCAAATGAATTTTGTATTAATGGTACCTGGGAGGAAAACACAAGAGGGTGTTCCCTGTTCTCCTCAATGGGATGGGTTCTTGTAAGTCCTCAACACTTCAGATCTATAATTCCTCTCTCTTGATGGTGTAGAAAACCCCAAAAAAAATAGAAAAATATGACTATGATGGTGGATCAATAGTCAGACCAAAATTTTAGATCCAGAGTGATATTTAGGCAACAAAAGGTGGTAAATGAATGGAAAAAACCTTCTATTTATAACAAAATATTGAGTTAATCTAGATATTGGTGCATAGTAAAAATATTATTAACCAAATCAAGATACAACTTTTGTGGAATATTTTATTATATTTTTTGGAGGGAAAAGAAATTTGTCTTGGGTCAAGTCCCTTTATTTGTAAATAAATAAATAAATCATTTATTTATCATTTTAAGTATGTGGTTGAGTAATAATCAAATAAATAATGATTTTTTTAATTATTTACAGGTGAATTAGTCATATTTAACAAAGAATATTATTTAAATAAGGTTTAAACAATTATTCCTAGAAAATAATAAGATAAATAATGATTTATCTAATTAATTTCCTTGTTTTGGGTTAAATATAACTAGGAATATTAATTAAATTATTGTTTAACTAATTATTCCTTGAGGAAAATAAAAAAAATGTATATTTTTTTAATATTTCCTCATGGGGTTTCCTGTTTATACCATAAACAACTTAATAAAGGTGGTTTACTAAGTTATTTTCATAGTGAAAGCAATTTTACTTGGGGTAAAATTGGTCTTACATGGTGTACGTGGGTCCATCTAATGATAATAGGTTATATGACCAAAAAATGGTGTAATAGATTTCCCCCCAGCATGCGAGCATTAGGAGCTAATCGTATGACCGAAGTACGTTGTAAGAACTCAATCACTAGACATCAAAGGGGGAGTCAAAGAAAGAGAAGTATAAGGTAGACCAAAGTGCTGAAAAATAACTAGACCTTGAGGAGGCGAGACTTACATGTGCGACAAGTCTCTTTGATGAGTAAGTACCCATGCTATAGGTGTCGGGGGAGGCATACCTATGCTCGCCAAGGCAAAGTACAAACAATAAGGCGTCTGGAAAACTATGGAACCTGGCCAATATAGAACATGCTGGCATAAACATGAGCCAGATAAATAACGCAATAATGAATCTCACATACATATTGTGCTTGGGATAACAGCCAGGACTTGTACAATAATATCTGAGTACATGAGGTATAAATGCGACCTAAATGCCCCTGAAAACAGGAAAGGGCTCTAAAAATATAACTGATATATGCAAACAATGAGCACTGCAAGTGGCTAAGGTCGACATCATCAAATGTATGGAGCTGCATCAAAAGGACGTGATGAAGAGGTCATCTGGGTATGTGGGGGGCTACTTGTAGGGCCACCCCCTCATGAGGGCTGAGACATCTCACACACACCCAGGAATCGCTGATGTCAGCTGCTGCGTCACTAAACCATCTAGTATACAGATCTCGATCTGCTAAAAGGAGCTAGAGCTGAGAAACCATCAAGTCAAAGGGAAATGAGGAGTCCCTTTGCCTGATCCGAGGCATTGAACAAGAGTGGAAGCTAGAACCAAGGTACACCGCCTTCTAAACCTATCTTCTAGAATGAATGAGTTGATGTCGATAGAAGGAGGTTCGCCATAGGTGAGGCAATAATGGATCCTCAACGAAGGCACGAGAGAAAATAGTAGAGCGACTAACAGACTGATACCAATGATGATGATGAAATGGGGGGTACTGAGTAGCAAACGAACGACTTCCCTTGTTAGAGCATAAATGGCATGGATGACCTGGTAGCGACTGACACAATATCATGAGGGATAGGGGACGGTAAGACTGAAGGCCATAGCGTGTGACACGAGAGAGGGACCAAGCAATGAAGGATGGAGGACTATAGCAGGATGCCAAGGGACTCGGGATAGATTCCATGAATGCAATGATGACTCAACTCGGATGCTCTAAACAAGGGTGACTCGATGGTGCTGCCACACAGAAAAGGTCCAATGGGGACCATAAAAACATGAGTACAAGATGGTAACTCATGACGAAAGTTGACACAAGCATGGAAAAGTATGGAGGCAAAGTGGTGCCCCCAGTACGAGTGTTGCAAGTGAAAAAATTCAATTTTGAGGAGTGGTGAAGTGACGCTTCGTGGAAAAAATGTGTCCTGGTGGAGTATCAAGTCACTAAAAACTAACAGATACCCATTTGAGGGCTCGGTGAGAAATTTCCAATGGTATAGACAGTTCGTCAAACTGAGCTACGGTTTGGCCGCAGTAGGCGAGAGAAAAATCAGGGGTTTTCTTTTAATAAGGCATTTTCCTTCCAAGTTCACTTATTTGTAGGTGGAGCTATGGTGAATGTAGTGAGGAGAGAAGGCCCTAAATCTTGCAGCGACCATAGCAGACAAACTGACCATTAGAATTTAAGATCCGTCAGTTGTAGGTAAGAGGCCTAATCCTACTCTTTCATTTCAGTGGATTGAAAGTTCAGTTTAGGTACCCATAGCTCATGAACAGGCCAGGTCGCACTTTTTTAGGGTCCATGCTACGACTTGGGTAGCAGGTACTAGGAAGAAATCTGCGACCTGTCCCAAGAAATGACCTGAAAAGTGCGACCTGTTAGAGAAAAGAGGGTTTCAATGCTGTTTTTGGTTGATATCTAGGATTTTTATGGTTGAGGGGCATAGGTGCCCCCAAGCATGTTGTGTTCATGCCAAAATGTTTTTAGAAAAAGGGGAATCTAAACACATTTTAATTATGTGGTGCGCCATTTGTTTTCGTTATGGTTATGCAGTTTGAGAAAGGGAATGGAGGATTACCAATTGCTTTTCGTACTACATATATGAATCAAATGGATTTTAAGTTTCTAGATGGGCATACATGGTGTCACTATCCCAAAGAGAGGATTTTGGGATGATGAACTAGTGCTCTCCCAGAAAACTCACATGTTGGTCAACAACAATGTCGACAGGATTGGGTTGTTTATGTAATATGAAGGAATGATGAGGAGTATCATCCCTAGAGTGATCTGAAATGATATGGGACTCTAGAGGTTCTTCTAAATGTAGAATAATAATGGTACTAAAGCTGACACGACAAAATATACTCAAAGAGTTGTGGAGAATTTCTTCTCCTGGATTTGCAAATCTGAGTGCCCCCTTACCTGAACATTGGGTGTCCATTTAATGGCCACAAGGTGTTTGTGGTTCAGATGTATGGGTTCGATGTAATGGGGGATAGATAAAGTCAGGGGTGGTGACTACTTCCACAATGTCATTTTCGTAATAGAGGATGGGGTGACTGGTGGAAGAAATACCACCTGACGCAGCGAAGCTACCTAACTCATCATCATGAGAAGAGAGGTTCACATGCGCATCGTCACAAGTGGTGATAGAAGAGTAATCAAATAAAGGATCTACCAATGTTGAGCCTAGGATGATCGCTGAAGGGAGGTCAAGCGAAACACCAGGGGGAGTCTCTAAGGGAACTTCCATCGAGGGTCTCATGGATGATGATAGATAGCAGATGGAGGACCAAGGCTCTGTCATCTCAACATCATAAGGGAGAATGTCAATGGGAGCATTCATGTCCTCTGGTGTTGCTGAAGAAAGATGGACAAATAAGGGAGGGGTGGACTCATTGCACTTGGCCTTGAATTGGCGTAAGGCTTCTAAAGAGGAACGATACTCTTCGAGGTGAAGATAGAGGTGACTGTAGTGGCCATGGAAATCACACAAATCACAAGGGTGATTTGTGCGCAATGGTTTGAGTTTTAGGATTGAATTGGGTATAGTGACATATATCTATGGGATATCAGATTTTGGAAACATCTCATTGACAATGGACTTTAGGTGAGGCAACTCCGGACAAGTATGGGTGTCGTGGCTGACAACATCACACAAAAAAAACTAGATGGTATGCTTTGGAGGCTGAGAAGGGGCAGGGTTTGTTGGGGCAACCTTGTCCTTTGATGCCCCCTTACGAGCTTTTCCCTTCTTACCCGAAGCAGTCACAATGGGAGGTGGTTCCTGTTGAGGTGAATGAGGCACTATTGTAGCAGGAGAAGTCATAGGGACCAGTTGAACCCTGGTCAAAGCAAGATATGGTTTGGGTTGGCCTAGCAGGTAAGCAGCTGGAGGATTGAAGTACCAGACGGGAATCCTAAGGGTCAGGTTAGGAAGAGAGAGGGTGGCCATAACAGGTACCATGTACGTTCCTGGTGGGAGAGCTAGGAATGGTATCTGACCAGAGGGGTAATGACTAGGCGAGATGGCTCCAATATGGTTAAGGCCTAGCAGAACCATTCCAAGAGGATAAAGGGGCTCATGAGTACTAGCTGAAGGTGAAGGGCCAGGAGAAGATGGTTTGGAAGGCTGATCAGAGGACATCATGAGAATCTAGTAATCGGGGGAACCAAATGGAAGAGGTTGAGTGGCCACCTGACCTTTAGGTGGTTGGGTAGCCACAAATCCTTGCTGAGGGAAAGGATTAGTAAGGACAACTGGTTGACTATGTGCAGGTCTGGGAGGAATGAAAGGGATGGCTTGTTGTCCTCTCAATGTTGCTTAAGACTCCCATCGCTATCGCATCTGTGGAAGAATAGGACAATCATGCATATAATGACCATAAACACCACAACAAGAATAGGTCTTGTTCATAAGAATAGGCCTATCCTGCTTGGGCTGAGTGCCCTGTTGTTGGTTTGTAGTGTTAGGAACATTACCTTGATTAGGTCTAGGATTACCAGGGGAAGCTTGATTTTGAGTGCCTTTCCCCTTCCTTTTTGAGGGAGGAGGTTTAGTCGTGCCCTGCTGTGCGTACACCTACCCCAGAGAGGGCAGTGGTTGTTATTGCAGGGCTTGAGAAGGCAAGGGATGAGGAGGTGCTAATGCTGGAGGAGACGGAGAACCAGGCTATGGATATAGATAATAAGGAGGTTCGGTAACAGTGTGGTAAACAAGAGGTTGGGAAAGAAGAGGAGGCATGTCGTATTCTGGATACGTGCTACCGGGAGGGGGGAAAGTGTCGGAGGTGATGGCCCCTCCCTAAGGAAAACCATAGCCCATGGGAGGTTGAGCATACAGATTAAAGAGAGCTCCAATGATATCGTCAGTGGCGTGAGATGCCCCTGGTGCATTGGCACCACCGGGTCTGGGAATATTAGGTAAAACGGTATAAACATAATCTGACTAAGCGTAGATCAGGTCATATTTAATGCAATTTGGAGAGCGGCTTGTTTGGTTTGAGGAAAGTGTGATGCGACATCTTTCCTGATAGGCGGCAAGAGAGATCTAAAGAACCAGTCCATGTAGACATGGTCTTCGAAGGTAGGGGCTTGACATAGGCTCTTTCTTCTCTGCCATTGCTAAACATGGTCGGATAGGCGGGTTGTAGATGATTGATGGAAAGAAGTCAAGAGTTCGGTACCAGTGTCATAATGAAGGGGAAGCCGGAAATAAGACAAAAAATCTCGGGCAAGAGTCGTAAAGGTGGTATGGGAGGAAGGGGCCTGATCAACATACCACTTAGAAGCTTCACCTGTAAGCATTCATTGGAACAACCAAAGACAGACAGAGTCATCGGTAATTGAGTTAGATGGACACCACATGTGAAAGATCGAAAATGATTTGAAGGATCTTCTCCAACAAGGCCTTCAAACTTTGGGATGTCTGAAGGGAGTTTGTTGGCATAGCAGGCCAACTAGCATCACGGTGTATAGGGTCGTTTATCAACTGGTAAAATTCGGGGAGGCTGAGGCCTGCCATGAAGGGGAGCAAGGGTGCAGTCGGGGTAGTGTCCATTGCGGTCCCACTAGTGGTATTCCTATCCTGAGGGCCAAAGTTACCAGTAGCAGCAGGTCCTGCACCGACATGATGAAGGTGTCAGGGGGAGAATCGAAGGCGGAACAAGAAGGAGAACCCAAAGGACCAGAAGAAGAGTCAGTGTGCGGACTCGGTGGGGGACTAACTCGAACCCTATGCGGAGGAGTAAGTCTTCCTACTAGAAACTGAGGATGAAGGCCAAGAAGTCTCCGGGATAAATTCCTTGGTGGCACAATGGTGATGACACAAACACGACACAAAGGAAAAAGAGACCAACAAGGGTAGGGAGGTGCAGGATCAAGTGATTACAATGTCGAAACAAGGGAAAAGAGGTGCAGGATCAAATGATTTCAATGTTTTAGAGTCTTTTCCTGGCGGTGTTAACCAAGCCCTTTTTTTCTTAGGGTGTGTGTGTAAAAGTGTGTAAATTTTAATTTTTAAACGTAGACATTTGTAGAGAAAAAGAAAAATTGTGTTGTATAGTTGTAAATAAACCTACAAATGATAGTATATAGGCCTGCAAAAACATAAAATAAATAGCTAATAACGTAATAACCTAAACCCAGGGTGGTGGGTCTCTCAACAAATAGTCTATAGATGAGTAAAAAGCTAATCAAAACACACTAAAAAAGCTAATAGATCTAAGGTCAAGAGGGACAGGGATCTAAAAAACAAAATTTGTTGGAAAGTGGTGTAGAAAACAACAAAAAATCAGCGGAAAAATTGTTGTAAAAGAGGGGGCGAAAGGCTCTCTCCTAAAGGGAAATGGAGTGAACCCTAAAGGAAAACCCAAAAAAAGCTACATGAGGTGATTTGGATGGATAACAAGCCAATCTGAAGCAGATCTGAAGGTGAGGTATCAGATCTGAAAAATGGCTGAAGACTCTAAAATTTCAAACAACCTGCAACAACAAAAGCTCTTCCACAAAAAGTGGAGGGTACTGAAGCCCTAGGGGGCTAGGTTCCCACTTAGTTGAGTGAAACAGAACAAGTAAAGGTCCAAAAAGGGTGGATACAGAGGTCAGAAAACCCTGAACAGAGGCTCAGACAAACCTAGAAAACTTTCAGAAAAATCCCTGCAAAAAGTCCAGGTCGCAGTTTTTGACCTGTTTTGAGCAGAGGTCACAGTTTTTGGGCTATAAAGTGCGCCGTGAAGGTCCAGGTCGTAGGTTTTGGGACAAAAAGTGTGACCTGCACTTCCAACACTCTCGGCGGCAGGTTCCAGGAAAATTTGTCGTCTCAGCTACGGCTGATGTCTGTCACCTACGCAATAGGTATAAAAACACAAGGAAGTTAGAATTTTTATCATTTTAGGGTTTTATAGGTTAAAAAAACATCAATAAAAGCAAAAACAAGGGGCTGAAGAGAAATATTAGGGTTTTAAGTAGCTGGATATGCAAGGATTAGAAAAATGACAGCGGTCATAATAGTAAACCCGTGTGGAGTCGCCAGTTGTTAGTATGAATCTTAATTCCAAGCATACGAAAAAAGACCACTTTAGCTACGCATAAAAAACAGCCCTAACAACAGAAATAACTGCTAATATCTTCATATCTGTAATTAGGTGATCAAGATAAATGCTGCAAAAATCTATATTTATGCATTAAAAGACATTAAATAGTAGAAAAAACAATATTTACTCCATGCATCCAATAGACAAGACAAGAATATATCAAATGAATTTTGTATTAATGGCACCCGGGAGGAAAACACAAGAGGGTGTTCCTGTAGAAATTATATGCACTAAGCATGCATATGTCCTAGATCCACCTGATCTCACACTATTTAAATTTATGCAAGATACTGAATCTATTCCACTTGTTAATCTTTTGCAGAAAAATTAATTGCACACACATGTGAAGCATAAAAAAAATTAATTAATCACAAATAACACAGTTTTTAACCGGAAAAGTTTGAATCTGAAAACCCCAACTATATATTATTTAACATGGAGATCATATGACAATCTCATACAAAGCTTATCACAAGCCCTTAGTATAGTACAATCATCACACACTAATCAGGACCAATCTTGCAAATCCATGCACCGATCTTTGCCTCCTGCTAGCCTACCTCCACTGTGCAATCCCTGCTGAAGAATAGCTCTGAATGAATTCAAATTACTCTTGCCTTGATTGCGCAATCCTCATTGGCAACTCCAATGTGTGTGAGATGCAATCAATGCATCACTATAGTCACAACAAATAGTTTATCTTTCCCTTTCACCTACCTCTCCACTGAAACTGCCATGCACTGTAGTTAACTACTGTATTTTTCAGTTGATTAATGAGTTATTATTTGTGAATTAATTAAATAATTAATTCACTCCACTCTCACTAGTGTATCAATCAATTAGACTAGATACAACTAGCTCAACTGATTCTAACTAAGTTAAACTAAATACAACTCCATAACTACTTCTTCCAACTGTGTCATAACTCTGCCACTTGAGTTCTAATTGAGTATTCCATGCATTAGCTCCAGTAAACCCTTGGGAATTGTGTAATTCCCTCAGTCCAATGATGTGCCACATCTGTGCACTGAACTGAAGTGCTCCAAGAGAATAAGTTTTTGTTTAGAGTCTGATTATTATGAAGAGCTAATAATAATCGACATGCATTTATTTTTAGATTAGTGATCTATAAATAGACTTCGCCCAATATTCTAAAAATAGTATTTCATTTATTTTTCCAACTTGATCAACCATCCACAAATAGCATCCTGCAACTTCTAAAATATGATCATCATGTCTAAAAATAGACATAGTCTCAAAATAGACTTGCGCCAAAAATAGCTTATGGGCCCACTTAGTGAAGGCGACTCTTTTCACTAAGCTCATCAAATTTTTGAATATCAACACTCCCTCTCAACAAGATAGGGATTATCCTTCACCTCAATCCTGCCTCTATGGTATTCGAATTTTTTCCTGGTGAGTGCCTTCGTCAGAATATCTGCATCCTGATCCTCCGTAGGAATGTACTGAAGAAACATGATCTTCCGCTGCACATAATCTCTGATATGATGATACCAAATATCAATATGTTTATATCTATCATGAAACACAAGATTAACCAAGAGTTTAATGCAACTCTGATTATCACAATGTATCACCATGGGATCTAAATGTGAACCAAACAAACCAACCAGAATCTTCCTCATCTAGATAGCCTCACATGCAGCTTGACTTGCTGCCATGTATTCTGCTTCCACTAAACTGAGTGCCACGGATCTTTGTTTCCTTCTATACCAAGAAACTATCATAGATCCGATACTGAAAATCCCTCCTAATGTGCTATTTCTATCTATTGGGCTTCCTGCCCAATCTGCATCCGTGAAACCATGCAACTTCACCTCATATGTCTGTCTATACCATAAACCATACTCAGATGTGCCCCTGAGATATCTCAGGACATGCTTTCCTGCCTTCCAAAAGAGCTTGGTAGGCTTAACCATCACTTGTGAAAGTTGGTTCACCGCATAGCATATGTTCGGTCTTGTATTGACTAAATACATGAGAGAACCCACCAACTGTCGATAAACAGTGGCATCAACTACCTCTGCCGAAGTAGCATCCTCTTTCTTCCAATTTCCTAGAAGAGAAGTGTCAGTAGGCTTGCGGCCTTGCATGTGAAACTTCTCCAGTATCTCCCGGGCATACTTTCCTTGAGACAAAAACAGTTCACCTTCCCACTACCATATTTCCAATCCAAGTAAATAATGAAGGAGGCCCAAATCCTTCATCTCAAACTCCTTTGCAAGATATTCCTTGCATGACTGTATCACCTGCTCATCACCTATTAGTATTAAATCACCAACATAAAGTAAAATTATTAAAAGCTTACCCTCCACCACGATGTGGTACAGGTTTGCATCCGCCTCAGTCTTGGTGAAGCCAAGTCTAGTGAAATAGCTATCGATCCAAGTGTACCAAGCACGGGGTGTTTGTTTTAGCCCATACAGTGCTCTTTTGAGCCTGCACACATGCGACTCGCTGCTGAAGATCTCAAATCCTTCAGGCTGCTCAATGTACACCTCTTCCTCAATGATCCCATTGAGGAACACAGTCTTAACATCCATCTGATGAATGTGCCAACCCATCTACACTGAGAGAGCAAGGATGGTCCTTATGGAATAATACCGTGCGACAGGTGCAAAGGTTTCTTCATAGTCAATCCCCTCAATCTGTGAGAAACCCCGGGCAACAAATCTTGCCTTATACTTCTCAACACTCCCATCAATAGCTTGCTTTACCTTGTAGATCCATCTTGATCCTACAACTGATTTTCCCACCTGCCTTGGAACAATCTCCCAAGCATTGTTTCTGACAATGGAGTCATACTCCTCAACCATGGCATCTACCCATGTGGGCTCCTGCACTACTTCTTCAAAAGAAGATGGCTCTGTCACAATACACTTGCTCATAAGAGCCATGTATCCAGTATATCAGTCAGGTGACTGTCTCTGTCGGTGCTATGATGTAAGGACTCCTACATTCTACACCACATCAAGCTTCAGTCTCTTAGCCTCTGTGGTAAGCTTTCTGCCTTGTCTGATGTTTGGTTCTGCATGAGTGGACTCCTTCACTCCATGAATCTCCTCTTGTGACTGATCCACATTGGAGGCTCATCTTTCAGAACAAGCAGTTCCTTCACTGCATGCAAGTCTAGCTCCCTCTCAAGCATAGCTTGTGCAGCACCCACGATCGTTCTGTTATTCCTCTCTGTGACCCCATTCTTCCATGGGTTATGAGGCGCTATGATTTCTCTTCAAATTCCTTCTTTGCTATAGAAGTCTTTGAATTCGCCCGAGATGTATTCACCACCATTATCGCTCTGTAGAGCTTTCACTTGCTTCCCTGAATCCTTCTCCACCAATGCCTTGAACTCATAGAACTTTGAGAATGTTTCACTCTTCTTTAGCATGAATAATATCCAGAATCTACGGGAATAGTCATCAACAATATTACATAATACCTATGTTTGTTTGTTGAAGCAACTAAGAATGGTCCACACACGTCTGTGTGAATTCTCTCTAGGATCACCGAAGCACGGTTCTCCTTCTCATGAAAGGTGGTCTTCACAAACTTACCCATAGTACATCCCTTGCACTGATCTGACTACACAAGAGTACCCTTGTGAAGTCCAATAGAAATTTGCTACAAAATCTTTAAAGCGCCATGGTGAAGATGGCCCAATCTCCTGTGCCATAATTCGCCCTCATCCCGGCTCACCACTGCTTTTTCTTTGCCCACCATTACAGCGTAGCCATATACCTCTAGCTTGTAGAGATTCTTATTTAGAACCCCTATATTCTTGGTTTGATCAGTTGTTTTATGTCGAAGGAAGGCTTTTCCCTCACTAAAAACAACATCATAACCCTTGTCTTCTAGCATTGCAACTGTGACCAAGTTCTTCTTCAGACCTGGAACATGCATAACATTCTTCAACAAGAATGGATTACCAGACTCCCTCTCAAAGGTAATGATCCCAATGTTAGTCACACTATACTGACCATTTTCACCCATCTCTATATGAATCTGGAGGTCCTTCTCCTCCAAGTCACTAAACAACTCTTTGTCTCCCATCATATGGAAAGACACACCACTACCAAGATACCACACCGATCCCATGCAGCTTGAAACCAAGCAAGAGATCAAGGAGAAATAAAGCTCAAATTGTGAGGCTAAGGCCTCTCCAGCTACAGATCCAGCAGCCTGCTTGGTCTTCTTCTTCTGTGGACAGTTAGTGGCGAAATGTCCATGTTCGTGACAGTGAAAACACTTCACTTTGGAAAAATCCTACTTCTTGCTTAGCACCAGATTTTGAAGAAGATTTCTTCCCCTTACCTTTCCTTGCTTTGGCAGCCAAAGCGCAATTCTCTTCATCTTCATTCTTCGATGAAGATCCATCTCTGGTACCCTGCCTTATCTCCTCCTGCACAAGATTTGACCAAAGTCGCTCCCATCCCAGTAGTTTCTCCCGTCCATTGACAGAGTCTTCGTAGCTATGCCAACTCTTCGAAAGCCCAAGGAGAGCCAATCTCACCATGTCTTCATCATAAACAGTAACCCCCACACTTCCAAGTTCATCGTTGCAGTGGATAAACTTTGTGAGGTATTTTTGAATATTGTTGCCTTTCTCCATTTTTATTTTTCTGAGCTTGTATTTAAGCGCCAACTTCCTCTGGTCACTTCTGCTTTGGAACAAGTCTGTCAAAGCCTTCCACATTAAGAATGGAGTGGATTTCCCATGAAGTCTAGACACAATATGGTCCTTCACACCTTCCAAAAGAATCCTTCTCATTTTTGTTGTCTTCTTTTGCCATGTGTCAAGTAATGCAGCATCGCTAGATCTCAGCTTAGGAACATCGCTATCGATGAAATCCTTTAGTCCATTATCCTATAGAACTGCCTCCATCCTGTCCTTCCAGGCTATGTAATTCAAGCTCCCATCAAGGTCATACTCCAATCACAACTTGTTCAAATACATTTCAATGTATACTCAATTTCTGCACCAAGAATCTTCTGTAGCAAATTCGAATTGTCCACCAACACAAACTCACTTCACAAATGCAATATTCAATCAACAATGCTTAGATACAATATATAAATTATATGCACTAAGCATGCATATGTCCTACATCCACCTGATCTCACACTATTTAAATTTATGCAAGATACTTAATCTATTCCACTTATTAATATTTTGCAGAAAAATTAATTGCACACACATGTGAAGCATAAACAAAAAAAATCAATCACACATAACATAGTTTTTAACTGGGAAAGCCTAAAGCTGAAAACCCCAACTATATATTATGTAACATGGAAATAATATGGAAATCTCATACAAAGCTTATCACAAGCCCTCAGTACAGTACAATCGTCATACACTAATCAGGACCAATCTTGCAAATCTATGCACCGATCTTTGCCTCCTACTAGCCTACCTCCACTGCGCAATCCCTGCTGAAGAATAGCTCTGAATGAATTAGAATTTCTCTTGCCTTGACTATGAAATCCTCATTGGCAACTCCAATGTGTGTTTGATGTAATCAATGCATCACTATAGTCACAACAAATAGTCTATCTTTCCCTTTCACCTACCTCTCCACTGGGTCTCCACTGAAACTGCCATGCACTGTAGTTAAATGATGTATTGTTCAGTTGATTAGTGAGTTATTGTTTGTGAATTAATTAACTAATTAATTCACTCCAATCTCACTAGTGTATCAATCATTTAGACTACATACAACTAGCTCAACTGAGTCTAACTGAGTTAAACTGAATACAACTCCATAACTACTTCTTCCAACTGTGTCATAACTCTGCCACTTGAGTTCTAATTGAGTCTTCCATGCATTAGCTCTAGTAAATTGTTGGGAATTGCGTAATTCCCTCAGTCAACTGATGTGCCACATCTGTGCACTGAACTGAAGTGCTCCAAGAGAATAAGTTGTTGTTTAGAGTCTGATTATTATTAAGAGCTAATAATAATCGACATGCATCTATTTTTAGATCAGCAATCTATAAATAGACTTCGCACAATATTCTAAAAATAGAATTTCATATATTTTTCCAACTTGATCAAGCATCCAAAAATATCATCCTGCAACTTCTAAAATATGATCATCATGTCTAAAAATAGACATAGTCTAAAAATAGACTTGTGCCAAAAATAGCCAGCAGGCCCACTTAGTGAAGGCGACTCTTTTCACTAAGCTCATCATCTTATTGAATCTCAACAGTTCCCTGTTCTCCTCAATGGGATGGGTTCTTGTAAATCCTTAGGACTTTAGATCTATAATTCCTCTCTCTTGATGGTGTAGAAAACCTAGACAAAAATAGCAAAATATGACTATGATGGTGGATCAATAGCCAGACCAAAAGTTTAGATCCATAGTGATCTTCAGGCACCAAAAGGTAGTAAATGAATGGAAAACCCTTCTATTTATAACAAAATATTGAGTTAATCTAGATATTGGTGCATAATTAAAATATTATTAACTAAATCAAGATCCAATTTTTGTGGAATATTTTATTATATTTTTTGGAGGGAAAAGGAATTTGTCTTGGGTCAAATACATTTATTTGTAAGTAATAAATAAATAAATGATTTATTTATCATTTTAAGGATGTGGTTGAATAATAATCAAATAAATAATGATTTATCTAATTAATTTCCTTGTTTTGGGTTAAATATAACTCGGAATATTAATTAAACTACTGTTTAACTAATAATTCCTTGAGGAAAATAAAAAATATATATATTTATTTGATATTTCCTCATGGGGTTTCCTGTTTAGACCATAAACAACTTAATAAAGGTGGTTTACCAAGTTATTTTCATAGTGAAAGAAATTTGAGTTCGGGTAAAATTGGTCTTACATGGTGTACCTAGGTCCATCTAATGATAATAGGTTATATGACCAAAAAATGGTGTAACATTTGCGCAAATTGGGCCAAAAATCCCTCTGTATGTAGCGCCAAGTCGGGTTGGGCTGGTAAATGGTCCTATCGGGCCCCGTCGGAGTGCAGAGCTGGTGTGAAATGGTGCGCAATGTTAGCCACCTATAACTTTTTTATATCCAATGGTGGCTAATTTTGTTTTTCAAAACTTCAAGAGATAGTTCCCTTTGAAAACTTATCATCTTTTAAACTTTTTATGATGATTATTTCTCTTTGAGTTAATCTCCAATGCTGTTTCCCTTTTATCCTAAAAAACCTGCTATTTGGCAAGGGAAAGACTGCTTAAAACCCCTATTTTCCATCATTTTCACTCCTCCTTTCACCCATTTTTCCCCCAAAAAATCCCTCAAAAACACCTTCATTTAGCCTCTAAAACCATTCCAAAATCCCTTTTAAACCTTTTATTCCCCCTTCTTTCGTTTTAAATCCTCTTATTTCCCCTACCGGAACCTTGTTTTGGCCTTAAAATCCTTGTTTTTGGCTTAAAAACACCCTTTCTGCAGTATGAGCTTCCTAAGCCCCTGAGGGCTTATTTCCTTTAGCCCCTTTCCTTCACATGACCCAAAGCCCCACAAACGGACGCTTAAAGGCCTAAAAATCCTTTTCCAAACCCCTTTTCCTTTATACTTTCTACTCCCGACATATAAATTTAAAAGCAAATCTAGACCATTGATCTCTACAGATCAACGGTCATCTGGCCCTCATCCTTCCGCCAAAGCACAAACCCACGCGAAAAACCCTTTTCTCTTCTATTTTTTCATTACCCCAACAACATGATTTAAATTAATCTGGACCGTCGATCTATATAGATCAATGGCCCTGAGGTTATTCGATCTCCGCCTTACCCTCTTCCTTACCTTTTCTCTCCATTCATCTATCTGCCCCTTCATTGAATCCCCACCGTTCATTTATCAGATCCAACGGGCGGGATTAAACCTGATGAACCTCATTCACCATTTAAACCCACCCACCACACGACAAAAATGATGACGTAACCATGGACCCCACTCATTCTTCTGCCTGCGCAGCTCTTCATCCATCGCGTGCAATCAGCACCGTTGGATCTGTTGCCCCTCATCCGACGGCGCATGTTGCATTTCACGTTTTTTTTGTGCCCGCGAGCTAACACCAAAAAAAATGTGAAATGGGAAGTATTGGGAGGGACAGGTGTCAGCAAGTGTATGGAATCACGTTTTTTTGGCAAAAATCTGAAACTGCCCCAACGCTACGCGAAAACCATTCCGGTTTTCCACCTTACCACTATTCTCCACAGCATTGTCTTTTTGGTTTTAAATCTCGGCCGTTGATTGTTAAGATTGTATGGTCTCATTTTAATCTCACCCTCGTTTCACTTTCCACCCTAACTTCCCCCCGTCATTCTCACATTTAATTGTGGCCGTCGATCTTTGAGATTGGATGGCTCATGTTATATCTCACCTCAAGTCTTTCACCCTTCATCCATTCTCCCAAACAATGCCATTAGATGATCTCCACCATTGAATGTTTTAATCCAACAACCCATATTAGATTGTGATCTCTTTTCATTTTGCTTCTGTCTTTCTCCAAACGATCTTGTCGAGCAATCTCCGTTGTTCATTGTCTTGACCTAACGGTTCTTATTCATCCTCGCGCACAAACTACATTTTCACCTGTTTCGCTTCCTCCAAGGATTTTTCTCCCTTTTTTGCTGCAAATTACTCCATTTCGCACAACTCCATCCCCTCCACCAAACCTCTGAGCGCAGTTAAAACCAATTCCGCAGGGTTTTATAATGTGTTTGTGTGTTTTTGCAGGGTTTTAAATGGTGTTTGCTCTGTTTTTTTTCCCAGTCACAGATAGGTGAAAAAAGGTCCAGAATGACGATTCTATGGCTTTATCAAAGAAGAAAAAGGAGCTGCAGGTTACATAATTCATGTTTATCATGGATATCACGACCCTTGATCTCATAAACCCTCCATCTGACAAAAAGCCACTTATCCCACTGTAAACAAGCCAAACAAAGAGTATTAGTAATGAAGAATCAAGGTTAAAGGATGATTAAATCCAAAGCCTGAAGATCAGAGCTTTAATCCATAGTTTAAAGGAGTCAAAGATAGTGTTAAGAACAAAGACCCGAAGATGAAGATCAAGGCCTAATGAAGCCTAAAACATAGACAAAAAGCAGATTAAGGTGTTTTAAGGTAAAACAGGGAAAAATATCAGCAAAAGAAGCTTCCACTGCCACATCAGAGGCTAATTGAATCCTCTTCAGCTACTAAAGTGCCACTTGCAGCTTTCATAAATCAAAAGAAGGCATAATTATTGCCTAGTCAGTGATATTTTTTCCTAAAGACAGCTGAACAGTTATTTCAAACAAAGGAACTTATTTCAAACTATCAGCGAAGTTATTGAAAAGATAAGAAAGAGTCTGAAAGTCAATATTTTTACCCATTAAGCCTAAAAAAGAAGAAACAGAGTAAATTAAACACAGTTGTAATTCGATGTTTTCCTACCTTATGCCTTGCATGGTTTTCAGGGCTAGGAGTTGCATTTAGTGTAGAATTAATTACACTTCAATCCTAAAACTGTTCCACCTCCTCATTTCTTATATAAATACTTCTGAAGAATATGAGAAGTTGTTGGTTGGTTAGTAGTTGAAACACTGAAACTCTCTGAAATAATACATAGTCTGTTTGAATTTGAAGAAGAAATTGAAGTCTTGGAAGCTGGATTATGTTTTCACATGCTTGTTCTTGAGAAGGCTCTATCATTGGATCCATGAGCTTGGCTATTGGTGATGTATTCTGAACTATCTATTTTTTTTCCTGTTTTCATTATGTTTCATAAATTCTTACTACAATAAGATGAAAAGTTTGGGCTAAGAAATGACTCCTGGAAGAACCTTAGACCTGTTTATCCTTCAATGTTTTATGTTTTCTTTTGCTGAGGTATTTTAGAGTCTTTAATATTTCTCTTTAGTCCTCATGCTTGTTTATTTCTCTAATAGTTCAAATACTTGGTTTCAGAATGATTTATGGTTTTCCCTACTTGTCTGCTGCCACTTGAAAACTGTTTTTGAAGTCTCCCTTTGAAGTACCATTGTTTATAGTTAGCCAAGGAGTTCTGTTTTGATCATACCCTTTATCCCTGCTTGAACAATTGTTTAAAGGTCTTTAAAGTTGTAATCATAGATGTTTTAGGTATTCCCTCTTTTATGATTGCAATTATCAGTGAATCTTTAATGTTTTCTAATTCCTTTGAAATAAAATCTTTGAGGAAATAGGATGTGCTCCCGAATCTTAGATTTCATTTTAAAAGTTGTCTTGAAGTTATCATTTGCTTAAAGGGTGGTTTGTAGAATTCATGGTTAGCCCTATCTATCAAATACCTCTTTATGTTCAAGTTATGTTTTAAGTTCCCTTTGTTGAGAATTCAAACACTCTTTTCAAATCATTAATGTCCATCTCATTCACAATAACTAAAGGATCCTATGGCCAAGTTAGATTTTCCCTTTGATATCCCATATCCATTGATAAGTTTTTCATAAACCTCTTCTTGACTCCATTTCCCAATGAATTTGACACTTCTTCTTTCTATCTATACTACCTATATGTTTCATGCTCTATTGTGCCAATTCAACCAACAAACAAACAAACACTTGCACCTAATAACTAGTCTAAAATCAAGACTTAAAAGTAAACAAGATATACCTTTGCAAACAAATAATTTGAGATATCCCTCTCTGAGAACAGGAGGACTAGATCCTGGAACTCTAAAGATTGGTTTTGATGTTGCCTTGTCTTTTGGTAAGCCAATCTATCAAAACACAAAACCCCAACATAATGGCGATCACGGTGGGACCTATTGAATCTATGATAGCTTAGCAAACTATTATAAAATCTTTAGTCCTACAAATCTCTAAGAAAATAAGTTAGTAAGTCATAAAGTAGACTCTGTTTGTTTGAGCACCTTAGCTAAGTGTTAAGATCAAACATAGGACACTCTCATAACCATAGAAATATACAAAATCTGAAAATATTTCAGATTGGCTTCATAATAAACATGGTGGTGGAACCATAAAACATTTTACCTTCACAAAAAGATAAAAATTTTCCACCTGGTGACTCCAAAATCCTAAATAGACCTAAATAATCCACTGGGAAACCCATTATTTTTATAACATTATGAAAACTCAGTTAAGAAGACTTTGAGAATTAAAGTTTTCTTGCTAAATATCAGTTAGCCTACTGAAGATTTTCATATTTGGTTAAAATTTTCTTGTTATTGGGTCTGAAAACATAGCATAGTGGCTTCTAGAAGAGTTCATACTAGAGCATATCCTGACCCAAACCCTCCTGAGATAGTTGATAATACTTAAAGAATACTTAGGAAATATCCTAAGGCTCAAGCTTCAACTATTGTCAAACCAATCCAAAGAGCTAATTATGTTCCTGAAAACCTTACAGCTCTACAAGATTCACAAGTTGACTTAAGAAACCCATTTAGAACTAGGTCACTTTATGACATATATCAGATAGATTTAGAGTCTCCATCTTCATCACTAGATAGAGGTGAACATCTTGGTAGCAGAGAAGCTACTCCACCTGATTTACATTTCCTTCATAATTTTGGTTTCTCTCATCCTAGATCTGCTCAAAAAATCTCTTGCTAGTCCATCCACTTCTGTTCTTTACACACCCACTATCCAAAACACTCCATTTCAGCCCACTTTCCCTCTTGTAAATCCACCTTTCCTGCCAGCCATGACAACATGGTATGCCCCATTAATGTTACCACAACCTATGCTTCCCTTACCAAATGATTACCAATCCAAAATTCCTCATTTCACTAGAAATGAACCTACTACTGCCCAACAGCACGTAGATAAGATAAATGATGCCTTTGATTACATGGAGATAGAAAAAGAGACCATTAAGATGAGAATATTTGCCCAAAGTTTAGGAGGGGAAGTAAAAAAATGGTTTAAAAGCTTAACTCCTAACAGCATCATTGATCTTCCTTCTTTGCATCAAACATTCATAAACAAATGGGAAATAAAAAAGAATCCTCTCCAAATATTAGCAAAGTATAGCAGTCTTAAAAGAAATCAAGGGGAGAGTGTTCATGACTACTCCACTAGGTTTAACAGTGTTTACAATTCTCTTCCAGCTCACATGAAACCTCCCCAAGGCATGGCCTTAGTAATATATCTTGAAGGTTTTGATGCTGAAATGGCCTATCAACTTAGAGAGAGAGATTACTTAACTCTAGAAGACATGCAGAAGGGAGATGTGAGTGTAGAAGCAAACATTATTGAGAAAAGAGAAAACATTATTAAGATCAGAGAAGAGGGTAAGTTATAAAGATGATATTGCACCCTCAAGCTCATCTTCTGACACCAAAATTGACAACCTAGTAAAATTAATGGAGAAGATGCTTGAAAAGATCAACTTAAATGATAGAGTGCCACCAAAAGAAAATCAAAGCAACCCCCAAAACAGAAATAGAAATCAAAATTTCAAAAGAGAAAATAATCAAGATAGGCAAATAGACAATGACCAACAAATTAGACCTCCCTTCCAACAAAACTATGTAGATAAAGAGGAAGAAAGGAAGATTAAAAGGTTGGGAGAAGATCATGTAAACTTGATTGGATCAAATAGTGGGGATGATGTTTTCCTCACTGAAGAAGAACAAGGTTTCTTCTCCTCAAATCAAAATGAAAACACCTATGAGGATTCTGATGATTATAGATTGGGGTTTGAAAATGCAATCATGGAGGTGCACAAACAATATGATCTTAGGAGCAAAGGGAACATATATAATTCAAAAGATAAAAACACTAGTACTGCTGTTAAGAAAAATGCAGAAAATTAGCCTAAGAATACAACAAAGAAACCCAACATTTTGGATTAAAAAACATATTTAAACAAATAGAAGAATAGCCAGCCAAACATTGAGCAAAGCATGCCTAGCACTTCAGCTAGTGGACCTAACAAAATTTTCCCAAATTGTAGTCCAAACAAAGTTCAGCAAATCAAAATTGCTGAAAGGAATTCAATTGAAAAAACAGATGTAAATATGACAAAATCCATAGTTCCTTTCAGCCTTGAGGGAGGGATTGCAAAGATAAAAATTACCATACCTCTAGCTGAACTAGTAACCCAAGAAGTGTATAAAAACCAAGTTTTGAAAGCTTTGAACTTAGGAAGTGATACTGACACTTTAAACTTGATAGATGAAAAACCTAAGTTGTTGTTTGGTCCAGAAGTTGAAGGAAAATACCAAGAAGGAGATGTCGCTCCCTTCTATGTCAGTTTGAATATACATGATAGGATATTACACAATGCAATGTTAGACTCTGGAGCTTCACATAATCTTATGCCCAAAGTAGTAATGAAAGCTTAGGCTCAGAAATTACTAAAACATACATGGATTTGTATTCCTTTGATTCAAAAAGAGTCAAATGCTTGGGTTTAATCAAAGATTTATGTGTTAACTTATCTCAAATCCCTGCTAAGAGTCTAGTAATGGACATAGTAGTAGCTAAAATTCCCCCAAAGTATGGCATGCTTTTATCAAGATCACGGGGAGCCAAACTTCAGGGAAGCCTTCAAATGGACATGTCTTATGCCACCATCCCAGTTTTTAACCAAAACAGAAGATTATATAGGGAATCCCACATGAAATACATGGTGAGCAACATAGAAAAACCAAACAACTCTCCAATCTATTCCATTTAGTCAAGCTTAGATTCCTTTATCTTATACAATGAAGATGAAATCACTCAACAAGAAAATGAAAACAAAGAGGAAATCAGTTTACCAGAACAATCAAAACTTCCCTCAAATCAGATACAAAACATTGGCAATCCACAGCAACAAGAAAATGAAAATGAGGCAGATATACTTTGGACAATAAATTTTGATGGATCTTGTAATAAAACAAGTGAAGGGGTAGGTGTATGGATTCAAAATACAAATTAGAGTTATTCATATAAATTAGATTTTCCATGCACCAACAATATTGCTGAATATGAAGCACTTCTCCTTGGCTTACAGTTGCTTAAAAAATTAGAAGCCCAGAAAATTTCAATCCTAGGAGATTCTGAACTTATCATAAGACATATCAAAGGAGAATATTCAGCTAAAAACCCAAGACTTAGAGAATATCGAAATTCTGCTCTTGATTTATTAAAGACCTTTGAGAAATATGAACTCATTTTCATTCCAAGAGCACAAGATAATCTAGCAAATGAACTTGCTTTCACTGCCAGCAATTGCCAAGTACCTCTGATAAATGAACATCTCAACATAAAGGTCAAAAATAGGCCTGCAGTGCATGAAAATGAGGACCACTGGCAAGTGTTTGACATTGACAAACACATAGATGATTTCCTAAAATCAAAAAATGATTTTGCTATACCAGCATTAGAAACCATCCATGAAGAAAACTGTTTGGATAATGAACAAATCCCAGAAACAGAAATGACAAATTCTGTTGATATAAATCATTGTGAGAATATTTTTGAAGCAGAATTGATTGACAACACAGACCAGAAAGACTTGGAATTTTTACAATGCAAGAATGATACAATTCCAAGAGGTCTCACACCTTTAGAACACCTTTTTGACTTTAATGATGTAGCCAAAGAACCAAGAATGGAGCCTATGGAAACAGATCTAGAAGAACTGAACATAGGCAACCTAGCATAACCCAAAATGATCAAACTGTCCATCACTCTTCCATCTCATATAAAATTGCAATACATAGAGTTGTTCAAAGAATTTAGAGATGTGTTTGCTTGGGAATACAAAGATCTGAAATCTTATGACACTAGCATCATTCAACACAAAATTCCTCTTAAAGAAAATCAGAAACCTTTCAAACAAAAAATAAGGAGGATAAACCCTGTTTTATTGCCTTTAGTCAGGAAAGAAATTGAAAAGATGTATGATACTGGGATTATAGTACCCATTAGATATTCAGAGTGGGTGTCAAACTTAGTTTCTGTTAGGAAGAAGACAGGGGAAATCAGGCTCTGCATTGACTTTAGAAATTTAAATAAAGCCTCTCTAAAAGACAACTACCTCTTGCCCAAGATGGACCATATACTTCAAAAGGTAGTTGGGTCAGAAAGGATATCACTGTTGGATGGGTTCTCAGGTTACAATCAGGTGTTAGTGCTCCCAAGTGATCAACACAAAACTGCTTTTACTACACCTTGGGGCACCTTTATGTATGTCAAAGTGCCATTTGGTTTGATGAATGTAGGGGCCACCTTCCAAAGTGCCATGGACATAGCCTTCTCAGAAGATATTGGCTATTTTATAATCATTTACCTTGATGACATAACTGTCTTCTCAAAGACTGATGAAGAACATTTGATTCACTTAAGAAAAGTTTTTGAGAAATTTAGGATATTTGGTTTATCTTTGAATCCCAAAAAGACACTCTTCGGTCTCCAAGAAGGCAAGCTTCTTGGTCACATAATTTCAGAAGAGGGAATCAAAGTAGACCCTAAAAGAATAGATGGTATATTAAAAATCAACCATCCAAGAAGCCTTAAAGAGTTACAATCTTTCATTGGGAAGATAAATTTCTTGAGTAGGTTTATCCCCAACCTTGCTGAGCTATTAAGAAACATTACAAACATGCTTAAGAAATAAGTAGGTGTGAAATGGACTACACAAGCTAAACAATCATTTGAATGGGTCAAAAAAGCTCTTACTCAAACACCAGTCTTGATTAGTCCAAATTTCACCAAAGACTTTTATATCTTTTCTTTTGCATCCGAACATACAATAGATGCAGTTTTACTTCAAAAGAATGAATTGGGGCAAGAACAACCAATATCTTTTTTTAGTAGGGATTTAAGAGATGCTCCTCTCAAATATAACATCATGGAGAAGCAAGCCTTAGCATTAGTGAAAGCATTAAAGGACTTTAGAGTCTACATTTTACACTCTCACATAATTTCTTTTGTTCCACATACTGTTGTCAAGGATATTCTAAGTCAAGACCCTGCTGGTAAAAGGGGAAAATGGAGTGCTACTATTCTTGAATATGACTTAGAAATTAGGCCCACCAAACTAATTAAAGGGTAGGGATTAGAAAAAATCATGGCTGAGTCAAACTTCCAAGCACTACATATGAATATGGTGGATGTATTGGAAGAAATAGAAGAATTCACTTCTCCTTTCGTTAAAGAAACATTTCAGAATTCTCCTTGGTATGCTGCCATTATTTATGTACTTTTATATCTAAATGCCCCTCCTTATTTGTCTATAAACTAAAGCTAGATTTTTGAAACAGAAGGCTTTGAATTATTGCATACTAGATGGGGTATTATATTGGAAAAATGTTGTTGGAATTTTTCTTATATGTTTACTTGAAGATGATGCTGGAAAAATCATGCATGAGATGCATGAAGGAGAATGTGGAGTACATCTCTACTGGAAGACCACAGCAAACAAAATCCTCAAATCTGGTCACTATTGGCCCATCCTTTTCCCAGATACTCAGAAGTTAGTCATGTCTTGCCATAAGTGTCAAATTTTTGATGGAAAAAGGAAACTCCTTCCCTTACCTTTACATCCTATCAGTGTTGAGGCACCCTTTCAACAATGGGGCTTGGACTTCATTGGGGAAATTCACCCATATTCATCAGCCCAACATAAGTGGATCCTCATTTCCACTGATTATTTTACCAAGTGGATAGAAGCTATACATCTAGGAATGCTACTGACTCTATCATTATCAAGTTCCTTGAAATAGACATCCTATCCAGATTTGGTTGTCCTAGAAAAATCATAACAGACAATATTGATGCCTTTAAGTCTAAAAAAATGGTTGATTTCTGTTACAAATACCACATCACCTTGGGCCACTCTATTTCCTATTATCCCCAAGGGAATGGATTAGCTGAATCCTCCAATAAGAGCTTTATCAACATCATCAAAAAGTTGTTGGAGCAGAATCAGAAATCATGGCACAATAAGTTGGTTCATGCCTTATGGGCTAATAGATTAACCACAAAGAAGTCAATAAATATGTCCCCCTATCAGCTGGTCTATGGCATGGATGCAGTCTTCCCAGCATCATTAGGAGTTCCAGTCATGAAACTCCTCCAAGAAGTGCAAATTGAAGAGAATGATATGCAGAGAAGAATCAGCCAAAAAATTCATTTACAATAGTCCAGAGAAGAGGTCTATGAAATAACACAACTAGTTCAAGAAAATATCAAGAAACTATTTGATAAAAGGACTAGGGCAAACAATTTCCAAATTGGAAATGTGGTTCTTAAATGGGATTCAAGAAGGGAAGAAAAGGGAAAACATGGCAAGTTTGAGAACTTGTGTAAAGGACCCTATATTATTCATGTTGAGAGGGGTCATAATGCATTTTTCCTAAAATAATTGAATGGAGAAGATCTATATGAGGGTCCTGTCAATGGCGGGATGCTCAAGAATTACTTCTGCCAAGAATCATGAGTTTCAAAGAATTTTGTTATCCATTGTGAATATCATTATTTAAACATTTCATTCAAAGTTAGAAAAATAAAAATAAAAAAACAATAGAAAAGAAAAGAGGGCAGATTGTAAAAACAAGAAAGGTACAGCCCCATACCAAAAAACAGAGACAAAGTCCGAAAGTGTGCAAGCTCAAATGCCACTCCTAAAAAACACACTTCTAGTTAGTCATACAGCCTAATCATGACTAATTAGCCTTTCAATTTACTACTGATAGGTTAGTGAATTAAATCAGCCAAACAACAAAATCTTGGCTTATCAGTAAGGTAGATTAGGTTAGAAGAAAGGAGGTTCAAACATGCTCAAATCTTGAATGTTTGAGATAGAAAGAGAACTCGTTCTAATAAGCTCAAAAATTGAACTAGAAAGAGAGAAAAGACAAATCAAACAAGTTCAAAATCAGAGTTAAAGAAATAATGAAGGAGGTTTTAATTTTTAGATCTTAAGCCTTCACAATTTTGTTTTAAATTTTCTGCAAATTTTAGTCTACGTGCAACTTGTTTTTATGCCATAGATCTGCAGCAAGTCAAACTGCTTAATCTTGGCTTGGCTGTTTTTGAATTTCTTGTTTTAGAATTTAGAGAATAAAGTTCTGTCAGACAGTCTAATCCTAACAGATAGTAGCTAGGTAGAGAATTTGTGAACTCAACTGTTTAAACTGAGTTCATGGAGAAATAAGAGTAGAAATACATTAGTTTCCTATTTTTTCAAAATAATAAAATTTTGTTGAAGAGAGTTTGCTAGTCCAAATTCACTCTGAAAGAAGAAAAAATGTTAGGATCATTAGGAATGGGTAGGTAGAGATGTTGTTTTGATATAATTCCATTGTTTCAGATCACTGCAGAGGTAATTATATCTAAAGAAGGTCAGCCATAGGAAAAGAAAGGTTGCTGCCCAATGGATGAAGGCACTGGTTTAATGAAAGCCAAAGATTTATAGCTGAGGTTCTAGACACCTAAAGAACCAGCTGTCTTCCCCAAGTGGAGCCACTGTTAGCCACCTATAACTTTTTTATATCCAATGGTGGCTAATTTTGTTTTTCAAAACTTTAAGAGATAGTTCCCTTTGAAAGCTTATCATCTTTTAAAGTTTTTATGATGATTATTTCTCTTTGATTTAATCTTCATTGTTGTTTCCCTTTTATCCTAAAAAACCTGCTGTTTGCTAAGAGAAATATTGCTTAAAACCCCTATTTTCCATCATTTTCACTCCTCCTTTCACCCATTTCCCCCCCACAAAATCCCTAAAAAATACCTTCATTTAGACTCTAAAACCATTCCAAAATCCCTTTAAAACCTTTTATTCCCCCTTATTTGGTTTTAAATCCTCTTATTTCCCCTACCAGAACCTTGTTTTGGCCTTAAAATCCTTGTTTTTGGCTTAAAAACACCCTTTCTGCACTATGAGCTTCCTAAGCCCCCGAGGGCTTATTTCCTTTAGCCCCTTTCCTTCACATGACCCAAAGCCCCGCAAACGGGCTCTTAAAGGCCTAAAAATACTTTTCCAAACCGATTTTCCTTTATACTTTCCACTCCCGACATATAAATTTAAAAGCAAATCTAGACCATTGATCTCTGCAAATCAATGATCTTCTAGCCCTCATCCTTCCGCCAAAGCACAAACCCACGCAAAAAACCCTTTTCTCTTCTATTTGTTCATTACCCTGACAACATGATTTAAATTAATCTCGACCATTGATCTATATAGATCAATGGCCCTAAGGTTATCCAATCTCCGCCTTACCCTCTTCCTTACCTTTTCGCTCCATTCATCTATCTGCCCCTTCGTTGAATCTCCACCGTTCATTTGTCAGATCCAACGAGAAGGATTAAACCCGATGAACCTCATTCACTATTTAAACCCACCCACCACACGACAAAAATGATGACGTAAACATGGACCCCACTCCTTCTTCTGCCTGCGCAGCTCTTCATCCATCGCGTGCGATCCACACCATTGGATCTACTGCCCCTCATCCAACGGCGGACGTTGCTTTTCGCATTTTTTTTGTGCTCATGAGTTAACACCAAAAAAAACACGAAATGGGTGGTATTGGGAGGGACAGGTGTCGGCAAGTGTATGGAATCACGTTTTTTTGACAAAAATCTGAAACCACCCCAATGCCGCGTGAAAACCATTCCAGTTTTCCGCCTTACCACTATTCTCCACAGCATTGTCTTTTCGGTTTTAAATCTCGGCCATTGATTGTTAAGATCGGATGGTCTCGTTTTAATCTCACTCTCATTTCTCTTTCCACCCTAACTTGCCCCCGTCATTCTCACATTTAATCTTGGCCGTCGATCTTTGAGATTAGAAGGCTCACGTTATATCGCACCTCAAGTCTTTCGCCCTTCGTCCATTCTCCCAAACAATGCCATTGGACAATCTCCACCGTTCAATGTTTTAATCCAACGGCCCACATTAGATCGTGATCTCTTTTCATTTTCCTTCCATATTTCTCCAAACGATCTTGTCAGGAAATCTCCGACGTTCATTGTCCTAATCTAACGGTTCTTATTCATCCTCATGCCCAAACTACATTTGCACCTGTTTCGCTTCCGCCAAGGGTTTTTCTCCCTTTTTTGCTGCAAATTCCTCCATTTCGCACAGCTCCATCCCCTCCACCAAACCTTTGAGCATAGTTAAAACTAATTCTGCAGGGTTTTATAATGTCTTTGTGTGTTTTTGCAGGGTTTTAAATGATGTTTGCTCTGTGTTTTTTCCCAGTCACAGATAGGTAACAAAAGGACTAGAATGACAATTTTGTGGCTTTATCAAAGAAGAAAAAGGAGCTGCAAGTCACGGAATTCATGTTTATCAGGGATATCACGACCCTCGATCTCAGAAACCCTCCATCTGATAGAAAGCCACTTATGCCACTGTAAACAAGCCAAACAAAGAGTATCAGAAATGAAGAATCAAGGCTAAAGGATGATTAAAGCCAAAGCCCGAAAATCAGAGCTTTAATCCACAGTTTAAAGGACTGAAAGACAATGTTAAGAACAAAGACCCGAAGATGAAGATCAAGGCCTAATGAAGCCTAAAACACAGACAAAAAGAAGATTAAGGTGTTTTAAGGTAAAATAGGGAAAAATATCAGCAAAATAAGCTTCCACTGCCACATCAGAGGCTAATTGAATCCTCTTCAGCTACCAAAGTGCCACCTACAGCTTTCATAAATCAAAAGAAGGCATAGTTATTGCCCAGTCAGTGATATTTTTGCCTAAAGATAGCTGAATAGTTATTTCAGACAAAGGAACTTATTTCAAACTATTAGCGAATTTATTGAAAAGATAAGAAAGAGTCTCAAAGTCAATATTTTTACCCATTAAGCCTAAAAAAGAAAAAATAGAGTAAATGAAATAGAGTTGTAATTCGATGTTTTCCTGCCTTATGCCTTGCATGGTTTTCAAGGCTAGGAGTTGCATTTAGTGTAGAATTAATTACACTTCAATCCTAAAACTCTTCCACCTCCTCATTTCTTCTATAAATACTTCTGAAGAAGATGAGAAGTTGTTGGTTGGTCAGTAGTTGTAACACTGAAACTCTCTGAAATAATACATAGTCTGTTTGAATTTGGAGAAGAAATTGAAGTCCTGGAAGCTGGATTATGTTTTCCCATGCTTGTTATTGAGAACACTCTATAATTGGATCCATGAGCTTGGCTGTTGGTGATGTATTCTGAACTGTCTGCTATTTTTCCTATTTTCATTATGTTTCATAAATGCTTACTACAGTAGGATGAAAAGTTTAGGCTAAGAAATGACTCCTGGAAGCACCTTAGACCTATTTATCCTTCACTATTTTATGTTTTCTTCTACTGAGGTATTTTAGAGTCTTTAATCTTTCTCTTTAGTCCTCATGCTTGTTTATTTCTCTAATAGTTCAAATACTTGGTTTCAGCATGATTTATGGTTTTCCCTGCTTGTTTGTTGCCACTTGAAAACTGTTTTTGAAGTCTCCCTTTGAAGTACCATTGTTTATGGTTAGCCAAGGAGGTCTGTTTCGATCATGCCCTTTATCCCTGCTTGAACAATTGTTTTAAAGGTCTTTAAAGTTGTAATCATAGATGTTTTAGGTGTTCCCTCTTTTATGATTGCAATTACCAATGAATCTTTAATGTTTTATAAGTCCTTTGAAATAAAATCTTTGAGGGAATAGGATGTGCTCCCGAATCTTAGATTTCATTTTAAAAGTTGTCTTGAAGTCATCATTTTCTTAAAGTGTGGTTTGTAGAATTCATGGTTAGCCCTGTCTATCAAATACCTCTTTATGTTCAAGTTATGTTTTTAAGTTCCCTTTGTTGAGAATTCAAACTCTCTTTTCAAATCATTAATGTCCATCTCATTCACAATAATTAAAGGATCTTATGGCCAAGTTAGATTTTCCCTTTGATATCCCATATCCATTGATAATTTTTTCATAAACCTCTTCTTGACTCCATTGCCCAATGAATTTGACACTTCTTCTTTCTATCTATACTACCTAGACCTTTCATGCTCTACTGTGCCAATTCAATGAACAAAAAAACAAGCACTTACACCTAATAACTAGTCTAAAATCAATATTTAAATGTAAACAAGATATACCTTTGCAAACAAATAATTTGAGAGATCCCTCTCTGAGAATAGGAGGACTAGATCCCGGAACTCTAAAGATTAATTCTGATGTTTCCTTGTCTTTTGGTAAGCCAATCTATCAAAACTCAGGACCCCAATAGGCAGTCAGACCAGTCTAAGCATGTGCATAGCGCCTTGTCCGGTGCATAGCACCACCCTCCTGGTGTTCAGCGCAGTGTAATTTAACACTGTGGCTTCCCCCTCTATGCGCAGTCCCAACGACTCAATGCGTAGCACCTTCGTCGGTGTGTAGCACCTGAAACCTTTACCAATTTTTGCAGAAAACCCCCCAGAAATTACTTAAATGGCTCTCCTCTTCCTTTGCAAGCCAAAATGAGTTGGGAGGATGGTAAAAGAAGAGCCTTACATTCTTTTTGAAAAATGATTTTAGGATCAAAAACCCACCTTTATAATGTTTACCTTCCCTTCTTTCTTTTCCCTGATTTTTTGTTCTTTTTGTCCTGTAGGTGGTAGGACTTTGAGGAAAAAAATGATTTTTATCTTTGTTGGATTGTCATGATGTTCTCTTTGTACTCACAAAACTTTCCACAAGCTTAAATTTGGCTTCTTATCCATAATTGAAAACATAAGTCTTTTCTTGAAAATCAAAGGTCATTTTGACAAATTTTTTGATAAAAATAGGCAGACATTGACATTAGTGTTCTATTTTTAAGGTTTTCTTCACTTTTTCCTTTCCATGGACTTCAAAACTTGTAAACAGCAAGCTTGTGACCATTGTGGCATTTTCACCTTGGAGTTTTCAGTCACAAATCCTTTATGCCTTTTGATTGCTTGGTGGATAGACTGAAAGGAGAATTTTGCCTCTTCCTCAAACTGTCATTCTGTCATGTTTTTCACTGGTGTCTTTCCATTGGCCACTTCTGTTCTTGCAGGTGCCAACAAAACTTTTTTTCATTTGATCACTTGTCTTTTTGGTGTTTAACACCTCATTTTATCAATAGTGAACCTATTCTTGTCATAATTACCTCCTTGGGAAATCTTACCTCATGCTTGTCTCCTTTGACCATTTGAAAATTCCTCTGGCTGTTCTTTTGAGAAGTCAAACCCTTGCATTGATATTCCTTGCTCTTTTTGTCCTTTTGCTGAGGTGTGATCAGTGCCTCTTTGTCAGACCCTAAAGAGTAGCTTGAAACACTTTGAAGACATCTGCTGTTATGAAGGAGGCTTTTTGTCATCATTTGACCTATTTTTCATTCTTCCCAAACTTTGAGGAGAAAAAAACTGAATTTTGGCCACTTTTTGGCAACCCTAGCCAAATTTCCTCTATGCGCAGCTCCACTCCACCTATGCATAGTGCCAATTTGTAGAGGGAATTTGGAGGCCTTCCCAGTGTCAGAATGAGCTCTGTGATAGCTTGTTGGAAAGTGTGTTATGTATAATTTCCAATAATTCTTTTGTCTTTCCATTTTGTGTCGATTTACCTATCCATAAACTAAGTTTCCCAACGCTGGTCAAAAAGTGCTAAATGATGGTGCATAAATGCAAAGTGCTGGTGCAGACAACTTGTGGAGGCCTTCCTTAAATCCAAATTGAGATCATGATAGCTCATTTTAAATCTCTTCAAGTCTAGTTGTCATTTGACTCATCAACTAAGTCATTTGGACACTCCGCTATGAGAAAACCTTATTTTCCCAAGGTCACTCTAGCAATGCAGAAATTCTCCTGGGACACCTGTGGTTTTGATATTGCTCCCAAACCATGATACCTGTGTAAACCCTGAAGGGGGTTTTTCTTCTTGGCCCTATTATGGACAAAAACCTCTCTCAAATTTTCCAAATTCATCTCTATTTGGTCAGAAACACAATTTAAAGAAAAATTGGCCCTAGGCATGACACATGGCTTGTCTCTTGGAATGAATTCTTGGAAAATGATGGAGGCATGATGTTTATGAGTTGGTATGGACTTATTCTTTCTGACATGATCTATCAAATGAATACTTTTCTCTTGTGCCTCCTTTTCACATCAAACCCTAGCTTAGTTAGAAGAGGAAATTAGGGTTTGGTGTAGGGGATTTAGGACTGCCTTGTAGAGGGAGGGGAATGAAGGGGTTAAGGGTTTTCTAAATTATTGGGGAAATTTTGGGGGATAGGGATAGATTTTAGGGAGTAGGGAAAGTGTAATTTCAAGGATTGAGTGAGGGTAAGGGGTCCAAAAGGGAAAAACACAGGCCTAGTCTTAAAAAGCGTCAAATTGTGGCAATAGACTAGGTTTTGTAGAAAAATGATGAATTTGAGGGATAGGAGTGATGGGAAGTGTTTATGAAGGTATATTAAGGATAGGAGGAGGTGTAAGAGAATCAAGATACAAGCCTTGTTGATGTTTAACCATGAAGGTCATGAAACCAAGAAAAAATGCCCTTAAAAGCCCTAAATGGACAATGGAGGAGTTAGGCAAAACAAAATAGAGGGCTGAGGCCAAAGGTGACACAACAAAGAAAAAATGAGTGACATGAGCCCATGATGGGTCTTCTGGGATGGGTGAGCTGAGAACTGACATGATGGGATGATGAAATAGTGAAAAAATTATCTTAAGGATAATGAAGGTAGTGATATTTCTAGAACTCACAATGTTCATGAACTTTGTTTCTAGAAATCTAGAACCAATACTTAGTCATCTTCAGATAGTGAAAATTATGGATGACTAACAAAATAATCAGGTAATGCAGAAACACACATCTTTAAATTTTTAATACTTTCTGTTATGGTTCCTATTTTGTCTACAACAAGAAGGGTGTATATGTTCATTGATGGTTTATATGAACCTCTTCATGGGTTGGTTAAATCTACCAAGCCTACTACCCTACATGATGATATTGAAAGGGCTAGAGACCTTCAAGATGCCTTGCCAAAAGCAAAGGCAAAATTTCAACATAAGCCCTCTTTTCCATCAAAGGGAAAAGAAGAAAAGGTTGCTCCTTCTAAGGAAAGTCAATATAAAAAACCTCTTGATGATGATGTCTGGAGAGATCTAAGAAGAAGGAAGCTCTGCTTCACTTTCCAAGAAGCTTGGGCACCTAGTTGTAGATGTGTAGCTAGAAAAGCACATTACATAGAGGTCTTCCCAGATGATGAGGAAGAATACTAAGAAGAACAAGGGAGGGGTCACAATGCTAGATTAGCAGGAGATGATCCACCACCACCTGGAGGTGAGAAGGGAGAAATTTCTCCAATTATAGGCACTCTTGCATCACTAAGAGTGATACCAAATTGTCATGAAAATTCCACACAAAAAACAGAGATGAAATTACACAGTGGAAGTAGGGATATGATGATCCCATCTATTATGCACATGAGGATGATCCATGAGACATCATTATCTTGTGGTAAACCCCATGGGAGACAAACTGATTTAGATTTGGTGAAATATGTCTCACATATTGATGCTCCTTTCATAGATCCAGGAAGTATGGGGGCATGAAAAGACCAAAATATAGCGCCGAGAGGCATGGGTGAGCCCAATGAGGAGGGAGATATTCTTCCACTATCACTACTACCCACTCTCTCATCTCATACTGCGCTGAGAGGAAATACTGCAATATTGGAGAATGACACCATCAAGGGGCAAGGAGACCATTCCTTGGCTATGGAGACTCAGAAGATGATCTCACTTAGAAAGAAATATTCCATACATGATAGAAGATGGTGGCCAAACATGCATGCTTTAATTAAACCAAGGAAGTATTGGATAGATGATAGCCTCTCATGGGAGACTAGCTTTCAAAAGCCTCAAGATTTACTTGAGCATGTGCATATGCAAGGAGGGCAGTAAGGAAGGAATAGAAACCTTCCAACATGTACCGTTGACATGGGATATGTCAAGGAGGAGAATAGCCATATGACAGACATTCTTTGTGATAGATCATCATCGCTATCACTATGGGAGATTGATCCATATTGGAAATCCCAACTGTTGGTGGATTATTCCAAGGATCATCACACATGCATGATACTTGAAGACAAACTACAAGAAGAGGGATATTCAATCCAAGAATGAGTCATCTATTATCATGGTAGGATTTTATTTTCTATAGCCTCGAAGCTCAAGGAGAAGTTGCTACAAAGGGCTTATGAAGAGTTCTTTTTCAGCCACACATATTTCATGAGATTCTACAACATCATCATGAGAAGCTACACTTGGAAGGGCTTTGAATGAGAACTATATTAGAATTTTCAAAGATGCATGTACCATGTGGAGTTGGGGCAGCAACATAACTCTATAAAGGAGTTAATTCAGCCACCTCTTTCTTCTTTTGAAAGGGGAGATAGATCTATGCACCACTCCATTTGTATGAGGAGAATTTTTGGTGAAAGATATGCTTCTGTACATAATGATTTATTTGATGAACATATCCATTCTTTTACTATGTTTATGTAGGCCATAGCTCCAAGGAGGAGGACTATACCCTATAAACTTCATGGCCAACTTTGGGCCACAAAAATTTCTAAACATGGCCACTCCCTTGGAGGAGAAAGGGAGATGATTTTATATCATGATGGGTGCACTCCAAAGGCACCAAATATATCTCACACTTTCATCCATAGTGAGATGACTTGGGAAGAAATTAAGTGGTGGGGAAACCACTTACCACATCATGATATGATGCAGTCAGGAGATGCACTACGCTGGTTCTACATGTGGGACTATGACCCACCTCCATATGCACAAATTTCTGTTTGTATGTATGTAGTTTTGATCCCATACATTGATGAGGTACTTGTACTTTTTATGGGAATGTATTGACGGAGAATGGGAGGTATGTATGTGCCCTATGAGATGGAGATTCTCCATGTTCACTATGCTACATGTTTCAGGAAGAAAATTGGGCAAACCATGTTTGTTTCATTTGAACTATTGTCTCCTTATGGGATGGATTATTTGCATCTCATGAGAACTTTGGAGGAGCAATTCATGGAGGGATGGATTGGTGAACACTTAGCTTATGAGGGAAGCTTATCATATGTTGGTGTCACCAATGGAGGAAGGAAAGATTTGCAGCACTCACCTTGTCAATTGCTTGAGGACAAGCAAAATTTGCGAAGGGAGGGCTGTAATATTCCCAATTAGTCATGAGCTAATTGGAATATTCATTTTTGTTTTGATGCTTTATTTAAAGAATAAGAGGGCAAAGGAGGTCCATATTTCTCCTTAATAATGAATAAATAAATGCCAAATGCGAAAGAGAAAAATCTTGGTAGCTTAATTTAAGCACCCTTAGTGTGAAAGGGGTTGGATCACTTTGACTGGGTCAACCTTGACCAAATCAACAACGCTATCATGGAGGAGTGGCCATCAATGAGGTACAACATAGTTTTAGATGGAGATGAATTGTGTGAATGTAGTGATATTTTTGGATGGGGCTTCGGGTTTGCAAGCTCATATTCTATTTAAGGAGAGGATGGAAGCCATATGGAGGTTGTTGATGTATATGATATTTCTGAATATATGGTTTGTTTAGACATATATCTTTCTCTTTCTATTTAGCTAAGATAGTGTGTTGTTTAGCACAGGGTGTTCTTGATTGAGAATCCCACCTCTTCCATTGAGTAGCTCTTGGAGGAGTCTTGCACTACATTGTCCACTATCTGGCTTAAGGCCAAGCTTCTTCTTTCAACTATAACACAGATCCTATTGAGGGTTTGGTTTTTTTTGAAAGCTATAGCAAGTGGATATTAGATCTCTAGAACTAGGCCATTTGAGTTCTCATTTTCAGTGGAGGAGGTTTCCACTTCATTGGGAGGAAATTATTGAAGGGTTTTGAGCTCATTTTCATATCTTGGCATCAGGCCAACCTTATTTTGATCCCTACAACATAGTTTACTTCTAGATCTGCATTATTTATGTAGGAGGAGTTGCAGGGTGGTTTAGCACACCATTTGGAGAGTTGATTTTCTAGTGATGGGGATCTACCCTTCACTTTGAGGATCTATTGGATGAGGATATTTTATTGATCATATCAGATCAACCACACTTTCTAGATTTGTATTTTTAGTAGATCTGCAGTCTTAGATCTCAAATCTACAACTTGTATTTGGTGTTTTGCTGAAAACCCTTGAGGGGTTCTTTAGAGGAGCTTGTATAGTGCATGGATCTGATATAGATCTAACTTTTGGAGCACATATCAGCTCTAGATATGATGTATAATATAATTTTGTTGTAGAGCCAATAAAATAATGATGTAAGGGTTTTCCAACTTTTATATATGGTTGCAACACCTCTTATTGAGGCATTTTATTCATTGGAGGCTTGTATTTCATGTTATGCATCTTATGGGCCATCATTTACATGTATTTTTCTGTTGTAATTTCATATTAAAGGTCTCCATATTGGCCTCTTGCTTTATAAATGATGATCTGCATTATTTTTCCAACATTTTGCACTATATTCCTTCTTTTCCCATTTGGAAATATTACAGGCTCAAGAATGCCCCTGCCATATTTTTGCATGTGGTGGTAGAAGTGTTCAAGGAATTCATTTATAAGTTTCTGGAAGTATACTTTGACAATTGGACAGTGTTTGGGTTGGTAAAGAAGCATGTGTCCAACCTGTGCATGATGTTGGATGCTTGCAGAAAGCACCAGATTTCACTAAACATTAAGAATTTCATATTTTGTGTACCTTCCGAGATTTTGTTAGGACATGTGGTATGTAAATAGGGATTGATGGTTGACACAGCCAAGGTTTTAGTTATCATCAATTTAGCAACCCCCACCATTCAGAAACAACTGTGCTCAATCCTTGGGCACACTGACTACTATAAGAAGTTTATTCAAGGGTACGCGTTGATCACATCACCAATGGAGAAGTTGCTAAAGAAGAACGTGTCTTTTTTCTGGGATGAGGAGTGTTAGAAGAGTTTTGAATTTCTCAAGGAAAAGATGTTCACTGCGACTATCCTCATATTTCCTAACTGGGTGAAGGTCATTCATTTTCATGTGGATGAATCAAGGATTGCCCAAGGAGCTGTGCTTGTGTAGCCCAGGGAAGGAGACATTGACCACCCAATTGCGTTTGCTAGCAGGAAACTTTCTAGCATAGAGAATAAATACTCTACTATTGAACATGAAGGATTGGCAATGGTGTATGCCCTGAAGAAATATCAGCTCAAGGGAGAGCAGCTATACGCTCTCCATACGTCCCTCTCCGAGGATATCCAGCACAGACATAGGCGGGCACAACAGCAGCTGATTGAGGTGGAGCAGACCATCGCAGATAAGACTACTGAGGCTGTCCAGACACAAACCGTGTGCATCACTGTCGTTGCGCAACAAAAAAAGTTGGAATATATAATCAACACACTTTGCGAAGGTGTGCCAGAGGTCATTACGGCCTCTGATTCCCCACAAGACAAGATCAAAGGCTTAGTATTGTTAGGCCTCTATAGTTTGCAAGATTGGCAAGAACAAATGCTGCAGAGCCAAGATCAAAACCACTTTGGAATCCTAGGATCTAGCCCTCCTGGATTCAGAGAGGGATATCTCTTTATAATTGTTTTCAAAGATATTATCTTTAAGGTTTATGATATAATATTAGGCTAGTTATAAAGCGCAAGGGTTTTTGTTTGTTTTGGTTGGGATGAATATCATTAAAATGAAGGAAGTATTTTGAAGGGTAAAGTTGTGAGTAGGTTGAAAATGGTTCAACTGATAGGATAACTGAGAAACCGTGTCAATCCATTGGGCTATGGAGTCATAAAGGATTTAATTGCATAGCTAGTTTCAAGAGTGGTCTATGGGGCAAGTCATCTATGTCAACAGATCTCTTTAAGTTGATTTATGGTATGAAACATTAAGAAGTGGTGAAAGAAGCAAACATATAAGAAAACAAAGAATCACTTAAGATCAAGTAAGGACTTTTAACCTAGCCTTCTTTCAGCATACTCAAAGGAAAACAAAGAATAGCTTACGATCAAATAAGGACTTTTAACCTAGTCTGCTTTCAGCATATTCTCAAAGAAAAAATTTAAGATAAAACAAAGAATAGCTTAAGATCAAGTAAGGACTTTTAACCTAGCCTGCTTTTGACATACTTTCAAGAGATCTTTAAAGCAACTATTGGAGAAGAAATTAGAGGACAGAGCTAACCATAAACTTCTATAATTCAACTTTAGTTAGAAAGCTTTGTAAGAAGATTCAAGGATAGAATCTCAAGTTTTACTCAGCAAGACAAGGGCTCACCAACATTCCTTGACTGATCACACTCTATTGAATTATCCTCAAATACACAATTAGTAGAAAACATAAAGATAAAGATTTATTAGTGAGATTTAGGGTACTTGACAGTAAATCCTAATCTATATTTGATGTTATTTATCAGAGAAAATGGATAGTATGGAAAACATGAGGAAAATATCAATTTACAATAAGAAAAACATCACCATTGACATAGACCAGGATCCCATAAATCAGCTTGTATTTGATGTTCAAACCAGTTACAATCTTCGAGTCTAGTGGGTCTTTACAGCTTCAGACTTCTCATCTCAGCCTATCTTTCTTCTATTACAAAACAGAGTTTCAGCAGCCTCAACAGCTATTTACATTCACTGAGTATTTAAAGACCAACCCTTACAATGTGCTCCTCCTGGAGTTTTTATAGAAGAATGAGGAGGTGGAGTGTAAAGAAGAGTTATTTGTGCAATTAATACAGAGTAATGGTTTCTCGGCCTTTGGGAGGCCTAAGGAAGAATATTTTAGATGTTTATCTCTGTTTTAATCAATTTTACATTAAATTTCATCAACTAAAGTCACTTTTATTGACTTTGGAGGCTTTTGGTAGGCTGGTAATTAATTATGAGCTTTCTTTGGCAAAATCTCTTTGACTATGCATTTACTGTGTATTCTTTTGAGAAATAAGTATGTAGGTGGCATTTTTGGCTTTAATTGCCTTACTGATGTGGCATTTGGAGGCTTCCCTTACTAATCCATCTATCTTAATACCTTAAAACACTGTTTTAACTCTAATTTTGTGTTTTAAGGTTGATCATGCCATTCTCATTCTACTTCGGTCTTCAATTGTCCTTTTTCTAACTTTATCCACCTTTAAACTGTGTTTTAACCTTGAAACAACGGGATTAAGCTTTTAATCCTTCAAAATTATGCATTAACCCTTTTAACTTTGACTGTTCATTGGCTTTCCCTTTAATCCACTGTCTTAGTCTTTAACTGTGCTTTATTCAACATTTGCTTTGTTTTAGGCCTTTGAACCCTTATTTTTACATTTAAATTGTCCTTTGCCTCCCTTTAAAATTTATTTAGGCCTTGGTTTTGTGCTTTAGGCTTGTTCATGCCTCCTTTATCCTTCTTCAGTCTTTTAGTCTTTCTTTTGGTTGTTTTAACCCTTTAAACCGTGGATTATCCTTAAAACTGTGGGATTTGAACCTTTAATCCTTCAAATATGATGTATCAACCCTTTTAACCTTAATCATTTGCCACCTTTCCCTTTAATCCTCTGTATTAATCTTCAAACTGTGTATTTACCCTTAAACTGTCGGATTAAAACTTTACCCTTCATCTTTGCTCTAATCCTTTAATCTTCAACCTCTATCTTCACTGTTTTTTCTTGTTGGCCATGTACAGGTGGCTTATAGTGTGTTGGAGGGTTCAATGGTATAACCAGTGCTCATAAAGCACCGATCAAACCATCGGATGAAACTTAGCAGCCCTTTTTCTTCGTGATTTGGCTTTAGAGACGAAAATCTTTGGCTCTATTCCTTTGTGGGTTGTGGACAGGGTTTCTGCCTCTAAAACCAATATCAAACCCTGCAGTGGAGGGAAATAATGCTTGCAGAGGCTGGCAGAGGCAGAGGAGTATATGCAAAGGGGCAGAGGAGTTTTCATGGAGAAAAACCCATGAAAACCAGTTTAAAAACTGTATTTGGCATGAAAATGGGCAAAGTGGTTTCGCAAAAACCGCGAGTGGTTTTTGTGCGATGATTGAGTGGTAAGTTGTTTGTGTTGAATCGATGCGATCCAATTAAAATGTGCCACGTGGCCTTTGAAAAACCCGCGGTCTCGCGAAATTTTGGAATGTTAAACTTCAGACGGTAAATTCACGCGATATGCGATATTAACCATTGGATGAGGAGGGGTGGATCCAATGGTCGGGAGAGAACACGATGGGAAAGGTGCCCGGGTGGGAGCTTTGGTGGGAGACAGGTGGCAAGTAATGATTGGATGTGCGCTTTACGTAGTGGATGGTAGGCCCCGATGAGGTTTGATGTTAGGATGAACGAGGTCCGTTGGTTTAAATAAATCAACGGTGGGAATCATTTATAGGGGTGAAATGATATTTTGAGTTAGGAGGATAGGGGAAGAATAGGGATGCATGGAGGCCATCGGATCAAGGCTTGAGACCCATGATCAATGGCTATGGTTGCTCCATGGTTTGTTAAGTATGGCGGGGGAAAAAATATAACGGAATGTGGCTAAGGAAAGAAAGGGATGGAGAGGGTGGATTATTGCCGTTAGATCTCTCGGATTGACGGTGGAGATTTGTTATCAGGGGGTAAATAAAGATGAGGGAGAAGGGGGCTATGGATTAGGTCAAAGGCTTGGTCCTATGGAGGGATAAGGTGACTAGGAGTGGAGGGGAAGGAGATAAGGGAATGGTCAAAATGGGTGATCGACGGGTCAAATGTGGGTCGTTGGATCCTATGGATCTATGGTGTAGATCTCATTGAGGTATCATTGTCGGGGTGGGTAGTTTATAAAGAGAATGCATGTTTTTAATAGAAATGCAAGTGCGATGGGGGCTTTAAAAAGTGGTGCTGGATCAGTGATCCCGTGGGAAGACAAGGTGACCAAGAGTGGAGGGAAAGGGGTTAACAGCCAAGCGCTCGGTCACAGCACCTTGGTTTTATGATAAAGAAGGAGCTGGGGCTAAGCGGAAGGGGATAAAAAACCAAAAGTTTAATATGAGCAAAAAGGCTTAAAATGAGGCCTTTTTAGGTGTTTTTTTAGTGTTTTGATAGGTAAAATGGGAGTTTTGAAACCATAAAAAAGGATTTTTTATGAGTTTTAAAAGGGATTTTGAAGGTTTTTTGAGGATAATGAAGGGAAAATAAGAAGGAAAAAAAGAGATTTTCAGAGGATAATGAAGGGTAAAATGGGGAAAAAATGAGTGAAAATAGGTTTAGAAAATGATGGAAAAAGGCCTAAAAACATTCCTTTTGGATGTCAGCATGGTTCCTTGGTGGATCTCTTCAATGAAACAGTAGTAAAAATCAATTTTTAGTTTAGGAAGCATCAAAAGACTTCAAGAATGAGCAATTTCCTATGAAAATAATCTCTTGAAGGCGTTAAGACCTGTTTTAGCCATCATTTGCTATGACAAAAATTTATTGATGGCCAACAATGGCTCCACTTGGGGATGGCAGCTCCTTGGAGCTGTCAAGAACTTTAGAAATTTATCTTTGTGATGCAGAAATATGCCTTAATCCATTAACAACCTTTCTTCTCTGATCATGCTGTTTAGAAAAGATGATCAGTATGTCATATCAGCAAATAGATTTCTCCCAATCATTCTACCTACAGAGCCTATTTTTCCGAACATTTTTTTTCATAAGGTGCACTTGGACTTGCAAACCTTTGTCATCAACATTTTATTCTTATATTGAAAGTAGGAAACTAGTCTAAATTTACCCTTATTTCTTCCACGAGTTCAGATTAAGCAGTTGAACTCATTGATTCTCTACCTAAGCTACTATCTACCAGGATTAAGCTGTCTGGCAGATTTTATTCTCTATTCTCTAAAACAGAAATTTAAACACAATAAAATCAGGATTAGACTGTCTGATTTGCCATGGTGTCTATGGATGTATGTATAAGCTACACATAGACTTTATATGCAGAAAAATTAAAACAAAATTGTGAAGGCTTAAGATCTAAAAAACAAAAACATCCTTGATTCTTTCTTTCGGCTCTGGTTTTGATCTTTTTAGAGCTGTTCTATTCCAGTCTTTCTTGGTTCATATTTTAAGCATGTTTGAACCAATTCTCTTCTTCTTTGGCTCAAATTTTGGTCTGATTAGATCCATTCTTTGTACCCTAATATAATCTACTGATAAGCTAATATTTCATTGTTTGGATAATTTGATTCACTAACTGATCAACATTAAATTGAAATATATCTAGTCATGATTAGGCTGTATGACTAAATAGAAGTGTTTTCTCAAGTAGTGGCATTTAAACTTGCACACTTTCAGAATTTCTCTTTTTGGGTATGGGGCTGTACCTTTCTTTTTTTATTTCTGCCCTCTTTTTCTTTTTCTATTGTTTTTGTGTTTTTTATTTTTCTAAATTGAAAAGAAGTGATATATATAATGAACAGAAAGATCTGAAACTAAAATATCAGCTAACAAAAGTAATGTTTGAGCATCTTGCCATTAACAGGACCTACAAAAAATTCAGCTCCATCTAATTCTTGAAGAAAGAATGCATTGTTTCCAATAGCAGATTGAATAAGATAAGGGCCTTGCCATAAATTGTCAAATTTTCCATGTTTACCCTTATCTTCTCTCCTTGTATCCCATTTTAAAAATTTATCACCAATTTTAAAATCACTTGCCTTGGTTCTTTTGTCAAACAGTTTCTTGATGTTTTCTTGTAATTGTTGTGCTTTGATGTGTACTTCCTCCCTGGTCTGTTGTAGATGTATAGTCCGATTTATTCTTCTTGTCATATCATCATCTTCAGACTGTACTTCTTGGATTAGCTTCATGACTGGCACTCTTAAACTGGTTGGAAATATTGCATCTGTTCCATAAACTAGCTGGTAAGGGGACATCCCAATTGACTTTTTAACTATTAATTTGTCTGCCCATAATGCATTTACTAGCTTATTGTGCCATGATTTCTTGTTATCTTCCAGCAACTTCTTGATAATGTTTACCAGACTTTTATTTGAGGATTATGCCAAACCATTACCTTGAGGGTAATATGCTGTAGAATGACCCAATATAATCTGATATTTATGACATAATTCCACCATCTTTTTAGACCCAAATGCAACATCATTGTCAGTTATGATCTTCCTAGGACATCCAAATCTAGACAGTATATGGTTTTCAAGGAATGAAATGATGACTGAATCTATGGCATTCCTAGATGGGATGGCTTCTATCCACTTGGTAAAAAATTCTGTTGCTGTGAGGATCCATCTATGTTGGGAAGATGAGGCAGGATGGATTTCCCCAATGAAGTCTATACCCCACTGCTAAAGAGGAGCTTCAACAGTGATTGGTTGCAGAGGTAAGGGAAGTATTTTTCTTTTGCCTTAAAAAATTTGGCATTTGTGACAGGCAGTAATCATTTTATGGACATCTTGAAAGAGGGTGGGCCAGTAATAACTAGCTCTAAAGATTTTGTTAGCAGTTGACTTCTAGTAGAGGTGGCCTCCACATTCTCCTTCATGAAACTCATGCTTGATCTTTTCTACATCATTCTCAGGTGAACATTTAAGCAATAATCCACTAGCATTTTTCCAATATAAACATTTGTCCAAAATGCAGTAATTTACATCTTTCAACTTTAAAAATCTTGCCTTTGTTTTAGACAAACCAGGAGGGACATTAAGATTGAGCAAAACATACAAAATATCGGCATACCAAGATGAATTCGGAAAATGATCTTCAATAGTTGGAGTTGAAAACTCCTCCTGTTCATCTAATGTATTAAACATGTTTATATCAAGATCTTGAAAGTTGGATTCATCCATAAGATTTGCTAGTCCTTGACATTTTATGAGTTTATTGGGTTTGATTTCTAAGTCATATTCTAAAATTACAGCGATCCACTTTCCTCTTTTTCCATCTAGATCTTGGGTCAATATGTCTTTAACAACTGAATGAGGCACAAATTCTATTATGTGAGAGTGTAAAATATAAAATCTGAAGTCTTTTAAGGCTTTGACTAAGGTAAAGGCTTATTTTTCCATTATATTGTACTTCAAAGGTGCATCTCTTAATGCCTTGCTAAAAAATGCAATTGGCTTCTCTTTTCCATTCATGTTTTTCTGTAATAAGACAACAGCTACTGTGTGTTTTGACGCAAATGAAAAAATGAAGAAATCCTTTGTAAAATCAGGACTAATGAGAACTGGTGTTTTGGTAAGGGCTTGTTTTACCAGCTCAAATGATTTATTTGCTTCTAAGGTCCATTTAAATCCTTCTTCTCTTTTAAGCATGTTTTTCATGTTTCTAAGGAGTTCAGCTAGATTGGGGATGAACCTTCTCAAGAAATTAATCTTTCCAATGAAAGATTGAAGTTCCGTGATGTTTCTAGGATAGTTGATTTGAAATATACCATCAATCCTCTTTTTATCTATCCTTATACCCTCTTCAGATATGATATGTCCAAGAATTTTACCTTCTTGGAGACCAAACAATATTTTCCTTGGATTTAAGGACAATCCAAATTTTCCGCATTTTTCAAAGACTTTTCTTAAGTGTATTAGGTGTTCTTCATCTGTTTTTGAATAGACAATGACATCATCTAAGTAAATCACTATGAAGTAACATATTTCTTCTGAAAATGCAATATCCATGGCTCTCTAAAATGTGGCACCAACATTCTTTAAACCAAAAGGCATTTTCAAATACATGAAAGTACCCCAAGGTGTAGTAAAGGATGTTTTAAGTTGATCATTAGGATGTACCAATATTTGATTGTAACCTGAGAAGCTATCTAGCAAAGAAATTCTTCTAGAACCAACTACCCTTTGTAAGATATGATCCATTTTGGGTAAGGGATAATTTTCCTTTAATGAGGCTTTGTTTATGTTTCTAAAATCAATACAAAGCATTATTTCTCCTGTTTTCTTCCTAACTGATACAAGATTAGACACCCGCTCTGAGTATCTAATAGGGACTATAATTCTAGCGTCATACATTTTTCTAATTTCTTTTTCTACAGAGGTAATTGAACAGGGTTAATTCTACGCAATTTTTGTTTAAAAGGTTTATGGTTTTCTTTGAGGGGTATCTTATACTGGATTATTTCTGTATCATATGATTTCAGAGCTTCATAATTCCATGCAAATACATCAGAAAATTCTTTAAAAAGCTCAATATATTTCAGTTTAATGTGAGCTGGCATTGTTTTGGATAATTTGATCATTTTGGGATTTTCCTTACTGCCTATGTTGCATTCTTCCACTTCAGTTTTAGTAGGTTCCAATTTTGGCTTTTTAGCAGCATCATTCAAATCAAACAATTCCTCTAATGGGACCAGTCCTATTGGCCAGTTGTGATATTTATATTGCAACACCTCTAAGTCTTCATTTTCTAAATCTATGATATTCTCTGTTTTATGATTGGGTTCATAGGTTAACAGATTTATTTCAGCAATCTTAGGAGATTTTTCTTTTTCAACAAGTGGGTTTTCTTCAATAGCACAGTCTTATTCATACTCTGAATCTGAGTTTGATGTTTCAAATTCATTTTTGGACTACAGGAAGTCTTCTATTTGTTTATCTCCATCAAAAACTTGCTAGTATTTTTCATTATCTAGGAAAGCTGGTCTATATTTGACTTGGGTGGTGCATTGCCTATTTTCATAAGGTGTAAGACAAGTCCTACCAGCAAAGTCTAATCCATTGGTAGGGATATTTTGATTCTGTGGAGCGATAAAAAGGGTCTTTTTAACTCCTGATTACCTTCACATTAATTATCAACCCAGGGACAACTTTTTATTTCAAGAGTGTACTCAGTCTGAGGCGGCTATTTACTCAAGAGTAATGTTTTGCAGTATAGTGCTTAAAATGCAAAAGTAAATGAAAGCTGGAAACAAAATCTAATTGGAACAACAAGAAATTGAAATGTTCTAAACTAAATCATTCACTCAAACAACCATCAATCGAGGATACAGTAGCAATAACTCATTCCTCTGGATATTGATGCAATTGAAATCAAACCGGAACAAGACAATCAATCTGGGAACGAGGAAACAATAACCAATGTTCTCTACAGTTGAGAGTCCTGCTTTAAAGAAATTAAAAGGAAATCGAAATTGAACTAAAGCTGCTATTGAAAGTAAACTAGGAAAACTCTTTAAAAGCACTCTTGCAATGAATCAACAGAAATGAACAGCAAAGCTTCATCTAACAAAAATGATTTATTAATGGAAAGGAATATCAATGCTAAAATACTAGAATTAAACAACAATCTTAAATGGAACCGAACAGCAAAACTAAGTCATTAGAAAGACACAACAACTATAAATGTAATTGAATCAGCAACCTATCAGCATGAACATTAATCACAGTTATTGAAGCAACAACAATCGTAGTTATAATTGAATAGTAACTTAATTGAACAACCATTGCGATTATAACGGAGCAGTAATTAAATGAACCATAGTCTTAATTAGATAGCGCAGCATTAGATCAGAATTATCAGCAGGACATTTCAAGTTATAATTAATAATTCTATCACTCACGCAATCCAATTATGATTTCAATATAACAAAGCAATTCTGCGAAATGTTCATAAACAAAAGATTACTGAAAAAAACAATTTAAAGAAATGAAAAGGAAATCAAACCATCACATGGCAGCAATTGTAAAGATATGATACACAGCAGCAGCGTACTCCACCAGAGGCTGGGCCCTTAGCCGCCAGCGGACGCTGCTGGGTTACTTCAGAATGAAAAGAATGAACAGCAACTCCCAAATCATGTATTAATCAACAAATTGTGGAATCATTACAACAGCAAAGGCTTGAGAATTACAGCATGCAACAATCCCTATCCTATCATGAATAATCCACCATCATTCTTCATCATTTTTCCATCATTTTTCATCCCCCAAATCATTCTCCAATCCTCCCCATCTCTGATCTCCGTTTTCATTTAAATAGAGAGAGATCAGAGAGAAGTTACAATAAAGATAAGTATAACATGATTTCTATTACAAAATTGGTTTGCTTCTAACCATTTGATCAACAAGAACAAGACGAATTTGGCTTTGCAGCTGAGATTTGGAGGACGGCCGCAACAACAAATCTGAGAAAATCATGCTCAAAGAACCCTGCGTTTCTCTCAGTACAAGCCGAATTTGGGCAAACCGTTCTTTGCTAAAGTTAATTGGGTCCGTTCTGGACAAAACCCATGTTTCAGATTTTCCAGATTCTGCTTCATTTGCTCGAAATCTCAACCGCAAAACCGTCACTTCTTATTCCAGCGAATTTCTGAGTTGGCACTTTTAATGATCAAATCTTCAATCTGGAAATTATCTTGGAGGCTAAAAATGGTGAATAATGTTACAACTGATTTATTAAAACTATCATTGATAAAATCATACATAATCATCAATTTATTAGAAATAAAGGAGAATAAATAATATTCATTCATAGAAGCATAAATCATCATAAAATGGATTTATATAATAAATTATAATAAATGACATGATGAAGAATAGTAGAAATGGGTGGAATAAGTGTTCAAAAGTGATAATAATAATGGTATATTAACGACCCAACAGATTCCTTGGGACAAAGGTAAGTTGGAATTCATCAAATGTTTTTAACAAGTCCATGGCATCATCTCTATAGGCTCTAAGTCTGGGATGTTTGGCACTGTATTCCTCATTTACTTTCCTAATTATCAATTCTGCATCTCCATGAAATTTTATTCTTTTGGCCCCTAATTTCTTTAATAAATGTAGGCCTAAAATGAGAGCCTCATACTCTGCTATGTTATTTGTACATTGGAATTTTAATCTAAAGGAATGTCCCTCAGCATGATTTGTTTTCGTGTTATGCACCCATATGCCTGCTCCTGCACCATCTTTAGAGAAATATCCATCAAAAATCATGCTCCAAAGAGGACTGTTTTCAGATTTGACATTTATTTCATTGATGTCCTCTCCGTTTAGTTTATTACAACAGTCATTGGGATGTTCCTGTGGGTTTGCACTATGCTGAATTTTGTTTTCTTCCTCAAGATTTTCAGTGTTTTGAGGATTTGTTCTTTGATTTCCATGATCTGTAGTATATTCATGATTGTTTTGGACCTTAAGACCTGTGATTTGCTTGCTATTATTTTCTAAATTAGTAAACTGTCTTTTTGTTTTTTCCTTGTTTTCCTCTTCACTTATGGCTACCCCTATGATTGGATGTGGAGGGAACACTAAATTGGGTGATGTTTCATTGAATAACTCTTTCTCATTAGGAATCTCATCATTGTAAAGGATAAATGAGTCAAGGTTAGTGTGTATGGAATAAAGAAGAGAATTCCCTAGTCTTTCTTGGTTACTCACCATGTATTTCATTTGTGTTTTCCTATAGAGTCTTCTAGGTTGACTAAAGATAGGGATGGTGGCATAAGTCATATCCATCTGCATAGTGCCTTGTAACTTAGCACCCCATGATCTTGAAAGAAGCATGCCATATTTGGGGGGTATATCAGCCACTACAATGTCCATCACTAAGCTTTTGGTTGGAATCTAAGCTAAGTTAACATAGAGATCTTTTATAAGGCCTAGGCATCTTACTCTGCTTGAATCAAAGGAATATAAATCCTTATAAGGTCTAGTTACCTCAAGGCCTAGTTTTTCCATGATTACTTTAGGAATAAGGTTATGTGATGCCCCTAAATCAAGCATGGCATTGTGCAAAATATTATCATGGATGTTCAAACTGATGTAGAATGGAGGGGTTGTTCCTTCTTGAAATTTACCTTCAATTTTAGGACCAAACATAAGCTCTGGTGTATCATCATTTAAATTAACAGTATCATGAATTTCTTCTATGTTTAGAGATTTCAAAACCTGACATATATACACATTTTAAGTGACTAACTCAGTGAGAGGGACAGGGATTTTAATTTTGGCAATTTCACTCTCTAGGTTGAAGGGAATTTGATTTTTTAAAAAGTTTTATTCAGCCTTCTTAGTCACTGTTTCATCAGCAAAATCAGCTTGCTGATTTTTAGTATTTACAATAGTTAAAATGGTTTTTCCAGGAGCATTAGCTGAAATGCTAGTGCTGCTAGGGTTACTACTATATTTTTCATTGATTTAGGTGTCTTTTCCCCTGTTCAGATCAGAACATTCAGCCATTGTTTTATGATTTTATGTGGTCCTTTTAGTAGCATTTTCAGGGTTGATTTTGGCAGAATTTTCGGAGGTTTTCTTCTTGGGAGTTGCTTGATTCTTCTTACTTCTTAGATCATATTGTTTATGCGATCCTATGATGGCATTTTCAAATTTTGGTTCATAGTATTCAGTTTCTGGTCTTCTATCATCATAGGGTGTATATAGACCTTGTTTTCTTTCATAAATGAAATCAGAATCCTCATTACTTACTCCCAACATGTTCATGTGCTCATCCTCTATTTTTTCATTTGTTTCTTCATCCTTATTAACATAATTTTCTTGGAAAGGAGGTCTGATCTGTTGATCAGCATCTCTTTGTCTTTTTTGAGGTTGATTTCTCCCAAAGTTATGATTTTGGTTTTGGGGCTGATTTATGTTTTGAGGGGCTGATTGATTTTATCTAGATTGAGATCTCTCAAGCATGCTCATTCTCTCCATCATCTTTTCCATCATCCTTTCTAGTTTTGAGTCAGATGTGGAAGGTGCATTATCTTCCCTATAGGATACCCTCTTCTCAGTTTTCATTCTGGCTCTCTTCTCAATCAAATTTGTTTCCACACTAAGAGCTCCCTTCTGCATGTCTTCTAAGGTTAAGGGATCCCTTTCTCTTAGCTGATAAGCCATTTTAGGATCAAATCCTTCAAGGAATTTGGCCAAAGCTGAGCCTTGTGGAGGTTTCAAATCTGGGGGAAGTGCATTATAAACACTATTAAATCTAGTGCAATAATCTTGCACACTCTCCCCAACATTTCTTTTGAGGTTGTTATAATCTGAAATTATTTAAAGAGGGTTCTTCCTAAATTTCCATTTGTTTATGAATGTTTGATGGAAATCTTGGAGATCATTAATACTATGAGGGGTTAAGATTTTGAACCACTTTCTTGCTTCTCCCCCTAAACTTTGAGCAAATAATCTAAGTTTAATAGTCTCATCATCTATCTCATTTCTATCAAAATAGTCATTCATCTTATCTACATGTATTTGAGTAGTAATAGTACCACTAGCATCATATAATGGAATCTTGAACTGATAGTCTTGTGGCGAATTGGCTAAGGGTAAAGGAAGGACTAGAGGAGCATACCATGCTTCCATGATCGGAGGTTGTGGAAAAAATGGGGGGTTAACAAGTGGAGGGTTTATGAAAGGAGGAGGAGGATGGAATGGAGTAGTTTGAACAGTGGGTTTATGGATAACAGTAGTACTTGGACCAACAAATGACTGTTGAGCAGATCTAGGATGAGAAAAACCAAAGTTATGAATGAAATGAAGGTCAGGTGGAGTGGTTTCTCTACTACCAGGATGTTCACCACTATGTTGGGGTGAGTATGAAGGCTCAAAGTCTATCTGATCTATGTCAGTAAGTGACTTAGTTCTGGATGGGTTTCTTAAGTCAACTTGAGTATTTTGTAGAGCTAAGAGGTTTTCAGGTATAGAGTTAGCTCTATGAATTGGTCTAACAACAGTTGGAGTCTTGGATTTAGGAGATTTCCTAAGGATACTTTCTGGATTATCAACTATCTCAGGAGGATTTGGGTCAAGAAACGTTTTAGCCAAATATGATAGTCTTTAACAGGCTAACTAATCTTTTTAAAGGAAACTCAATCTTCAAATTATTTTTAACTAAGTTTATATGATGTTATGGAAATTTTTTCCCAGTGGAGTCTTAGGAAAAACCAGTGGGGTCAGCAGGCCTACCGAATACCAAATGGAGTCGCCAGGTGAAGGAATTTTACTTGTTTTTTAAGGCTTGGTTGTTGTTCACCATCAACAATCAATAGTGACCAGTCTTGGTGACACTTTATTTATTTACAAATAGGGGTTAATTGAGTTGTGAAGTTATCTATTACTCAATAATTTCCCCAGTATGGTCACCACTCTGTTAGGCCTCTATAGCTTGCAAGATTGGCAAGAACAAACACTGCAGAGCCAACATCAAAACCACTTTGGAATCCTAGGATCTAGCCCTCCTAGATTCAGAGAGGGATCTCTCTTTATAAGTGTTTTCAAAGATATTATATTTAATTTTTATGATATAATATTAAGCTAGTTATAGAGCACAAGAGTTTTTGTTTGTTTTGGTTGGGATGAATATCATGAAAATGAAGGAATTCTTTTGAAGGGTAAAGTTGTGAGTAGGTTGAAAATGGTTCAGCTGATAGGATAAGTGAGAAATAGTGTCAATCCATTGGGCTATGGAGTCATAAAGGATTTAATTTCACAGCAAGTTTCAAGAGTGGTCTATGGGGTAAGTCCTCTATGTCAAGAAATCTCTTTAAGTTGATTTATGGTATGAAACATTAAGAAGTGGTGAAAGAAGCAAACATATAAGAAAACAAAGAATAGCTTAAGATCAAGTAAGGACTTTTAACCTAGCCTACTTTCAGAATACTCAAAGGAAAACAAATAATAGCTTAAGATCAAATAAGGACTTTTAACCTAGTTTGCTTTCAGCATATTCTCAAAGAAAACATTCAAGATAAAACAAAGAATAGCTTAAGATCAAGTAAGGACTTTTAACCTAGCCTACTTTCAGCATACTCAAAGGAAAACATTCAAGATTAACATAAAAAGTAGTTTAAGATCAAGTAAGGACTATTAACCTAGCCTGATTTTGACATACTTTCAAGAGATCTTTAAAGCAACTGTTGGAGAAGAAATTAGAGGACAAGGCTAACCATAAACTTCTCTAATTCAACTTTAGTTAGAAAACTTTGTAAGAACATTCAAGGATAGAATCTCAAGTTTTACTCAGCAAGACAAGGGCTCACCAACATTCCTTGACTGATCACACTCTATTGAATTATCCTCAAATACACAATTAGTGGAAAACATAAAGATAAATATTTATCAGTGAGATTTAGGGTACTTGATAGTAAATCCTAATCTATATTTGATGTTCTTTATTAGATAAAATGGAAAGTATGGAAAACATGAGGAAAATAACAATTTACAATAAAAAAAACACACCATTGACATAGACCAGGATCCCATAAATCAGCTTGTATTTGATGTTCAAACCAATTACAATCTTCAAGTCCAGTGGGTCTTTACAGCTTCAGACTTCTCATCTCATCCTATATTTCTTCTATTACAAAATAGAGCTTCAACAACCTCAACAGCTATTTACATTCAATGAGTATTTAAAGACCAACCCTTACAATGTGCTCCTCCTAGAGTTTTTATAGAAGAATGAGGAGGTGGAGTGTAAAGAAGAGTTATTTGTGCAATTAATACAGAGTAATGGTTTCTTGGCCTTTGGAAGGCCTAAGGGAGAAGATTTCAGATGTTTTTCTCTGTTTTAATCAATTTTACATTAAATTTCATCAACTAGAGTCACTTTTATTGACTTTGGAGGCATTTGGTAGGTTGGTAATTAATTTTTAGCTGTCTTTGTCAAAATATCTCTGACTGTGGATTTAATGTGTATTCTTTTGAGAAATAAGTATGTAGGTGGCATTTTTGGCTTTAATTTCCTTACTGATGTGGCATTTGGAGGCTTCCCTTACTGATCCATCTATCTTAATACCTTAAAACACCTTTTTAACTCTGATTTTGTGTTTTAACGCTGATCATGCCTTTTTCATTCTACTTCGGTCTTCAATTGTCCTTTTGTTGACTGTATCCACCTTTAAACTATGTTTTAACCTTTAAATAGCAAGATTAAGCTTTTACTCCTTCAAACTTATGCATTAACCCTTTTAACTTTGACTGTTCACTGGCTTTCCCTTTAATCCACTGTTTTAGTCTTTAACTGTGCTTTATTCAACATTTTCTTGGTTTTAGGCCTTTGAACCCTTATTTTTATTCACGCGATATGTGATATCGACCATTGGATGGGGAGGGGCGGATCCAACGGTTGGGAGAGAATGTGATGGGAAAGGTGCGTGGGTGGGAGCTTTGGTGGGAGATAGGTGGCAAGCAATGATTGGATGGGCGCTTTGCGTAGTGGATGGTAGGCCCTGGCAGGGTTGGGTGTCGGGATGAACGAGGGTCGTTGGTTTAAATAAATCAACGGTGTGGATCATTTATAGGGGTGAAATGATATTTTTGATTCGGGAGGATAGGGGAAGAACGGGGATGCATGGAGGCCATCACATCAAGGCTTGAGACCCATGATCAATGGCTATGGTTGCTCCATGGTTTGCTAAGTATGGCGGGGGCAGGGGGGAATATAAAAAAATGCGGCTAAGGAAAGAAAGGGATGACAAGGGTCGATTATTGCCGTCGGATCTCCCAGATCGACGATGGAGATTTGTTGTTAGGGGGTAAATAAAGACAAGGGAGAAGGGGGCTATGGATTAGGTTGAAGGCTTGGTCCTATGGATGGATAAGGTGACCAGGAGCGGAGGGAAAGGAGCTAAGGGAATGGCGAAAATGGGTGATCGACGGGTCAAATGTCGGCCATCGAATCCTATGGATCTACGGTGTAGATCTCATCGGGGTATCATTGTCGGGGTGGGTAGTTTATAAAGAAAACACATGTTTTTAATAGAAATTCCAGTGTGATGGGGGCTTAAAAAAGTGGTACTGGAGCAGTGATCTCGTGGGAAGACAAGGTGTCTAGGAGCAGAGGGAAAGGGGTTAACAGCCAGGCACTCGGTCACAACACCTTGGTTTTATGATAAAGAAGGAGCTGGGGCTAAGCCAGAAGGGGCTAAAAAACCCAAAGTTTAATATGAGAAAAAAGGCTTAAAATGAGGCCTTTTTAGGTGTTTTTTTAGTGTTCTGATAGGCAAAATGGGAGTTTTTAAACCATAAAAAAAAAGGATTTTTTATGATTTTTAAAGGGGATTTTGAAGGTTTTTTTGAGGATAATGAAGGGAAAATAAGAAGGAAAAAAGGAGACCTTTTGAGGATAATGAAGGATAAAAAGGGGCAAAAATGAGTGAAAATAGGTTTAGAAAATGATGGAAAAAGGCCTAAAAACAGTCTTTTTGGATGTCATCATGGTTCCTTGGTGGATCTCTTCAATGAAATAGTAGTGAAAATCAATTTTTAGTTTAGGTAGCATCAAAAGACTTCAAGAATGAACAATTTCCTATGAAAATAATCTCTTGAAGGCTTTAAGACCTGTTTTAGCCATTATTTTCTATGACAAAAATTCACTGGTGGCTAACAAGTAGCAGCTTTGAAAGCCTCTCAAACTAAAATACAAAATGTTAAAGCAAAGCTAGAGCAACAGATTGCTGTGCTGCAAGATAATTTGCAGCCTGAGACCCCTCCCAAGGTGCATGCCCAGAGGGCTACGTTAGTTGCAAAAGCTATAAAGACCATCACATTGCAGATTTCCCAGGGCACCAAATTATTTGAGACAACTATGAAGCTATGGTCTACGGTGCAGCACGATCCTCTTCTACATGAATTTACTCAAGAGCTATGCCAGAAGGAAGAGGAATTTGAAAAAATGGAGGCCGTGATGCCCACGCTTATTCCAACACAATTCCTATCACATTTGCGGGATAACCACGCACTCAGGGATGAAATCGAGGGGCTCCACCACAAGAAGCAGGTCCTCAGCAACCACCTCAAGCCATGGGCAGATGAACGCTCAATTTGTCACAAAATTTGGATGTAGCGGTTAGGCAACTGAATTAGACCTTGAAGAGTGTTACTGCCACCACATAATGCCCAACTTCGAAAAAGTTGGTTGACATTGCACAGAATGCTGCCACGCAGAGCGATGGTGTTTTTCCCCCTCTGGTCATTGCCATCAAGCAAATCCAAGAGAAGATTCATATCCCACGACCGCTGTGACTCTGGATGAGTCACAAGATTGTGTTGGGGGCCTATTGGAACAACGTCCCCTAGCTGTGTTTTGATATAAATTTTGTAATAATTAGTCTAGCGCAAGGGATTTGGGGTGGGTCAAAGTCCCTAATGTATTATAATGGGTCAAAGGATAGACCAAGAGTCCGCAAAACCATGCTTTGCGGACCATAGGATAGCGCAGGCTAAGATGCTATAAATAAATGGATATATTGAGTCTAGAGGAAAGCTAAGTGTGATTTATGCTAGTTGTGAACTGTTGAGATATGTTTTTGGGTTGAATTTGGGTAAGGACTCCTGCAAGATGTGTGCGTGGAGATCCTTAGTCCTGCTGTGTGCGGACCCCGCTGGCTGTGTGTGCGGGTTGGTAACTAAGTCTGTAAGTCGTCCTACTGTGTGCGGACCCCGCTGGCTATGTGTGTAGGTTGTTAATTGATTCTGTAAGTCAGATTTGAATGTTAATGAGAAGATTGTTTGGTGGTACAGTAAGTATCTATGTGTTATGAGAATTGACTATGTTTATGTTATTTCTATGATTATATTGGTTGATGACTATTGATGCGCACGTGGATGCTATAAGAAAAGGCTAATTGCATAGATTTGGCTATTAGTAGTTGCGTTACTTCTGTTTACATGCTGTCTATTGGTTTATGAGCTTCACATTCTACAACTATACTATTAAGGGTTCAGTGATAGGATGCCTTCTACTCAAGTCTGATAGATCTAATGAGGGCCACCTCGATTAACTTTCTCTCTCTCAGGGTGCGGAAACCTAGTTCCAACACCCTCCCATAATACTTTGGGTGAGACCTTGGCCTGTGCAAGCAGGTCTTTGCCGAAAGGTCCAGTAGTATAGGGGTTTGTTGGCAAACCTTAAATCTAAACATGGGTCAAGACCCCTCAAGACAACACCAAGTAACTATCCAACCAATGTAAACATGTGATGAGAGGCTACTAATATGAGATTCAACCTCCTAGATTACTTTGAGGAAGTGGAACTGATGGAAACACGATAAACAGACCTTACACTGCATCACTGACATCCTCAAGAGGTAACCCAACCTTCTAGGGCCATGTTCCCTAAGGGGGGACTTATGTTTAACCTATTTTAGGCTTATCTGTTGGCATGTAATGGTAAGGGAGAGGTTATATATCCTTATCCGTGGGCTTGCCTTGTCAAGGTTGCCGTTATGGCCCCAAAAGGTCAATATTATGCTTGCATCTCTGGAATTTGTGCCACATTTTTAGCCCCTAAGCCTAGGTCATTGCCTAGAACCTCCTATAACTTCAGGAGAGAGTTAATAACATTAAAAAAATGCAAGGTATCAATCACACCATCAGGAACTCATCCGGACCGTACCCAATCATGACAGGAATTTCATCGAACATGTCACAAGCATCACATCTATAGGTGTAAAAAAAATATTTAAACATGGGGGTCTATTAAAAACTTTAGAATATATAAGAATCGTTTCTCCCATTCATATTAAGCCACAATAAAATCTATTTGACCATTGATACATTGTGCACTCATTTACCGATAAAAACATAGATAGAGCCATACATGATCACTGATCAAATACATGCTTATAACCAACATAATAAGAACATAAATACAATGGGTATAACAAAAACTAAATCCATACCTAAACCAATACCTTTGCATACCAAGTACCATAGGAATGAGCTCTTCATTACTGAATGTAAAACCCAACTGGATATGGGACTTCCATGTTCCACCAAACCATATATTGGCGGAGCCAAATCTCTCTTGATCCAATCACCCCCATGTTGTATTACAAGCATGAATGTGGGACTCAAACCTAAAAACCAGCCAGGGCATCTCGAGGATAAACCACCTGATCAGGGGATCATGTCCTAAGTTGAAAAAATGCTCAAAAATGGAATTTCTCAGAATTGGTTGAAACCTAAATGATCGTATAGGCCTCATTGCTGTGATTCTGGTTCCAGGAATGGCACTCAAATCTGACGTCTTATATGAAAGTTATGTAGGTTTGAAGTTTTCAGTATCCTTCAAAAATCCAGTTGACCAAAGTTGACTTTGACTTTGGAAATATTAAAAAAGAATACTCCTTGGAATATTCCATGAATATTCCTTAGAGTATTCCCCAGAATATTCCCTGGAATATTCCATCTGGGCGAATGAGGCTTCGACATTTGGCATTTTGTGAGTGGTTAATGGATTGACTGTGTAATTTTTTGGCCAATCAACGAGTGCCACGTGGCAAGCTCAGAGACTGCCATGTGGCCCCCGGCTGGTGGAAGAATCAGCATGTTAAAATTTTATGGGTCCCCAAGGTTTGAACCTCGAACCTCCCACCGACTAACGCAACGCCCGACCAACTCTTCTATCTGTGTATCTTAACAATGGTAGGAGTCAAGTTTGTTTTAAAGGTTTGAAATGTTTTGGGCGGAAAAAAAAGGGGCTAGCCCCTCAGGGCTAGCCTGAGTGTCATGTAACCACCGCACAAAACCGAGTGCCAAAACTCCTATCCGTGGCAGGTTTCAGTAGCAGTTTATTTTGGCGGTTCAAGCAGAACCATATGTGACCGCCCATAAAAATTAAATGCGGCAGTTTTATCTGACATTTCATGCGGCGGCTGTTTCGGTGTGGCGACATGCCACCACCTCAACATTTAAATTAACCATTTGTGGTTCCAACGGTTTGGAGGAGCGTGCCAACATTGGCAGGCAAGCCAAGTTTAGTTTTTTAACTAGCAGTGTCTCCACTTTTAGTGGAGTTTGTTTAGGGAATATTGGGAAAAGTTGGTTTTCGCCATAACTTCTTCAATATTGGACCAATTTGGATGAAATTTTGGTCAATTTTTGGTATTCTGAGCATTCTGGAGAGTTTGAGACAGGTTGCAGAGCCAACAAAGGTGTTCTTCAGCCAATTTTTCTTCAGGGAATCTTTGAGAGCCATTAGGGCCATGAGGGGAATGGAGCTGCATTGGGCTATACTTCACTGTTTGAGGTGAAATAAAAGCCATTCTTAGCTTATTTCTGGCTTCTAAATTCAATTTCATAGCTATTTTTTCTTGTTTAGGAATTTTTCTCACTGTAATACCAATTTGAGTAGCTTAATAGAGAAAGGACATGCCCATTGGGAGCCTTGGACCCGACAGATGTAGCCCAGGAGGGGTGAACTACCTCATCATGTTGTTGTGTTGTTATGGTGAAGTTTTGATGCTATGTATTTCTGATTTAAGGTGTTAAACAGTAATTTTAATTAACATTCCCTCACACATAAACTCAGAAACAGTTACCAAAAACACTTTGTTTAAATTGCAAGACATGATAAACACATTGCATACTTAATTTAATGGAAATGGATACTTTTCACATCATTAAAAATAGTTCCATTTTTAGATCAGATGGCATCAAATCTAAGGATTTGAGCCTTAGGAGCTATGGTTTTACTCAACATTTGTTTTGTGCAAAGATATAGTTGATTGTTTGCAAGTTTTGATGCTTACTAGGCTTAAACTCAAGAGAGGTGAAGGAAACTTGGTTAGTGCACAAATTATCCACAACCAAGAAGGGTCAGCGAGCCACCTCCAAGTGCTACTGAAGAAGCCTCAAGCATGTCTTCAAGAGAAGGAGAAACTCCTGAAGATATTGATCCCAGAGAAGAAGAACGGGTATTCTGAAAAGCTTTCCTAGACATGACAGAGATGGTGAGGATACTCTACCAAGAAAGGAATGATAGGCTTGTTGGATAAGGGTCTAAAAACTAGAAAGAAGGAGAGGGTTCTTCAGGAGGAAAGAAAAGTGATGACAAGTCAAAGAAAGGACATGGAGGAATTGGTGATCCATTATCCCCATCTTCATCCTCTTCCTCTACATCGTCATCCTCAACTTCGATGAATCAATCTCAAAAGTCTAAAACCACTGGTAAAAGTCTATTTTTAAAGCTTGATGTTAAATTTGAGTTTCCTATGTTTAATGGTGAGGCCAAAGCAGAGAATCTTTAAAATTGGATAAGACAGTTGGAATTTTACTTGAGGATACAAAACCTTCATGAATACTACACCAATATTAAGTTAGCCTCTTTAAGAATGGAAGGAGCAACATTGGTATGGTGGGAAGCCAAGACCAAGGATCAATTTAAAAAAAAATGGTAAGATCACTTTATCATGGGCTGAATTTATTTCCGCAATTAAACAACAATTTTATCCACTAGCTCATTTACAAAAGGCTATCATGAATTGGCAAAGTTTTAGACAACTTAAGGGACAAAGTGTTCAAGATTACACTCAAGAGTTTAGAAGAAGGGCTCTATTGTTAGGAATTGATTTGCATAGTCAAGATACTTTGTTGAAATATATAGGTGGTTTACATTACCTTATACATACTATCCTTATGTTCAATCCTACTAGTCTAGATGAAGTTTGTGTACAGGCTATGCATTTAGAGGCTAGAGGGAAACAATATTTTGATGGCAATATGGATAGTGAATTTAAAGGAAAAGGGAGAAAAATAAATGCAAACTCTAGGAAAGAAAAAGGAAAGTTATTTTGTAAAAATTGTTCCAAAATAAGCCACGATGAAGACCATTACTAGAAACTTCATCCGGAGCTGAAACTAGAGAACTTTAAAACCAAAGATAAGGCCAAAGAAAAGTGTAAAATGGTTGCAACTGTTGAACAAGACTTAGGGTCTGAATCAGGTGACGTAACTAAAATAATAGCCATGGTACTAAAGAACATAAAGGGGAAAGAGATTGTAAATTAAACAAATCCCAGTTCTAGCACTTTAAACTGTCACATAGAAGCTCAAAATGAAAAGAGGAGGGTAGAGTTGTTTCATGTGAGGATAATAGCCAAACACACAAAGATAGACACACTATTTGATAGTGGGTCTCAAGAAAATCTCATCTCAGAAGACTTATTCAAGAAGCTGAAACTTGAGACCATTCCACATCCAAAGCCATATCCACTTGGATGGATTTGCAAGGATGCTAATTTACAAGTCTCAAGAAAGTGTATGTTGCGCTTCACCATAACAGATCATTATGTTGATTTGGTTGAACTCGATGTGGTACCACTTGACATTACAGGTGTTGTGTTGGGTAGTCCGTATTTCTATGACAGAAAAGTGATCTTCCATCGCCATGAGAACAAGTACCATTTTTTCAAGGATGGTAAGGAGTTTATTGTGAGAGCACATCGAAAGAAGCTAGAATCATCTTTAGTGAATACAGGGCAATTGAAAAGGCTTTTCAATGCAAGCAAAAATTTGACTTTGTTGATGATTAAGCAAAAATATTTTTTACACAATCATTTTCATCTTATTGCTAATGTAAATGATGAAATGTTTCAGTTTGAAAGTAGGTCATCTTTGGAACAAGATGACAATATGTTGCAGAAAGTGCCTTTGGTGTCGATCGGTGCAGAGAATAAAGTGTCGGTGCAAAGTGGTGCAAGAATCCATGAGAGGGAAAAGCATGCAAGCAAAGAGGGCACAATGTTCAACATGGGTCATTATTGGTTTCAGAATGGTAGATTGGTATGGCGAGAAAACTTGGTCGGGAATCAACACAAGTACATGGCTCATCTAGCAAAAATTCACCATGAGGATAGTTGGCAAGGTGAATCTCAATTTCAGTTTCCTTTGAAGGTAGACCATTGTAGGAACAGTATTATTTCTAAAAAATATAGATTCTATTTTGCAAATTTCAGAAATTTGCATCATGACTCAGTCAAGGTTAGCAACAGTCAGTCAACGGATTCAAGGAAGAATTTATATTTTTATGAGAATCTCAATTTGATGAAGTCAGGAATATTTCAGTGGTTCAAGGTTGGAAGAGTGGAGAATCAGTCTCCTCATCTTCAATTTCTGTAAATCAGAGAGCTTTTGCAGTCCAAAAGCTTCCCATTTGGGAGGTGTGATTAGGTGATCCTATCCTAAGTTGAAAAATGCTCAAAAATTGAATTTCTCATAATTGGTTGAAACTTGAACGACCGGATAGGCCTCATCACTCTAATTTTGGCACTGTCAACGACACCCAAATCTGATGTCGTATATGAAAGTTATACAGGTTTGAAGTTTTCAGTATCCTTCAAAATTCCAGTTGACCAAAGTTGACTTTGACTTTAGAAATATTAAAAAAATATTATTCCTTGGAATATTTTGGGAATATTCCTTGGAATATTCTAGGAATATTCCCCAATGAGGCTTCGACATTTGGCATTCTGTGTAATGTTCCCAATTTTTAGCCTCAAGCTAAAAGGAACATTATAGTTTGCATATTTTCATTTTGCTGAATAAAATGGGTAAGGAGACACCTTAACCCATTTATATGGAGAAATAACACTCCTTGTGTGAAAGGAGGAATAAAAAAGTAGCTATTTTGAGCACCGCATGGTGTGAACAGGATTGGATCATGCTTGATCTAGTCATTTTGACCAAGTCAACTAAAACTATCTAGATACATTGAATGTTCTTGGACAACACAGTTTTAGTGGAGGCTCCACTTGCTTGAGCTAGGTGGCACGTGTGAATGGGACCCATGGTGAGAATATTTAATTTTCTTTACAAGGAGGAGATGGCAGCCCATTTTCATTATGCATTAGCTTATTATTTTCGTTGGGTCTATAAAGATGTGCATCCCCGGGATGTTTAGCAGGGTTGTAGTGTTCTTGAACCCAAGGGTGTTCCCAGTCGGGAATCCATACCTCATCCTCAAGGAAGGAGAGGGTTTGAGCTAAATTTCCTCATTCTGGCATTTAGCCAAGCTTAATCCTTCAGCTACAACATTATTCTGTTGGGCATAAAACGTTGAGTTGCTGGGTGCAGCAACCAAGGAACTCATAGAGTCATTCTTTGGCTTGTTCTTCAGTGGAGATCTTGTATATTCTTTGGAGGAGTAGTAGAGGAGACTCCTGGGCATCATCTCAAATCTTTGGCACCAGGCAAATCATTCACCATCTCTCAGAGCACAGTCTAGGGCAGAAACTGCGCTATTTATGTAGGCAGTTGTTGGGAGGGCCATTGGAGCTTGTCAGAAGGAGTGTTTTCTTGTAAGAGGGATCAACCCTTTTGCTTAAGAACATTATCAGAGGAGGGCATGAGTATTTTAGATCAACCATAGCCTCATTCTCATATTGATTCAGTTGCAGTGACAAGTTATTTGTCACATTGTACTTTTTCCGGCATTTCTAGCAATCTCTCCTAGATTGGCTAGAAATCTTGTATTGGAGCCCATTCTTATATTCTTGGGAATTTCTTTATATGTATCAGCCATATTTCATGCATTGACATCCACAACAAAATATACTCTCCTAGAGACAGTGCAGACACTGTTTTCCAGCATTTTGTGCAGTTGTTGCATCTCTTGTATTTCATGTGTTAATCTTTGGAGATTGATTCCCATTGCATGAGGGGTTTATTCCTCATGATATTCCTGTATATTGTTGCTGATATATTAATGAACATGATGTCTGTATTATATTTCATCTTATAACATATTCATATTTGCAGAGTTTCATGATTGTGTTCATATATTGTTGTAAGCTCTCTCTTTGAGCATTCTTTTAGGGATCTAGTTTGGGAAGATCTAATTAACCCATCTAGACTTATTTCTTTGAGCTAATATTCTGGAAGAGAAGTGTTTTGTGAGTTAAAAATGGGATCTAAGCCCCCTTTCAGCTTATTTTTACACTTCCTTCCTTATACAATGTCGTTGAGGACCCTATTGCAGAAATTCCCGAAAAAGGAATATTACAGTGGTATCGGAGCATCAATCTTGGCTCAGCCTGTGCGGACCAAGTTAATATGCCATATGAAGTAGAAGCTCCTCAATTAGAAGAGGAGATGTATAGAGAAAACAAAAAAAGAGGAATGACGGAAGAGGAGTTTTCCCTTCTTCTTTTCCAGACCATGGATGGTATCATTGAAGACCTTAAGGAGAAGAGAGGGAAAAATGGAAATATTTTCTGAGAGGGTTTGTGGATGAATCAAGCCCTAGTTGTGACCATGTTGGGTGTGAGTATTCAGCCACACATGCAGATCCACAGTGTAGTCCATTGCCCACTTACACTTTCGGGAGGATGGAGGAAGGAGATGAGGCCATTGGAGGAGTAGCACTGCAACTCACAGGTATGGCTCATGATTGTTGGTTTGAAAATTCTGTTTCATGCTATCATGAAAATGTAAAAACATATGATTCATTTACCAAGGGTTTGGTGAAGAAACTTGATGGAAGTCAGTGTGAATCATCGTGTATCATAACTTCAAACACTTTGCATGCATTGGGAGGAAACATAAAACAAACTCCTTTCCTTATTTTCGAAGGGGATGAAAACATGTATGATAGCTTGCTAAGGGCAAGATCCCCATTGTATGAAGGGCCCTCTTCCCTTTATGAAGTCATGGAGGTACTTCCTTCAAGAGATTACCAACAGCTAGGGTCTCTCCTTGATGGTGAGGTAATCTCAATTATTGATGGGGAGGTTGAGCATAAGAGAACCAACAGCGCTGTCATGTTGGGAGGAGATCCATCACCACATGGATGAAAAAGGGGAGCCATTGTTCCTATTAGAGAAGCCCTTATATCTTTGCAAGGAGTTCCAAATGTTTCAACATGTGGAAGCCAAGGAACAATTCCGAAATATTATGTAGCATTTATTGGGGATTGTGAGATGGAGGAAGAAGAGAAGGATCAACATCAAGGGATGATACACCCTTATATATTCTGGAAAGTATTTTCACAAGAGAAGGAGACTGTGCAACATAGTGAAGAGAAGGAAAAATCAATCCTCTTATACATGCAGTCCACTTCTGAACTTGATGTCTCACTATATGGAGGCATTCCACCTAGAAGGCCACCTGATCTAGACTTGATGAGGGGCATCTTGTCAGTTGGTTCACCACTCTTGGATTCCAGAGAGGTTAAGACATTAGAGGAGTCTAGCACAACGCAGAGAGTTTGGGGTAAACCCAAGGAGAAGGGAGACACTCTCTCATTTTCAGTATCACCCACTCTCATCAGTTATACTGCGCTGATAGAGTTTGCTGCAGGGATGGAGAATTGCATCTTCATGATGCAGGTTGACTGCTCCACAGATTTGGAGAGGAAGAGGTTACTTCCTTTGAGGGAGGACTCTTTCATACATAGGAGTGGGTGGAGGCCACTCATGCTTACTTTGACCCAGCTTGGGAGACTCCTTTTGGATGACAGCTTCTCATGGGAGGCCAAATTCCAAAGGACAACATCATTATTTGAGTATGAGCAGCTACATGATGGTCATGGAAGCATTTTGGAGGATTAATTTTGCATGGGGGATGTCAAAGTAGCAAGCATCAATGTGAAGGGAGCACCACATTGCAAATTACTAGCGTTGTCTATGAGGAGGATAGATCCGAGTTGGAGGTCTCAACTCTTGGTAGAGTACTCCCAATATCTAGGTGCATGCATGATTTTGGATGACCCAGATGGAGATGATAGGTACATGGTGGATGATATGGTCATCTATTATTATGACAGAGTCTTCTTGACTAGGGCTTCTAGTCTCAAGAAGAAACTATTACATGCAAAACATGAGGAATTTCTAGCTATGCACTTTGATGCATATTTTTCTTTGCTAGAGGAGTTCATTCGGGAGGGCATTCAAAATGATCTATATCAGCATATGGATAGATGCATATCCCGGATGATTTTGGAGAGGTTGGCACAACCATTTCCCTACTCATTAGAGGTGAGGGAGGGCATTCAAATGATCCATTTCAGCTCAAGGATTGGAGTACATATTAAAGGAGGTATATACTCTCATTTTGATTTACCTTTCTTTACATTATATGAGAAGCTTGATGAGCTAAAGATGATCACACCTCCTTATGCTCCTTATTATGATGTACTTGTGGCCCATTGCAGCAACGGGAGTGGCTATCTTCATGATGGTTTATGGGGGAAGACACATGCTTCTTGGTGGGCACCATTGGCACCAATCTGTACTTTCAAGTTTCCATCTTATGAGATGTTTGTGGAGGAAAAAAATGGCTAGGAAAGCACTCGTTGTTTTTAGTTTTGATGCAGGTAAGAGGTGCACTGCATTGGTCCCATAAGTGGAGCAGTGACCCACTCTCTAGTTGTCTTATGACAGCTTGTTTTTATTGAATGTTGCCTCCTTGTATTGTTGATGTTTATACATTCACAGGGAGCACTATTGTGACAGTGTTGTATATTTTGGGATAGCCCATTGGGAGCATGACTCTCCCCATTCTACATGCTTTATATTGAAGGAGACACCATGGGAAAACCATGATTGCCACTTTGCTACTTTTCTCTTCTTGTGGGAAAAACTGCTAGGAGAACTTGAGGGGGCACTTCATGGCTGATTTTATTGATGGAGAATCTTGGGCCATTCTTGGAGGCCATACCATTTCAGCCCAAGGATAGAAGCAGCCCCATATGTACCACAAATGGAGGGAGAAACACCTTGGGAATCAAAAGCCCAACTCTCCATTCAGCCCCAACACATTGCATATACCGGGGGTTGAGATTTCTATTTGGATGATAGCATGGATGAGAGGATCATCACTGCGAATTTTTTTTTCCCATGCATGTCATCACTCCTACCTTAAGGAGGCCATAGCACAGCAAGGAGTTTTCCACCTACACCTTCTATCTTTCCATGATGTGCACCATTCTAGTTTGCATACTTGGGAGGAAGTGTTGGAGGACAGATTTGTTGCAGGATATATTGAGTAGTGGTGGAGATTGTTGATGAGGAGGCCACAAGAGAAGAAGGGGGAGAATTTTTTTTCTCTCTATGTAGTTGCTTGAGGACAAGCAACATGTGGGAGGGGAGGACTGTAATGTTCCCAATTTTTAGCCTCAAGCTAAAAGGAACATTATAGTTTGCATATTTTCATTTTGTTGAATAAAATGGGTAACCAGACACCTTAACCCCTTTAGATCGAGAAATAACACTCCTTGTGTGAAAGGAGGAATAACAAAGCAGCTAATTTGAGAACCACATGGTGTGAACAGGATTGGATCATGCTTGATCTAGTCATTTTGACCAAGTCAACTAAAACTATTTAGATACATTGAACCTTCTTGGACAGCACAGTTTTAGTGGAGGCTCCACTTGCTTGAGCTAGGTGGTAAGTGTGAACGGGACCCATGGTGAGAAGAGTTCATTTTCTTTATAAGGAGGAGATGGTAGCCCATTTTCATTATGCATTAGCTTATTATTTTCGTTCGGTTTGCAAAGACTTGCATCCCTGGGCTTTTTAGTAGGGTTGTAGTGTTCTTTAACCCAAGGGTGTTCCCGGTTGAGAATCCCTACCTCATCCTCAAGGAAGGAGAGGGTTTGAGCTACATTTCCTCATTCTTGCATTTGGCCAAGCTTAATCCTTCAGCTACAGCGTTATTCTGTTGGGCAGAAAATGTTGAGTTGTTGGGTGCAGCAACCGAGGAGCTCATAGAGTCATTATTTGGCTTGTTCTTCAGCGGAGATCTTGTATATTATTTGGAGGAGTAGCAGAGGAGACTCCTGGGCATAATCTAAAATCTTTTCCACCAGGCCAATCATTCACCGTCTCTCACAGCGCAGTCTAGGGCAGAAACTGCGTTATTTATGTAGGCAGTTGCTGGGAGGGCCATTGGAGCTTGTCAGAAGGAGTGTTTTCTTGTAAGAGGGATCAACCCTTTTTCTTAAGAACATTATCAAAGGAGGGCATGAGTATTTCAGATCTGCCATAGCCTCATTCTCATTTTGATTCAATTGCAGTGACAAGTTATTTGTCACATTGTACCATTTCCGACATTTCTAGCAATCTCTCCTAGATTGGCTAGAAATCTTGTATTGGAGCCCATTATTCTATTCTTGGGAATTTATTTATATGTATCAACCATATTTCATGTATTTAAATCTATAGTAGCAACTACTCTCTTAGATAAAGTGAAGTCACTTCTTTCCGGCATTTTGTGCAGTTGCTGCATCTCTTGTATTTCATGCGTTAATCATTGGAGATTGATTCCCATTGCATGAGGGGTTTATTCCTCATGATATTCCTGTATATTGTTGCTTATATATTAATGAACATGATGGTTGTATTATATTTCATCTTATAACATATTCATATTTGTAGAGTTTCATGATTGTGTTCATATATTGCTGTAAGCTCTCTCTTTGAGCATTCTTTTAGGGATCTAGTTTGGGGAGATCTGAATAACCCATCTAGAGTTATTTCTTTGAGCTAATATTATAGAGGAGAAGGTTTTGTGAGTTAAAAAGGGGATCCAAGGCCCCTTTCATCTTATTTTTACACTGCCTTCCTTTCACAGCGTCCTTGAGGACCCTATTGCAGAAATTCCCGAAAAAGGAATATTACATTTTGTGAGTGGTTAATGGATTGACTGTGTAATTTTTTGGCCAATCAGTGGGTGCCACGTGGCAAGCCCAGAGGCTGCCACATGGCCCCAAGTCGGTGGAATAATTATCATGTTAAAATTTTATGGGTCCCCAAGGTTTGAACCCCAGACCTCCCTCCGGCTAACACAACGCCCGATCAACTCTTCTATCTGTGTATCTTAACAATGGTAGGAGTCAAGTCTGTTTTAAGGGTTTGAAATGTTTTGGGCAGAAAAAAAAGGGGCTAGCCTGGGTGTCTTGTAACCACCACACAAAACCGGGTGCCAAAACTCCTATCTGCGGTAGGTTTCAGCAACAATTTATTCCAGCGGTTCAAGAAGAACCATATGTGACCACCCATAAAAATTAAATGCAGTAGTTTTATCTGAAATTTCATGCGGCGGTTGTTTCAGTGTGGCCACATGCCACCACTGTTGGGGTCCCCATGTTTTGGCCAGGTTGACAAATACCAAAAGATGAGACAACATAGAACCACTTTCAGACCTCAGGATCTAGCCCTCCTAGGTCCAGAGAGGGATCTCTCTATGAAGTCAAAGGATGTGTCTTTGAGGCTTAAGTATAAGGTTTTAGGCTAGTTATAGGCTTGAGGTTGTTGGTTTGATTGTTTGTGTTTGGTCGAAGGAGATCAGGAAAGAAGGGCCAGTATAAGACAAGGATGAGCAAGAAAGAGGCTTAGGCCGAGATAGATAACTCAAAGAACATCAAAGCCATTGGGCTATGGAGTCGAGAAAGGATTTACTTGTAGTCAATGTGAAAGCTTTAAATTGGGCTAGTCATCTAGAGCATTTGGATCTTAGAGATGATAGTTCGAATGGAACATTAAGGATAGAAAATGAGAGGAAGAGGACCAACCAACTCTGTCTATAGATCAGGCCAGAGGTCATTTAACTCCAGGCCTGCTTGGACAGAATTAGAGGTGAAACAAGGGATCTTGAAAGGTTTAATTGGGATGGAAAGCTCCTAGAGAGACAGAGACCAGGTTCTAGACCCCCAGGATTCTCAACACATTCAACTAAATCCTAGCAAGAACGTTTGAACACCAACCTCATCAATTCATACATCAGAGAGCAGGAAATTTCCTCCACTACACTGGTTAAATCAATTGAAATTTGCATTCAGATACACATATAAGAAGAAAACATAAAAGGCTGGGAGAGAAACAACATAAGGTACCTATCAAGGGTAAATCTTATGCCAAACTTCTGATGCGAGCCTGAAGAAACATGATGAAATGAAAGCAAGTCAATCACAAATACAGAGAAAGGAAAACATCACCAGCTGCTTTAGATTAGGATCCAAAGAAACATGCTTGTCATATTAAAAACAACACCAATCAGGTACATCATAGCCCATATCTTGAACATTCAGTCTGAATACATCAAATCTCAGCCTATCTTATAATATACACAGAGAAATTGTCTCAATAGGAAAATACTTGCGTTCCACTGATTTCTCATCAACAACCATTACAATGTTTCCTGCTGTGCTTTATAGCAGAGGATGAACCTAAGATCGACTGAGAAGGTAGGTGAGAATTAAATGTATCTTTAAACATAACCATGAATGCAGGGCCGAAACCCATTCTGCTTGTCATGCTGTATATTTAATCTCTGTCACCTCCCTCGGAAAAGAATGATCTCCTTGGATATGATCTCGACATTTTGGCATGTACTCTGGGTGTCATGAACCAAAAGTAAAATAAACTGTATGGAAGGTTTGTCTCATAAATGTATGACTGTCTTCGAGCTGTGGTTTGGTGGGAAAATTCTTCAGGGACATTATGCATAATAAAAACAGTATGGATGCCTTGTACCTGACGAAGAAAAACGTTTTGCTGATGGAAACCCTGATATTACCTTTTATCTGCGCTCAGGACCCTTCGATTGATCCTTGGGGTCCGTAACCTGTTGATTTGCCTCTGAAAATATGGACTTAGGGCTCGAGATCTTCATGGTTGTGCTTTAATCTTCCTTTTTCTCTGCGCTGAACATTCTGCCGCTCCATCTATTCTGACAGGGTAGTTCAGGGTTTTAATGGTGCTAAAAGGTTTTCAGTGCTCGAAATCTACCTTTTTCCTTGATGAAAATCATCCTGGCCGCTTTCTTTGACTATTTTATGCCAGTACCAACTCCTGGATTTAATACAGTCTGCACAGCTTTGCTACGTAGGGTCATGGCGGTCCTTTACCCTTGGAAACTCTGCAAAACAACGAACTGTGATGAAGACAATGGACAGGGATGATGAATGCGATGAGGACAGGATGTGGTCATGGAAAATAGCATGCAGACGGAATGGAGGGAAAAATTGCAGGGGAAATGATGGAACATAGCTCTGGTGTGGTTGGCGGACGTTGCAGGACGAAGAATGCATGAAAAACATTAAAAAACGTGAGAGTAGGACATTATATGCGACGAAATAGTTGACAGGTACGGAACATGCACGTGGGGTGACGTGGCATACGGACAGCCGAGTGGACGGATGAGTTGGAGGCCTCGGGGCAACGAAATGGTCAACCATGGACAGACGAATCTGGACCGTTGATCGCTGATAGATCAACGGCGGAGAATATCGGAAGATGGGGCCGCGGGTATGATGGACCAGGCTAAAAGGCACGCAGCTTTGGGAGATGACAGCCGTCAGATGAAGGCTCCAGGATCCAACGGTGATCGTGGATTCCGCTGCTCGGCTTTCGTCCGTGGGATAACGCGCGAAAAAATGGTTTTTAGAAACAGTACTGGAGGATGCATGGCAAAGGATGAATGGGATCGCTGGGTTTTGGAGAAAACCACCAGTTACAGATGGGCGGTGCGGGAATTACCGGCGGGTTTGGGCAGATGACATATGCAGGCGGGGTCCACCATTCCGGGCGCGCTCCGCGCCGTTAGATCTGGCTTTTGATAGGACGGCGGAGATCCATCGACCCAATACTATGTACAAAACCCAAAAATATGCGCTTCCAAAGGTTTTTGAATAATTTTCTGGCGTGGGAATGGTTGGATAGGATTTAAGCACCCGGGGGTTTAGCTCTGGGTTTCGGCGCCAGGTTTTATGGGAAGAAAGGGGCGCGGGGCTATGGCCAAAGGGGCTTAGGCCTTATCATATGATTTTTCCACATTTTAAAGCATTTTTAGGCCCATGGGGAGGAAACGATAGGGAAATGAAGGGTAGGGAAAGCCAAAACAGGGGAAAAAATAGGATTTAGAGAGGGTTTAGAGGGATAATGGGGAAATTAAAGGGGAGTTTGACAAAGGGAGAAGGGGAAGGTGATATTTTGCAAAGGTATAAAGGGAAATAATGGGCCTTTTTTGAGAAATGGATCAGCAGAGGAATTACATTTGGGCGCAGTACAGAGAGACTCCAAGGAGGATGAATTTTCAGGGGAAGGGCATTCCTTGGAGGCTCCAGAACAATTCTAGCCCCCAGCTTGCTTGTCAAGAATTTCATATGGGGGCTAGCAACCACCTCAACATTTAACTTAACCATTTGTGGTTATGATGGTTTTTAGGAGTGCGCCAACATTGGCGGGTAGGCCAAGTTAATTTGTTAACTGGCAGTGTCTCCACCTTTAGTGGAGTTTGTTTACGTAATATTGGGAAAAGTTGATTTTCACCATAACTTCTTCAATATTGGACCAATTTAAATGAAATTTTGGTCAATTTTAGGTATTCTGTGCATTCTAGAGAGTTTGGGATAGTTTTTAGAGCCAACATAGGTGTTCTTCATCCACTTTTTCTTTAGGGAATCTTGGAGAGCCATCAGGGCCATGAGGGAAATGGAGCTGCATTGGGCTATAATTCACTGTTTGAGGTGAAATAAAAGCCATTCTTAGCTTATTTATACCTTCAAAATTCAATTTCAGAGCTATTTTTGTTTGTTTAGGCATTTTTTTAATTGTAATACCAATTTGAGCAACTTAATAGAGCAAGGACATGCCCATTGGGAGCCTTGGACTCGACAGATGTAGCTTAGGAGGGGTGAACTGCCTCATCATGTTGTTCTGTTGTTATGGTGAAGTTTTTCTACTATGTATTTCTGATTTAAGGTGTTAAACAATAATTTTAATTCACATTACCTCACACATAAACTCAGAAACAATTACCAAAAACGCTTTGTTTAAATTGCAAGACATGATAAAAACTTTGCACACTTAATTTAATGGAAATTTAATATCCCAAAATAGGGAAATTATACAATATTGGGAATATCTGAAGATATTCCAAAAGTGGAGCTACAACAATACATGAACACAATACTGTAAACATAGAAAATATGATCATGTCATGAGAGAGAACAATATTCAACCATAATTCTATTAATGGATTAGCAACAATGTACAAAATATCATGAGGGACATGCCACTCAAGCCATAAGAACAAGTCTCCAATGATCAAAGCAATAGATACATGAGATGCTGCAACTATATAGAATGCTGGAGAGCAGTGACTGCGTAGTATATATTAGTGTAGTTGCTGCTACAAATGTACATACATGAAATATGGCTGAAGAAAATAGAAGAAATGCCCAAGAATGAAGATATGGGCTCCAATACAAGAATTCTAGCCAACCCAAGAAGGATTGCTAGAAATGCCGGAAAACATACAATGTGACAAATAACCTTGGGGTTAATGTGCCACTGCAAACTAGATTTGATATAAAATGAGGCTATGACAGATCTGAAATACTGATGTCCTCCTCCGATGGTATTTCTAATTAGAAGGCTGATCCCTCTACTCAGAAATAGACCCTCCCGATGAGCTCAATGAACCCTCCCAACATCTGCCTCTGAAAATAACGCAAATTTAGACTGAAACTGCGCTGTGAGGGATGGTAGATGGTTGGATTGATGCCAAATATATGAAAATATGCCCAGGAGTCCTTCTTACTGATCCTCCAATGGATAGGCAAGCTCTCTACTGTAAAACAAGCCTGGAAATGACTCTAAGAGATCCTCCTTTGCTGCACCCTGCAACACAACACAACTCTAAACAGAAATTGTGATGTAGCTGAAGGAGGTAGTTTGGAAAAAATTCCAGAATGAGGAATTTTAGCCCAAATAACCTCTCCTTCCCTCAAGATGAGGTAGGGATTCCTGACCAAGAACACCCTTGTGCTAAACAACACTGCAACCCTGCTAAACAGCAAGAGGAAGCAAAGTCTAAACAGACCCAAGCAAATAATAATCCAAAAACATGAATACAATGGATGTCCTCCACTCTATATATAGTAAGTTCTCCTCTCCACAATGGGTCCCATCCATATGTTCCACCTAGCCCATGAAATTTGTCCTCCATTCAAACTGCACAGTCCATCATGGAGATACAATGTATCTAGACAGTGCATGTGGACTTGGTCAAATATGAATGAATCAACATGATCCAATCCTATTCACGCCTATATTTTCTCAATCCAACTACTTTATTCTTCCCCTTTTCACATGAGGAATTTTATTTTCCTTCTAAAGAGGTTAATGGGCCTCCCTACCCATTTTATTCATCCACTGCTAACTATAATGTTCCTTTTAGCTTGAGGCGAAACATTGGGAACATTACAATCCTCCCATCCAAAATGTTGCTTTTCCTCAGGAAACTGTATAGAGAGATAAAAATTCCTCCCCTTCTCCTCTTGTGGCCTCTTCATCAATATTCCCCACCACTGCTCAATATAATCTGCAACAAATTTTCCCGCTAGTGTCTCCTCTGTAATGTTCCCAAAATTAGCATAGAGCTAATTGGAACATTAATTTTTCCTATATCAGCTAGGAGGTGAATAAATGGGTAAGAAGGCCCATGAGTAGGAATAAAATCCCTCATAATGTGAAAGGGATCATCAGAGTAGCTCTATTTTCACCCTCAAGTGTGAAAAGGGGCAAATGCATGAGGGCAAGGTCAGGTTTGACCAACTCAACATCGTTGCCATAGTGGGAGTGGATCACCTTGAGAGACATCGCAGTGTGAATGAGGAAGAGGTAATTTGGTGGAGGAAACCCTAATGTGTGGGGGCCAAGGCAAGGAGTCTTTCATTTTTATAAAGGGAGGACAAGGCAACCATAGAGGGACATGTTGATGAATATAGAATTTGGTCTGTATGACTATTTGTTGTCTTCAGTTGTTTAACTGAGATTGTTGTGCTGCTTAGCACAAGGGATTTCCTATTTAGGAATCCTTCTCCCTTCCTGAGAGGCCTCTTGAGGGATTTCACTTCATTTCTCCACATCAAGGCTCAAGGCCAAGCCACCTCCTTTAGCTACAACGTTATTTCTGCTCAAGTATAACGTTGTGTTGCAGGGTGTTGCAGTGGAAATCCCACAACACCATTCCTTGGCTTGTTTTTTAGAGGAGGGAGCCTTATTTCCTTTGAAAGATCAGTAAGGAAGGATTCAGATCATATTGATGATATTGGAACTTTCCCAACACATTCTATTCCACCTACAACGCAGTATCCCTCAGTGACTGCATTATTTTCAGAGTACATGTGCAGTAAGGGTTTGCAGTGTTGATCGGAGGGTGAGATCTTCAGTGATAGGATCAAAATTTCATTTGGAAGATCCATTGGAGGATTCCTATTCATATTTTGTATCATCTTCAGCCATCTCCATCCAGTTCCATTTTCTGAGTTGCAGCTGCTACCCTGCAACTCCGGCATTTCTACAGATTTTCCATTTTGTGTATATTTCAGCCAATTCTTCTAAGGATTGTTGCACTATTGTTTTCTAAGGTTGAGAGCTTGCTGCCCCACATTTATTGAGCTACACATTGTTATATCTTTGCATTATCATTCATCATGTTGCAGTGTCTCTTATAAATTGTGCAGTCATAGCCTAGGGCATTCTCAGTGTAGCAGTATATTTCACATTTCCTGTACATGACCTATTGAGGCTTGTATTGCCAATCTTGAGTGACTCTTTCCTCAAGATCTTGTATAAATTTCTTCTGCTATGATAAATATGATGGCTATTGAGATCTTATGACATTTTATGCATTAATACAATGTTGTTATTCCATTGTATGTTCATACATTGTTGCAGCCCTTCATCGGGCACTTTTTCAAGACAACTAGGTGTGGGAGACCTGTTCAACCCATCTAGAGGGATTTATTTTGAGCCTCCTCTTGGATTTCGGTCTTAGATACATTGATATAAGGGATCCAGGTCTTGGTTTCAATCCTATAGAAGCCATTCCTGGAAAGTTCATTTTCCAATCATGCCTTGCTAGCAGATCCCATTTTGGGATATTACAGTGGTATCAAAGCATCTTTCTCGGCTCAGCCTGTGAGTCTTAAGATAGAGATCAAGATGATGAAAAGAATGATCCTGCTCTCATCAGTTTTAAAATCCAGAAAGGACCTCTCCAAGGAGGTCAAGAATATGGAAGAAGGAGAAGTGGAAGGACCGTGCACTTCCTATTCTCAAAGAGAAGAAGGCATGAAGCATGAAGAGCACTTGGAATTCGAAATTCTAAGTGAGTACCTTGCTGAATACCAAGCTAAACCTAGAGCCTTCCAAGAGACTCTAGCTTTATCATAATTTATTCAACTAAAAGAAGAAATAAGACCCCATAGCTATGGGATGATGAGAGGTAATAGATTTATATTGTCCACTTTTGATGGAACACTCACATGTGCAGTAGAGGCTTGGGTGATGAATCTAGAGGCTTTCTTCCTGCTACATCTTGTAGTAGATAGAAAGGTTGTAGAAATTTCAGTGTTGCACCTTGAAGGTGAGGAAAATATTTGGTGGTTCAGACATTGGAGCCATGCAAGGGTATCTACTCTTGCTGAGTTTTCTCAAAGATGATCAGAAGGTTTGGCCAAAGGAGGGAGGATCCCTCACCACTAGTTGAAGAGGCATATACCAGCGCTGTCACTGTCATGGAGGAGCAGCCTTCATCTTTAGTAGTTAGTGAAGCCAACACATTGGAGGAGGAATCCCTTACAGTCATACAAGATGCTTCAAAGATTTCCAAAGGTATGCCAGAATTTCCATCTCTTATCATTTTAGAAAAAATTAAGAATGGGTCTACATCATTACATGCTGTTGATTTAGAGCAACAGAATGGCACTGTGCTGTGAAACCTTGAATCAGTCAAGGAAGAGATGAAACATTATCCTCATGGGCCATTCCTGATTTACACACCACATTTGAGGTTGGGGTTTGAAGACTTGGAGGAAGAAGAGATAGATGGTAGACATCTTGAAGTGAGAAACACTTTCTCCTTTCGAGATGACACTTTCTCAACAAGCACTCCCCAGCTTAAAGAGAAACTTATACCTGTAGTAGATCCAAGGCCTCTTTGGTTTTGGAAGGCCATGCATGAGGAGGATATCTCATGGAGAGATTTAATTGGAGGTGCACTTCAACACATCATGAAGTGAAGGGTTTTTCAACATTTTGAGGAGGTTCTTCCCTTCTCACACTTGGATCTTCATGGATTCAAGGAGGAACAGATAGATGATGGAGGACATATTTGGATGGATAAAATCTCTCATGACTCTGTTGGACATTTCTTGAGCCATGCACATCATGATGGGAGGTTTTTACCTACCACTTATTTGGGTCCTTATGGGATCAAATGTATCCTTGGGAAGATTGCATTTCAAAATCCCATGAAGTGTAGAAATCTAATTTGGGATGATGGTGGCCCTCATGAGAGGAGTACCAAGAGAGAGGATGGAAGGAGACATACACAAATGATTGAGTGGATGTGGATGGTGAGCAATAATTTGGAAAGCTACTTGCAGATCTATGATACCAGGCAGCAAGAGGCATGGTTGCGCTTTTTACTCTTGAAGGAGTTTGGCCATCACTTGGCATACACTTTTTCTAAGGGTATGGGGATGGATGAGATTAGGCAGGATGCTTGCATCATTGAGCAACAAAGAGTATGGATGCATGGTGTTGATGTGAACTTCATATCAATCATTATGTTTTCATCATATGATATGTATGATGGGAGTATGAGGAGGCAGCAAAAAATTTTGTTGCTTGGGTTTTTCTTTGGAGAGCAAGGGAAGATTTGCTCTCACTTATTGTATGATGTTGCAGGAGTAGGAGATGGCACTATCATGGTGCAAAGGGGATACTCCTTGACCTTTGATGATCAAGGATTACTTCCATCTTGGAATGAATTCCATACTTGCAGCAACATTATTGGAGGAGTCCTTGACAATCATCATGTCAAAGAAAGGAGCTATAGGTTGGCAGGAGCCTATTTGCATAGGCCAACAAAATTTTTCTTTGGGAGCATGATTTATTCATGTATTAATGCATCACTTTAGTTTCAGCACATGGTGAGAATTGTTGTTTTTGCATCTATTGATTATGTAACACAACATTTGCATTTTCTTACCATTGTCATACAATGCATTGCTCCACAAGAGGGAAAGTTTATTGTTGAGCCCCATGAGCAAGATTTTGCAAGCTATTATGATGGAGACAACCATCCTTTGTATCAACATGGACAAGTTTTTGATTATTTCTTGTATGATCAGTTGACATATTCACTCATTTTCTATCCACTAGTAGATGTGATGATTCAGACAACTAGCAATTTGTCAAAACACCACTTGCCATGGTATTTTCTGAAGTTGCAGTGGGAGAGACTATGTTGTGTCCACTTGAGACATTTTTTTTATCATGCAGCATCATATAAAACATTTAGCAAACTTCTCATTTGGATACCCTATGAAGATCATGTCCTATTCATCATGGATGAGATGTTTTGGGCCAGCTTGGTCTTCAATGTTGGAGGATTGTTCTTCATTTTTCCACTTGAGGGAAATACTTTTGTAGCCTAGGATCAGCACATACTCTACACTTATCATGATTGGAGAGAAGGACAAAATGGGGTAGGCTACCTTTTCTACCATGATCAGATTTTCAGCTCGCCTACTTTGCATGAGCCAAAGGTGGAGGAAGACTTTCAGGAGTTTCCATGTTGGAGGGTAACTCATTTTGTATGGATGATTTCTTGGGGATGGGATATTCATATGGGGATGGCAAATCCCAATTCATTTCAGCCCACATGCCTCAAGAAGGCCCTTCAGTTCTATCCTTACAGTTGGTTTAGGACAAGAAACATTTGGAAGGGGAGGATTGTGATGTTCCCAAAATTAACATAGAGCTAATTGGAACATTAATTTTGCCTATATCAGCTAAGAGGTGAATAAATGGGTGAGAAGGCCCATGAGTAGGAATAAAATTCCTCATAATGTGAAAGAGATCATCAAAGTAGCTCTATTTTCACCCTCAAGTGTGAAAAGGGGCAAGTGCATGAGGGCAAGGTCAGGTTTGACCAAGTCAACATTGCTGCCATAGTGGGAGTGGATCACCTTGAGAGACAACGCAATGTGAATGAGGAAGAGGTCATTTAGTGGAGGAAACCATAATGTGTGGGGGCCAAGGCAAGGAGGCTTTCATTTTTATAAAGGGAGGAAAAGGTATCCATAGAGGGACATGTTGATGAATATAGAATTTGGTCTGTATGACTATTTGCAGTCTTCAATTGTTTAAATGAGATTGTTGTGCTCCTTAGCATAAGGGATTTCCTGTTTAGGAATCCTTCTCCCTTATTGAGAGGCCTATTGAGGGATTTAACTTCATTTATCCACATCCAGGCTCAAGGCCAAGCCACCTCCTTTAGCTAAAACGTTATTTCTGCTCAAGTATAACATTGTGTTGCAGGGTGTTGCAGTGGAGATCCCGCAACACCATTCCTTGGCTTGTTTTCCAGAGAAGGGAGTCTTCTTTTCTTTGAGAGATAAATACGGAAGGATTCAGAGCATATTGCAGATATTTACACTTGGACAACACATTCTATTCCACCTACAATGTAGTATCTCTCAGTGACTGCATTATTTTCAGAGTACATGTGCAATGAGGGTTTGCAGTGTTGATCGAAGGGTGAGATCTTCATTGATAGGATCAGCCTTTCACTTAGAAGATCCATTGGAGGAGGCCTATTCATATTTTGTATCATCTTTAGCCATCTCCATCCAGTTCCATTTTTTGAGTTGCAGTTTCTACCCTACAACTCCGAAATTTCTGTAGATTTTCCATTTTGTTTATATTTCAGCCAATCCTTCTAAGGATTGTTGCACTATTGTTTTTTGGGGTTGAGAGCTTTATCCCCCACATTTATTGAGCTACACATTGTTATATATTTGTATTATCATTCATCATGTTGCAGTGCCTCTTATAAACTACGCCGTCATAGCCTAGGGCATTCTCAGTGTAGCAGTATATTTCACATTTCTTGTACATGATCTATTGAGGCTTGTATTTCCAATCTTGAGTGACTCTTTCCTCAAGATCCTGTATAATTCTCTGCTGCTATGATAAACATGATGGCTATTGATATCTTCTAACATTTTATGCATTAATACAACGTTTTTATTCCATTGTATGTTCATACATTGTTGTAGCCCTTCATCAGGCACTTTTTCAAGACAACTAGGTGTGGGAGACCTATTTAACCCATCTAGAGGGATTTATTTTGAGCCTCCTCTTGGATTTCGGTCTTAGATACATTTATATAAGGGATCCAGGTCTTGGTTTCAAATTCTATAGCAGCCATTCCTAGAAAATGCATTTTCCAGTCATGCCTTGCTAGCAGATCCCATTTTTGGATATTACATACTCCCAAAGATGCATGACCAAATGGCTCACACCATGAAAAGGTGGAAGGTGTAAGTGGAAACATTCTTGTTGTCTCATGGCTGCCTCAAGGTAGGAGTGATAATACACATGGGAAATATCATTCCATGCTATCATCCAAATGAAATGAGCCATCCTAGGTAGCTCATCAAAAAAATCTGCAACCACAGTTTTATGCAATGTGTTGGGGCTAAATGGAGAGTTTATATTTTCCCATCCTATTAGTTTCTCTCTCCATTTATGGTAAGTATGAGGGGGCTGCTGATATTGGGCTACAATGTCATGGCCTTCAAAAATGGCCTAAGCTACCCCACAAGATAAGTCAACCATGAAGTGCCTCCTCCAAGAACGCAAGTTCAACCAAGGGCTCCTCCTACATGAAGGAAAGAGGTATGTTGTGGAAATCATGGTGTTCCCATTGTTTCTCCCAAAACATAGAACATGTAAAATAGGGAGAATCATACTCCCAATGGGCATCTCCATCTCATATTCCACTCTCCAAACAAAGCTTCCCATGAGTACAAACATATCAGCAATATATGGATGCAAAATACTATGAAAACAAGCTGTCAAATGTCATCTGGAGAGTGAATCAAAGTTCCACATAAGGAAACAATGCAGTGCATTCCATTCCATCCTCAAAACAAAAAATAACAAGTGCTTCACCAGCCACTTTTTTGTTGCCACAGTCATCTCATAATATGGAAACATGAAGATACAATGTGGTGTCAATCGTGCACACCAAGAATCATCTGTCTTCCCCCACAAACCACCAAAAAGATAGCCAAAATCAATGCCACAAGTAGCTTCAAGTACATCATCATACAATATGAAAGAAGAGATAATTCTTCTTGATACATCATGCTTCTTAAACAAGGAAAATAAGTACAATACAAAATGTGGAATTATACCTCCTCCATCATGTACTTGAGATCTTGAGCTAAAATGGCTCAACTAGAATCTTTCCCTCACCTACAATGAGTAGGGAAGTGGATGTGACCTCCTATCTATCACCATTTGGGCTATGAATCTCTCCATATGCTGAAATGTGTCATGTTGTATGCCCTCCCTAGTGAAATCCTCTTCCAAAGAAAGATATGCATCATAATGCATAGAAAGGAAGTCCTCATGTGCTGCAAGTAGCAACTTCTCCTTGAGACTAGAAGCTCTAGTTAAGAAGGCTCTGCCATGTGAATAGATGACCATATCATCCACCATATACTCATCATCTCTATCCAGGTGATTGAGAATCACACATGCACCAAGATCCTTGGAGTACTCTACTAAGAGCTGAGATCTCTAATAAGGATCAATCCTACTAAGAGACAACGTTGGTGATCTAGCATGTGAAGCTCTCCTCATGCTGCTGCCTACTACTTTGACATCCCCCATGCCAAAGTATTCCTCCAAACTCTTCATCTCTCCAAAATCCAAGAGTGGTGAATCAAAAGACAAGATTTCTCTCATAAACTCTAGATATGGTGGCCTCCCAGGCGGAATGCTTCCATGTAGTGAGACATCAAAATCTGAAGTGGATTGTATATATGAGTGGACTGAATTTTCCCTCTCTTCACTACATAGTTCAGCCCCTCCTTATGTGTAGAAACCTTCCAAAATAGATAAGGGTGAATGCTCATCATCCCTTGATGTTGATCATTCTCCTCTTCTTCCATGTATGAGAATGCCTCATCCTCAATGAGAGACCCTTAATCTCGGTCATCCCTTGAAGGAGAAGACTCCATGTCTTCAAAAATAGAAGAGGGCTCTTCAAGAAATGGGGATCTTGCCCTTGGAAAACTGTCATACGTGTTTCTATCCCCTTTGAAAATATGGAGTGGAGTTGGTTCAATAGGTCTCTCCAACTCATGCAAAGTGTTTGAGTTTTTTTTTTTAACAAATGATGGTTCAAAATGTTCTTTATCAAATATCCTCATCAATTCTTTAGTGAATTCAACATAAGTTTTTACATTTGCATGACAAAATGATGTAGAATCATTAAACCACCAATCATGAGCCATACCTTTGAGGTGCAATGCTGCTACTCTGATGGCTTCAATCTTCGGGATTTTTTTCAACTAAAAGTATATATCCAAATTTTCTACCCATGCCTTGGTAGAACTGGTGGATGGACCATCAAACTTGGGCAAAAAGAATATGCCCATAGAGTGATGTCTATCATGATTATGAAATAATCCACCATCTCTACATTGGTGCCTTGGTATTCTTTTGTCCTTGAGGTGAAAAAACTATTGAAAACTCAAGGGGTCCCTGAATCTCTAATTCTGAGATTCATACTCCTCAAAGTAGTCTTCAAGGGATGCTTTCTCTTGTGGCCCTTCATTCTCCATAGCCAATAAAGTAGGCATAGTAGAGCATTGTGGAGCTTGTGGAGCTTGTGGTTGGTTCACTGGTTGACCATTCCAATGGTGAGACATGCCAGAGCTTTCCCCAGGATGAAATCTCCCAGGAGATTCCTTCATCATGTCCATTCTCATCTCTTTGATCTCTGTAGAAAGATCTTGCATGGCCACCAAAAGAGTTCTTGCAAACTCTTCTCCTTCTTTATCACTTCCAGTTTCAGGGGCTTTACCCTTGTCTTGATTCTCAGTGGTGTAATCAAACTTTTTGTGGCTTCTATTCTGATACCTCTTCTCCCTCTCAGTAAGAGGCTCATATTCTTCTGACTACAACATGGCTATGGTTCTCCAATGAAAGCACAGGCTGTGCCAATAAAGGAGCTCTGATACCACTGTAATATCCCAAAATAGGGAAATTCTACACTATTTGGAATATCTTAAGATATTCCAAACGTGGAGCTACAAAAATACATGAACACAATATTATAAACACAGCAAATATTATCATGTCATGAGAGATAAAAATATTCATCCATCATTCTATTAATGTATCAGCAAAAATGTACAAATTATCATGAGGGACATGCCACTCAAGCCATAAGAACAAGTCTCCAATGATCAAAGCAATAGATACATGAGATTCTGCAACTATATAGAATGTCGGAGAGCAGTGAGTGCATAGTATATATTAGTGTAGTTGCTTTTGCAAATGTACATACATGAAATATAGCTGAAAGAAACAAAATAAATGCCCAATAATGAATATATGGGCTCCAATACAAGAATTCTAGCCAACCCAGGAAGGATTGCTAGAAATGCCGGAAAACATACAATGTGACAAATAACCCTAGGGTTAATGTGCCACTACAAACTGGATCTGATATAAAATGAGGCTATGACAGATCTGAAATACTTATGTCCTCATCCAATAGTATTTCTAATTAGAAGGCTGATCCCTCTACTCAAAAATAGACCCTCTTGATGAGCTCAAAGAACCCTCCCAGCATTTGCCTCTGAAAATAACGTAGATCTAGACTGAAACTATGCTGTGAGGGATGGTAGATGGTTGGCCTAATGCCAAATATATGAAAATATTCCTGGGAGTCCTTCTTACTGATCCTCCAATGGATAGACAAGCTCTCCACTGAAAAATAAGCCCAGGAATGACTCTAAGAGATCCTCCTTTGTTGCACCCTGCAACACAACCCAGCTCTAAATAGAAACTACATTGTAGCTATATGAGGTAGCTTGGCCAAAATTCTAGAATGAGGAATTGTAGCCCAAAGAACCTCTCCTTCCTTGAGGATGAGGTAGGGATTCCCGACTAGGAACACCCTTGTGCTAAATAGCACTGCAACCCTGCTAAACAACAAGAGGAAACAAAGTCTAAATAGACCCAAGAAAATAATAATCCAAAAACATGAATACAATGGTTTTACTCCTCTTCATATATAGTAAGTGTTGCTCTCCACAATGGGTCCCATCCATATGTGCCACCTAGCCCATGCAAGTTGTCCTCCATTCAAACTATGCAGTCCATCATGGAGATACAATGTATCTAGACAGTGCATGTGGACTTGGTAAAAGATGACCGAATCAACATGATCCAATCCTGTTCACACCTATAGATGCTCAATCCAGCTGCTTTATTCTTCCCATTTTCACATGAGGAATTTTATTTTACTTCTAAAGAGGTTAATGTGCCTCCCTACCCATTTTATTCATCTACTGCTAACTATAATGTTCCTTTTAGCTTGAGGCTAAAAATTGGTAACATTAAAGGAAATGGATACTTTGCACAGCATTATAAATAGTTCCATTTTTAGATCACCACCTCACACTCATCAATCATAAACTAGGATTTACAGTGATATACAATGTAATATCCCAAATTGGAAATAGCAGAAATACAAGACATAATAATGTAAAACATAAGAAATCTGATCATGAAATAAGAGGGATCAATATGCAACCATCATTTTATTAATATATCAGCAACAATGTACAAAAATTTCATGCGGGATAAGCCACTCAAGCAATAAGAACAAGCCTCCCTATAAGTAGAACAATCAACACATGAGTTGTTGCAACTGTATAGAATTCCAGAGAGCAGTGATAGCACAGTCTATATTAGTGTAGCTGCTACTGTAAACATACATAAATGAAATATTGCTAATGGAAAAAAATAAATTGATGGAAAAAAAGAAATACCCAAGAAGGAGGATGTGGGCTCTAATACATGATTTCTAGCCTACCAAGAAAATATTGCTATAAATACCAAGAAATATACAATGTGACAACTAAACATAGGGTTGATATGTCACTGAAAAATAGATCTGAATATAATGAGGCTATGACATATCTGAAATGATGATGTTCTCCTCCAATGGTATTTCTAAATAGAAGGTTGATCCCTCCACTCAGAAATAGACCCTCTTGATGAGCTCACTGAACCCTCCCAGCAACTGCCTCCGAAAATAACATATTTCAGAATTGTGACTACACTGTGAGGGATGGTAGATGGTTGGAATGATTCCAAATATGTTTAAATATGCCTAGGAGCCCTCCTTTATGACCTTCCAATGGATAGGCTACCCCTCCACTGAAAAAAAAGCTCAAAAATAACTCTGTGTGATCCTCCTTTGTTGTACCCTACAACACAACCCAGCTCTAAATAGAAACTGAGCTGTAGTTGAAGGAGGTAGCTTGGCCAAAATGTCAAAATGAGGAAATGTAGCCCAAATAACCTCTCCTTCCCTGAGGATGAGGTAGGGATTCCTGATCAGGAACACCCTTGTGCTAAACAGCACAACAACCCTGCTAAACAACAAAAAGAAGCAAAGTCTAAATAAACCAATATCAATAATAATCTAACATATGAATAACAATGGTCTCCATCCCCTCCATATATATCATGTGAGCCTTCTCACATTAGGTCCCATCCATACTTGCCACTAAGCTCATACAAGTTGTCCTCCACTAAAACTGCGCTGTCTCATCATGAATGCCACTCCTCCATGACAATGTTGTTGACTTGGTCAAAGTTGACCTCTTCAACATGTATCTCCTCCAATTCACACCCAAAGGTGCTTAATCCAAAAACTTATTCTTCCTCCTTTCACATTAGGAGTGTTATTATTCCTTATAAATGGTTTTAGGGGCCTCCCTACCCACTTATTCACCTACTTAGTGATAAAACAAACTATAATATTCCATTTAGATGTAGGCTAAATTTTTGGAATATTACAGTCCTCCCCTCCAAAATTTTTCTTGTCCTCAAGAAACTGTAAAGGTGAAAAAAAATTATTCCCTTCCTCTTCTTGTGGCCTCCTCATCAATAGTTCCCACCACAGCTCAACATAATCCGCAATAAATCTACCCTCCAATGGTTCCTCCCAAGTATGCAAACCCAAATGGCTCGCATCATGAAAAAGTGGAAGGCGTAAGTGGAAACCTTCTTGTTGTCACATGGTATCCTCAAGGTAGGAGTAATGATAAACATACATAATCTCATCCCCAATGAGAGTCTCACATGACCATGCTATCATCCAAATCATGAAATGATCCATTATAGGTAGCTCATCAAAGAAATCCTCAACCCTTGGTTTATGCAATGTATTGGGGATGCACAGAGAGATTATATTTTTCCATCCAAGTTGTTTCTCTCTCCATTTATGGTAAGTATGGGGTTGTTGCTGATCTTGAGCTTAAATTTCATGGCTTCCAAGAATGGACCAAGTTACCCCACCGAACAATTCAACCATGAAGTGCCTCCTCCAAGAACTCAACTTCTTCAAATGGCTCCTCCCACATGAAGAAAAGATATGTAGTGTGGAAATCATTGTTTCCCATTATTTCTCTTGAAACATGCAACATATAAAGTATGGAGAATCATACTACAAATGGGCGCATTTAACTCTTGTGCCACTCTCCCAAGAAATCTTCCCATGATCATAAGAACACCATCAATATATGGAAGAAAAAATAAATGTAAAATTTTTTCCATTCCCTGCCTGCCTCAAAAAAGAAGAAGAACAAGTGTCCTTTCAACCACTTTTTTTCTTCCACAATCATCCTACAAAAAAGGATCATAAAATTAATATGTGGTGCCAATGGTGCATACCAAGAATCATGTGGCTTCCCCCACAAAACACCAATAGAATAGCCAACCTCAATGCTGCAATTGGCCCTAAGTACATCATAATATAATATATAAGAAGGAATAATCCTCCTTGTTATAACATGCTTCCCATAAAAAATAAAGGGGTAAAAATCATAATGCATAAATGTACCTTCTCTACTATGTACTCTGATCATTGAGCTGAAATGGCTCAACTGAAAGCTCTCCCTCACTCTCCATGAGTAGGGAAGTGGTTATGACAACCTCTCCATCACCATCTGGGTTATGCATCTCTCCATATGCTGATATGTATCCTGTTGGATGCCCTCCCAAGTGAACTCCTCCATCAAAGAATGAAATGCACCAAAGTTCATGGAAAGAAAGTCCACATGTGCTGCATGTAGTAGTTTCCTCTTGAGCTCAGAAACTCTAGTCAACCACCATGTATCTATCATCTCCCTTCGGGTCATCAAGAATCATGCAAGCACCAAGATCCTTGGATTACTCTACCAAAAGTTGAGACCTCCAAAATGGATCAACCCTCCTGAGAGACAATGCTAAAGATCTGAAATGTGAAGCTCTCCACATGTTGTTGTCCTTTCCTTTGACATCCCTCATGCCAAAGTCATCCTCCAAAGTGCTACCATGCCCATCATGCAGCTTCTCATGCTCAAGTAGAAGTGGTGATCTTGGGAAGTTGGCCTCCCATGAGAAGCCACCATCCATAAAGAACCTCCTGATATTGGCCAATGTAAGCATGAGTAGCCTCCATCTACTCCAATATATGGAGGATTCCTTCCTCAAAGGAATTACCCTCTGTTTCTCCAAATCCATGGAGCAACTCCCTTGCACCAAGTTGGTGCCATCCTCCATCACTGTAGCAACTTCTGTCAACGCAAAATATGTAGTGAGAGTGGGTAATGATGAAAATGGGAAAATGTCTCCCTCCTCCTTGAGTCTATCACATAATATTTGCGCTATAATAGACCCCTACAAAGTATCTATTAGCCACCTATAAAATTTGTTATATCAAAAGGTGGCTAAATAATTTTTGGAGCCTTCAAGAAACAGTTTTATTGCTAAAAATGTTATCTCTTGAAGACTCATGGAGACATAATGCCCTTTGTTTAAATCTTCACTGTTGTTTCCATTTTAAACTCTGAAAATTTTGTTGATTTCATGGAGAAAAGACTGCTGCAAAACACCATTTTTCCCTTCCTTTCACTTCAAAACTAACCTCCATTTTAACCCTTTTATTCCCCATAAAATCCCTCTATTTTCCATTTTTTCCCATTTCCCCTTCATAAGATCCTCTTTACAAAGTTCAAAACTCACTTTTGATCTTTGCCAAAACCCCCAAATCCATCAAAAAACATTGAAAAAATCATAAAAAATACATTTTTTGTATTAAGGCTTAAGCCCCTTTGGGCTAAGTCCTAACCACTTCCCCACCATATGCCTTCGTGTTGGAACCAAGCGCTAAGCCCTTTTCGATGCTTATTGCATTGGAAAAAATGGGGCGCGCAAGTCTATTTCTTATGGTGAAGCCTCCGATGCGATTAGCCCTTTGTTTATAAACCCTCAATCTTATTGCTGTTTTATATAACCATGGAGCCCGCGTCCGTGGCTTAAACCTTGTGAATAGACCCATATCCAATGTAAATTTCCTTTGTAAAACATAAAAACCCACTTTTCCTAAGTTTTGGTCTAAACCTGCCAAAGAAATATTTTTTTAATGAAAATGGGTAGATTGAAAAGCCTCGCACCATTGTTCCGATGCGATTGAGCCCCATTGTATAAACCCTTTCCCTCCAGTTTCCTCCATATAAACCTACACCTAGGACCAAGAGTTAAAGTCCTGAAGCGCCAATCGCATTGGAGGATTAAAATAGGTAGATTGAAAGACCAACACCGTGCTTCTGATGCGATTGGCCCTTATACATGTAAAGCCCTGGGCCTATTTCTTTTCAATGTACATTCTCCACCGTTGATATCGTGGGCCGATCTCATCTGATGGCCCACGATCATCCCGAAACCCCAATTTCAATTCTTATTCTTTTTTACCTCCGCCAAAGGAAATTTCATCTATTTCCTGTGTTTCTCTTCTGAATTTCCAATAATGTGACCATTTTCATTATGTTCCTCCCAATTAATCCTAACTGTTGATCTTTGTAGATTGATGGATTTGACTTAATTCTTCCCCTGATTTCCTCTTTGACCTCCTGAAAACAAATCTCCACCATTGGATGCTGCCATCCAACGGTCACACTCCTCCCCACAACCTCTGAAGTAGTTTTACCAAATAACACAGGATTTCATAACATTTGTGTGTATTTTGCAAGTTTAAATGTTATTTTCATTATGTTGAAAAAAATCCAAAGGTCAGGATGAAAATCCCCACGCCTTTATTCATAAAAGAGAAGCCATCTACAGGGTTCAATGGCACGTTTTTCCGGTGTCTCATGAAGCCCCTGTCCATGAGAAGCCCCTGTCCCACCTGCACATCAACAAGACATAGTGAAGATTAAAAGAGACAGAGAGTATCAGTGTTAAAGAACTTCACCACAACAGAAATGAAGGATTGAAGACTGTTTTCACAGTTTTGGAGGATTACGGCTAAGATCAAAAATCAAAAGCCTAATCCTCTGAATTAAAACAAAATTAAAGAAAAATAAAAAACATTTATCAATCAAAAAGAGCCTCCACCACCACATCAGAGGCTAATTGATTCCTCTCAGCTACTCACTACCACCTGTAGCCTCAAGCATTCAACAGAGGCTGAGTTATGATCAAAAAATAAGATATTTGCCTCAATGCAGCCGAATAGTTAATTTTGCCAAGGAACTAAATGCAAAAAAATATCCGCAGAGTTATTACAACATCAACAGAGCCTTAAAAGTCAACAAAAGCTCCCACCGAGCTTAATTCTTAAATGTAAAACAATTAATATAGACAAAACATCTGTAAAATTCTCCATCTAGCCCCTCAAAGGCCAAGAAGCATTTATCTGTATTAATTGAACCAAGGAGATCTTTATCCCCTCCCACCTCCTCATTTCTTCTATAAATACTTTTGTAGAAGATGAGAAAATGTTGGTTGCAGAAATTTGAAATATACTTGTGCTCAAATTTTATATCTGTAAATAGTGTTCAAAGGCTCTTGAAGCTCTGTTTGTGATAGAATAGTTAGGCTGAGAAGTGAAGATGATTACTGAACTGAAACATTGGAACTGAAGACTGTAACTGGTTTGACATCAATAACAAGCTGTTTCTTGGGATCCTAATCTATATCACCGGTCAAGTGCTCCTCTCTTTGTAATTGTTTTTTCCTTCTGTGTATGCCATATTTTCCATTATTATCTAATAAAGAACAATAAGAATAGAGTTAGGACCTACTGTTTACAGTACCCTTCTCTGACTGATAAGCTTTATCTCAATGTTTTCTTCTAAATTGTTTATTTAAGAATGATTCAATACAGTTTAAACAGTTAGGAATGCCAGCGTTCCCTCATCCTACTGGTTTCTTTAAACATTATTCTTAAATGTTATTTTCATTATCTGCTCAGTAGAGTTAGTGTAGGAAAGTTTATGGTTTTCCCTGTCTCCTAGTTCTTACTTCAAAGGTAATTCTGAAAGTTTCCCTAAGTGTTGGCTGAAAACAGACTAGGTTTCAGAGTACCTTATCTAATCTTAAGTTGCATTTTGTTTCTCTTATGTGTTTTCATACTTTCTGAAGGTAATTATGTGGATTACTGGAAGTCTATGGCTAGCCCCATCCTTGGTTGGTTTTAAACAGTTACTTAAGAGGCTTTTCTTGTTTGGATTGACTATAAATCCTTGTTGAAATGATTATCAGTTTCCACCCCTCCAACACTTTATTGTTTCCATTCCATCATTTAATCTCAATGATCTTGTGATATATATGACTTGCCCCTTGGATCACTCTTGATGTTGTTTCTCAATTAAAGCCCTGTTATGACTCCATATCCCAATGGACTAAAAACCAACGTTGTATCTATCTTTTTAGCCAAAAGCTTGTTCTGATTGCTTGAAACTTCACACCTTTGAAAATATTTCCATTTATAACTTTCCACTCAAATAATAATCATGCTCAACCATCCAAAACAGAAAAAAAACCCTCGGACTTCATAACTAGCCTTATATCATTATCCAAAATCTTTAAAGATAAATCCATCTTTGCACTTATTGGAGAGATCCCTCTATGGATTCAAGAGGGATAGATCCTAGAATCCCAAACTGGTTGAAATAGTGTTCTCTCTGCAGTTTGACTTTGCCAATCTTGCAAATTACAGGGAGCTAACATTTCTGGTGACTCAACTTAGGAATTTTGAATGTTTTTTCGGCCTAGGTACCTTAAGACCTCAAGAAACCTTTGATTCAAGAATATTGTGCAGTGAGTGAAAAGAAACATCTTCAAGCACTACCAAACCAATGGTAATCATGGTAAACTTGTTTGAATCAGTGACAAACTAGGCAAACCCTAGGATTCTCATAAGAGTTTATCTAACCTTGAAGTATCATCTAGCTTAGCCATAAGAGCAGACTGTCTTTGTCTCACAACCGTAGCTAAGTTTTGAAACAGATTTAGGACACTCTTAAGAACCATAGTACTGAAAAATAACCCAAAAAAACCCAAAAATATTTTAGATTGGTATTTAATAAACATGGTGGTGGACCATAATACCTTTTACCTCCAAAAGAGCTAAAAACTTCCACTTGGCGACTCCAAAATCCTTAAAAAACCTTAAGACTCCACTGGGAAGACCCATAATCTTTGTCACATCATTCAAACTCAGTTAGAGGAATGTAGGATTAAAATTTGTGTAAAACAGATTAGTTAACCTCTTGAAGACTATCATATTTGGTTGAACTTTTCTTTTTTAGTTGGGTCCAAAAAATACAGCATAGTGGCTCCTAGAAAGATTCATACTAGAGCCTATCCTGACCCAGACCCACCTGAGATAGTTGATAATCCCAAAAGTATTCTTAGGAAGTCTCCTAGGATTAAATCTTCAACTGTTTTCAAATCACCCTTTAGAGCTAATTCACTTCCTGAAAATCTTGCAGCTCTACAACAATCACAAGCAGACTTAAGGAATCCATTTAGAACTAGGTTGCTTGATGATTTAGATCAGCTAGATTCAGAGTCTTCACTTTCATCTCCTGAGACAAGTGAACATACTGGTAGTAGAGAAACAACACCACCTGATTTTCATTTCCTTCACAATTTAGGCGTCTCTCATCCAATATTAGCTCATCAATCTATTCCTGGTCCATCCACTTCAGCTCATCCTACATCCACTATTCAAACCACTCCACTCTAGCCCAATTTCACCCTTGTTAATCCACCTCTTGTAAATCCACCTCCACCTCCTACCATGGAAGCATGGTATGCTCCCTTAGTCCTTCCTGTACCATTGGTCAATCTTCCATAGGACTATCAGTCCAAAATACCATTATATGATGCTATCAATGCTACAACTGCATCACAACACATGGATCAAATGAATGACTACTTTGACAGAAATGAAATTGATGATGAATATGTCAAACTAAGACTATTTTCTTAGAGTGTGGGGGGAGAAGTAAGAAAATGGTTTAAAGGCTTAGCCCCCAATAGTATCAATGATCTCCAAGCCTTCCATCAGACATTCTTAAAAAAATGGGAAGTGAAGAAGAATCCTCTCCAAATACTTTCTGATTACAAGAACCTCCACATAAACAATGGGGAAAGTGTACAAGCTTATTGTACCAAGTTTAACAGTGTGTATAATGCACTTCCCCCAGATCTAAAACCTCCACAAGGCTCAGCGTTAAACAAGTTTCCTGAATGGTTTGACCCTAAGATGGCCTATCAGCTGAGAGAAAGAGACCCTTCAACCCTTGAAGATATGCAAAAAGGGGCTCTTGCTGTGGATGTTAATTTGATCGAGAAAAGAGCAAGAACGAAGAATGAGAAGAGAGTGTCCTTCAGAGAGGAATCTACACCTTCTACTTCCAACTCAAAGATGGAAAGAATGATGGAGGAGATAATGAAGAAAATGAGCATCCTTGAGAGAGCACAAGCAAGCCAAAATCAAACTGCTCGTCAAAATAGAAACCAAAACCAAAATCAGAATTTTAGAAGGACTCAGCCTCAAAATAAACCAAGGGAAGATGATCAACAGATCACCCCTCCCTTTCATCAAAACTATGTGAGTGAAGTTGAAGAAACAGATGAGAAAATAGAGGAATATGATGTCAACATTCTGGAAGTACATAATGATGACTTTGAGGTTCATTATGATAGAAAACAAGGTCTGTACATGCCCTATGATGACAAAAGAGATGATGATGAAAGTTATTATCAAGACATGGAAAATGTCATCATAGAGTCTCAGAAAGAATATGACCTTAGAAGTAAAACCAATCAAGAAACTCCCAAAACTAAAACCTCTGACAAATCTTCACAAAACAACACTATAAACAATCCCAAAATTTTTAAACAGAAAGACAAGACAGTAGCTGTGAATTCTGATAAAGGTAAAGAGAAAGGCACTCAAAACACTACAAAACAAAGTGCAGACCTTAGTAGTGTTAGCACCTCAGCTAATACTCATGTTAAAACAATTTTTTCAAATATAAATAGAGAAAGTCAGCAAACGGATTTTGCTGATAGAGTGGTAGTTAATAAGGCTGAGACAAGCATTTCAAAGAATCAAATTCCTTTCAGTTTGGAGCAGGAAATTTCCAAAATTAAAATCTTTGTTCCCTTGACTGAGTTAGCTGCCCAGAATGTATATAGATCTCAAATTTTAAAGGATTTTAACATAGAGGAGAATAACGACACTATCAATCTTAACGATGACCAACCAGAGCTTATTTTTGGTACAAAGATTGAAGGTAGATATCAAGAGGGACCTGTTCCTCCCTTTTATGTAAGTTTAAACGTTCATGACAAGATTTTTCATAATGCTATGCATGATTCCGGGACCTCTCATAATTTAATGCCCAAAGCTATAACAGAGAGCCTGGATCTAGAGATCACTAGACCTTATAAAGACCTCTACTCCTTTGACTCAAGCAGAGTAAAATGTTTAGGATTAATCAAAGACCTCTGCATTAAATTAGCATAGATTCTGGCCAAATGCTTAGTCATGGATATTTTTGTGGCTGATGTGCCCCCAAAGTATGGAATTCTGTTATCTAGGTCTTGGGGGGCTAAGTTACAAGGGACTATGCATATGGACATGACCTATGCGACCATCCCTGTTTTCAATCAGATCAGAAGACTTTATAGGGAGTCCCATATGCAATATATGGTTACAAGCCAAGACAGACCACAAACTCTCCTCTGTATTCTGTAAATACATGCCTCGATTCTTTTATCCTGTTTAATGATGAAGCATTCAGTGAACAAGTCACTTTAACAAAATTATTGGCCGATAGAGAGGAGGAGGTAAACACCATAGAAGCGTCAAAACAGTTTGCTACATTTGAAAACTTTAGAAAACCAAACACAGGTCTTGAGGTACAAGTCATGGGTCCTTTGCTTTTAAACCTTGACATTCAATAAAGTAACCCTCAAAGAAGTGAAAAACCCGAGGAGTTAAAACAAATTCAACTAAGTGCTGAAATTCAAAAGCCATCCGAAAGCACTACAGTTGAAGAGGACAGTAACCAAGATGAACCTGAAACTAGTCCTCTGTGGAGTATGAACTTTGACAGGTTGTGCACTAGAACTAACGCTGGTGCAAGTGTCTAGATATGCAACACTGAGAACAACCACACAAAAATCCTTTCCTGTAGATTAAACTTTCAGTGTTCGAATAACATAGCGGAATATGAATCCCTACTTTTAGGCTTAAATTTGTTGAAAAATTTAGGAGCCAAAAGAATTAAAGTGCATGGGGATTCAGAATTAAACATTAGGCAAGTCAACAGGGAATACAACGCTAATCACCCCAGACTTAGGGCCTATCAAAACGATGTCGTGGATCTTTTGAAAACTTTTGAGTAGTCCTAGTTAATTTTTGTCCCAAGAAAAATAAATATCGTGGCCCACAACTTAGCTTTCGCGAATAGAACAGCTTAACGCTATATGAAACCAAAGAGTGCAATATAGGTAGTGAACTAAAGCCTATGATGATTAAACTGTCTAAGACTTTACCAACTCACATTAAACTCAAATACATGGAGCTGTTTAAAGAATTTTCTGATGTTTTTGCATGGAGTTACGAAGATCTTAAATCCTATGACACTGAAATAATACAGCACAAAATTCCTCTCAAAGAAAACCAAAAGCCATTCAAATAGAAACTACATAGAATAAACCTTGTACAACTGCCTTTGGTTGAGAAGGAAATCAAGAAAATGTATGAAGCTGGTATTATTGTCCCTATTAGATATTATGAGTGGGTGTCTAATCTGGTGTCAAATAGGAAGAAAACAGGAGAGATCAGGCTTTGTATAGACTTTAGAGACTTAAACAAAGCTTCATTGAAAGACAACTACCCTTTACCTAAGATGAATCATATTTTACAAAGGGTGGTAGTGTCTAAAAGAATTTCTTTGCTTGATGGCTACTCAGGGTATAATCAGATTTTAGTTCACCCTGATGATCAATTAAAGACAACTTTTACTATGCCATGGGGCACTTTCATGTACGTGAAAATGCCCTTTGGTCTAATGAATGCTAATGAAACATTCCAAAGAGCCATGGACATAGAATTCTTGGAAGAACTGGGCCACTTCATCATTATATACCTCGATGATGTTACTGTTTTTTCAAATACCGATGAAAAGCACTTAGCACATTTGAGAACAGTCTTCAAGAGATGCAGGAAGTTTGGGATATATTTAAACCTTAAAAAAACAATTTTCGGTCTCCAAGAAGGTAAACTCCTTGGGCACATTATTTCAGAAGAGGGTATTAAGATAGACTCAAAGAGGATTGAGGCCATATTGCAAATCTCTCATCCTCGAAACATTAAGGAATTGCAATCTTTCATTGGAAAGATTAATTTCTTGAGAAGGTTCATACACAACTTGGATGAGCTCCTTAGAAACATTACAAACATGCTGAAAAAGGAGCAAGGGGTAAAATGGACTTTAGAAGCAAAGAAGTCATTTGAGTTGGTGAAGCAAGCATTAACCAAAACACTGGTTCTAATAAGTCCTGATTTTTCAAAATATTTTTATATTTTCTCATTTGCATCAGAACATACAATAGATGTTGTCCTTTTACAGAAAAATCCACAAGAACAAGAGCAGCCTATTGCATTATTTAGCAATGATTTGAGGGATTCCCCTTTGAAGTATAACATTATGGAAAAGAAAGCTTTCACTTTGGTTAAGGCTTTAAAAGACTTCAGGGTATACATCTTGCATTCCCACATCATTGCCTTTGTACCGAAGTCATTTTTGAAGGACATTCTAACACAGGACCCAGATGGTAAGAGAGGTAAGTGGATAGCTGTTATTCTTGAATATGATTTAGAGATAAAGCCCACTAAACTCGTCAAGGGCCAAGGTCTAGCTAGATTAATGGCTGAATCAAATTTTGAAGTTCTTGATATTAATATGATTAATGCTTTGGATGATCAAGAGGAAATCTCAACTCCCATTGTTGAAGATCATTTTATAAATTCCTCTTGGTATGCTGATATTCTTTATGTTTTGCTTAATTTGAATACACCTCCTGGTTTGACAAAAACAAAGGCAAGGTTTTTAAAGTTAAAAGCTGTAAACTATTGCATTATAGATAAATGTCTTTATTGGAAAAACGCAAGTGGGATATTTCTTAAATTTTTGCCTCAGTATGATGCAGAGAAGGTTAAGCACGAGTTCCATGAAGGGGAATGTGGAGGCCACTTATACTCGAAGACAAAAGCTAACAAAATTTTAAGGGCTAGTTACTATTGGCCTACTCTCTTTCTTGATGTACACAAGATGATAATTGCCTGTCATAAATGTCAACTTTTTGAAGGCAAAAGGAAGCTGCTACACTTACCTCTGCATCCAATCACTGTTGAAGCTTCTTTTCAACAATGGGGACTTGACTTCATAGGAGAAATCCATACACCATCCTCTGCCCAGCATAGGTGGATTCTCACTACCACAAACTACTTCACTAAATGGATAGAAGTCATCCCTTGTAGGCAAGCCAATGATTCTGTCATTATAAAATTAATGGAGACTAATATTCTCTCTAGATTTGGATGTCCCACCAAGATCATCACTGATAATGCAACAAAATTTGTATCAAAGAAGATGGTTGAGTTCTGTCACAAATATCAGATAACGTTGGGGAATTCTACTGCCTATTTCCCTCAAGGTAATTGGCTAGCAGAATCTTCAAACAAGAGTTTGGTGAACATAATCAAGAAGTTGTTGGAGGACAACAAGAAGTGTTGGCACACAAAGATTGTGCATGCACTTTGGGCTGATAGATTGACTTTGAAGAAATCTATTGGGATGTCACCCTACTAGCTTGTGTATGGTACAGATGCAATTTTTCCTACCAGCCTTGGTGTACCAGTTATGAAGTTTATTCAAGAGGTTCAATATGAAGAAAATGATATGATCAGAAGGATAAATCAGACTATTCACCTTCATCAGACCAGACAGGAGGTTTATAACAAAGCATTGCAAAAGCAGGACAACATCAAAAAGCTTTTTGACAAAAGAACAAGGGCCAGCAATTTCAATGTTGGGGACAAATTTTTAAAGTGGGACTCAAGGAGAGAAGACAAGGGCAAGCATGGGAAATTTGACAACTTATGGCTTGGCCCTTATCTCATTCATTCTTATGCTGGTAATATTGCCTTTTTCTTGCAGGATTTCAGTGGAGCTGAACTGTTTGGGGGTCCTATCAATGGCAGGATGCTTAAACATTACTTCTCTTGAACCATTTCATGTTTTGAAGCCTTTTTATCTTTTTTCTCATTATAAATATTTCACCCATCATTGCATTCAAAGTTAGAAAAATAAAAAAAATAAAAACAATAGAAGAAAGAAAAGAGGGCAGATTGTAAAAACAATAAAGGTATAGCCCCATACAAAAAAAAAAAAAACTAATCTGAAAGTGTGCAAGCTTAAATGCCACTCTTGAAGAACACACTTCTAATTAGTCATACAACCTAATCATGACTAAGTAGTTTTAAATTGACTGTTGATAGGATAGTGAATTCAATTTGCCAAACAGCTTAATCTTGGCTTATCAGTAGGTAGATTAGGCTAGAAATTAAAGGTTCAAACAAGCTCAAAATCTGAACCTAAGTTTCCAAACAAGAATGACTCCAATATGTTTTAATTTCTGAGTTAGAGCAGAGGTAAATCTGGTTCTAATTAGCTCAAAATCTGAACCAGACAACAAGGAAAAAAACAGCTCAAACAGAAGCAAAAAACAGAGCTGAAAAAAGATGAAGGAAGTGCTTTGAAATTTTTGATCTCAAGCTTTCCATTTTGATTTAATTTTTTGTAAAATAATATCTATGTGCAGCTTGTTTTTTATGCCATATATTAGCAACAAGTTGGACTGTTCAATTCTGACTTGTATGCTTTTAAATTTCTGTTTTAGAAATTAGGGAATAAAAATATGTTAGACTGTTTAATCCTAATAGATTACTAGATTAGGTAAGAAAAGGCAACCCAAATGGATAAGGCACTAATCAGCCTCCCAGAGAATGCAAGTTTGAAATTCTTGATGCCTTCAAGAAGGCACCATCCCCAAGTGGAGCCACTGTTAGCCACCTATAAAATTTGTTATATCAAAAGGTGGCTAAATCATTTTTGGAGCCTTCAAGAAACAGTTTTATTGTTAAAAATTTTATCTCTTGAAGACTCATGGAGACATAATGCCCTTTGTTTAAATCTTCACTGTTGTTTCCATTTTAAACTCTGAAAATTCTTCTGATTTCATGAAGAAAAGACTGCTGCAAAACACCATTTTTCCCTTCCTTTCACTTCAAAACTAACCTCCATTTTTACCCTTTTATTCCCCATAAAATCCCTCTATTTTCCATATTTTCCCATTTCCCCTTCATAAGATCCTCTTTACAAAGTTCAAAACTCACTTTCGATCTTTGCCGAAACCCCCAAATCCATCAAAAAACATTGGAAAAATCATAAAAAATACATTTTCTGTATTAAGGCTTAAGCCCCTTTGGGCTAAGTCCTAACCACTTCCCCACCATATGCCTTGGTGCTGGAACCAAGTGCTAAGCCATTTTCGGCGCTTATCGCATCGGAGAAAATGGGGCGCACAAGTCTATTTCTTAAGGTGAAGCCTCTGATGCAATTAGCCCTTTATTTATAAACCCCCGATCTTATTGTTGTTTTATATAACCACGGAGGCCACGTCCGGCGCTTAAACCTTGTGACTAAACCAATCTCCGATGTAAATTTCCTTTTTAAAACATAAAAGCCCACTTTTCCTAAGTTTTGTTCTAAACCCGCCAAAGCAATTTTTTTTAATGAAAATGGGTAGATTGAAATGCCCCGCACCATTGTTCCGATGCAATTGAGCCCTATTGTATAAACCCCCGCCCTCCACTTTCCTCCATATAAACCTACGCTTGGGACCAAGAGTTAAAGTCCCGAAGCGCCAATCGCATTGGAGAATTAAAATGGGTAGATTGAAAGACCAGCACCGTGCTTCCGATGCGATTGGCCCTTATAAATGTAAAGCTCTGGGCCTATTGCTTTTTAACGTACATTCTCCACCATTGATCTCATGGGCCGATCTCATCCGATGGCCCACGATCATCCCAAAACCCCAATTTCAATTCTTATGCTTTTTTACCTCCGCCAAAGGAAATTTCATCTATTTCCTTTGTTTCTCTTCTAAATTTCCAATAATGTGACCATTTTCATTATGTTCCTCCCAATTAATCCTAACCGTCGATCTCTACAGATCGACGGATCTGACTTAATTCTTCCCCCGCTTTCCTCTTTGACCTCCCACAAACAAATCTCCATCGTTGGATGCTGCCATCCAATGGTCACGCTCCTCCCCACAACCTCTGAAGCAGTTTTACCAAATAACGCAGGATTTCATAACATTTGTGTGTATTTTGTAGGTTTAAATGTTTTTTTCATTATGTTGAAGAAAATCCAAAGGTCTGGATGACGATCCCCATGCCTTTATTCATAAAATATAAGCCATATACAGGGTTCAATGCCACGTTTTGTCGGTGTCTCATGAACACTGGCAGCTCCATGAGAAGCCCCTGTCCCACCTGCACATCAACAAGACACAGTGAAGATTAAAAGATACAGAGAGTATCAGTGTTAAAGACCTTCACCACATCAGAAATGAAGGATTGAAGATTGTTTTTCACAGTTTTGGAGGATTACGGCTAAGATCGAAAATCGAAAGCCTAATCCTCCGAATTAAAACACAATTAAAAACAAATCAAAAACATTTATCAGTCAGAAAGAGCCTCCACCACCACATCAGAGGCTAATTGATTCCTCTCAGCTACTCATTGCCACCTGTAGCCTCAAGCATTCAACAGAGGCCAAGTTATGATCAGAAAAGAAGATATTTGCCTCAACGCAGCCGAATAGTTAAATCTACCAAGGAACTAAATGAAAAAAATATCCGCAGAGTTATTACAACATAACAGAGCCTTAAAAGTCAAGAAAATCTCCCACCAAGCTTAATTCTTAAACGTAAAACAATTAATACAGATAGAGCATCTGTAAACTTTTCCATCAAGCCCCTCAAAGGTTGAGAAGCATTTATCTATATTAATTGAACCAGGGAGATCTTTATCCCCTCCCACCTCCTCATTTCTTCTATAAATACTTCAGTAGAAGATGAGAAAATTTTGGTTGCAAAACTTTGAAATATACTTGTGCTCAAATTTTCTATCTATAAATAGTGTTCAAAGGCTTTTGAAGCTCTGTTTGTGATAGAATAGTTAGGCTGAGAAGTGAAGATGATTGCTGAACTGAAACATTGGAACTGAAGACTGTAACTGGTTTGACATCAATAACAAGCTCTTTCTTGGGATCCTGGTCTATATCACCGGTGAAGTGCTCCTCTCTTTGTAGTTGTTTTTTCCTTCTGTGTATGCCATATTGTCCATTATTCTCTGATAAAGAACAACAAGCATAGAGTTAGGAGCTACTGTTTATAGTACCCTTCTCTGACTGATAAGCTTTATCTCAATGTTTTCTTCTAAATTGTTTATTTAAGAATGATTCAATACAGTTTAAACAATTAGGAATGCTGGTGTTCCCTCATCCTACTGGTTGCTTTAAACATTATTCTTAAATGTTATTTTCATTATCCGCTCAGTAGAGTTAGACTAGGAAAGTTTATGGTTTGCCCTGTCTCCTAGTTCTTTCTTCAAAGGTAATTCTGAAAGTTTCCCTAAGTGTTGGCTGAAAGCAGACTAGGTTTCGGAGTACCTTATCTGATCTTAAGTTGCATTTTGTTTCTCTTATGTGTTTTCATACTTTCTGAAGGTAATTATGCAGATTACTGGATTGTTTGTCTATTGAGTTGCTTCAATAGAAACTTGCCCAAGAATTCTATGGTTAGCCCTGTCCTTGGTTGGTTTTAAATAGTTACTTAAGAGGATTTTCTTGTTTGGATTGACTATAAATCCTTGTTGAAATGATTATGAGTTTCCACCCCTCCAACACTTTATTGTTTCCATTCCATCATTTAATCTCAATGATCTTGTGATATAGATGACTTTCCCCTTGGATCACTCTTGATGTTGTTGCTCAATTAAAGCCCTGTTATGACTCCATAGCCCAATCGACTAAAAACCAACGTTATATCTATCTTTTTAGCCAAAAGCTTATTCTGATTGCTTGCAAATTCACACCTTTGAAACTCTTTCCATTTAGAACTTTCCACTCAAATAATAATCATGCTCAACCATCCAAAACAAAAAAAAACCCTCGGACTTCATAACTAGCCTAATATCATTACCCAAAAGCTTTAAAGATAAATCCATCTTTGCACTTATTGGAGAGATCCCTCTCCAGATTCAGGAGGGCTAGATCCTACAATCCCAAAGTGGTTGAAATAGTGTTCTCTCTGTAGTTTGACTTTGCCAATCTTGCAAATTATAGGGAGCTAATAGTATCCACCCCTCTAGGATCTAAGAGTGGTGAACCAAATGGAAATATGTCTCTCACCAACTCTAGATATGGTTGTCTCCCAGATGGAATGCCCCCATGTAGTGAGACATCAAAATATGAAGTGGAATGTATATATGAGTGGACTAATTTTCCCCTCCTTTCACTGCGCAATATAGTCTCCTTATTTTTTGTAGAAACCTCCCGAAATAGATAAGGGTGAATGTTCATCATCCCTTGATGCTGATCCTTCTTTCCTTCTCCTTCCATTTGCCAAGATTCACAATCCACAATAACTGATACATGCTGCTTCGGAATTGTGCTTTGGATTCCTTGAAAAGGCACAAGGGCTCCTCAAATGGAAGCAATGGCTCCATTCCCATCTCCATGTGGTGATGGATCTCCTCCTGATGGTACAATGCTGTTAGCTCTTCTCTGCTCATCGTCTTCATCAATATTTGAGAATGCCTCATCATCAATGAGAGACCCTTGATCTTGGTCTTCCCTTGAAGGAGGAATATCCATGTCCTCATCTATAGAAGAGGGCTCTTCAAGAAGTAGGGATCTTTCCCTTCGCAAGGTTTTATGCATGTTTTTATCCCTTTCAATATAAATATGGAGTGGATTTGGTAAAATATATCTCTCCAAATCATGCAAAGTTTTTGAGTTTTTGGGTTCAACAAAAGATGTTTCACAATTTTTGATATAAATCTTTTCAATAATTTCTTAGTGAACCCTGCATAAGTATTTACATTCGCATGATGAAAAGAAGCATAAATATAAAACACCAATCATGGGCCATACATTTAAGGTGCAACGTTTCTACTCTAATTGCCTCCTTTTCTAAAACTTGGTGTAGCTGTAAATAGGAATCTAGCTCCTTCACCCAAGCCTTGGCTGTGCACTTTGTTGATCCATCAAAGTTAGATAGAAATATTTTACCTCTCTTGCTTCTATTATGGTTGCTAGATCTTTTGTCTTCCTTGAGTTGGAAAAACCTTTGGATGTCCAAGTGCTCTTTGAATCTCCATGATTGAGACTCATACTCCTAAAGATAGTCACTCAGGGTCTCCTCCCTTGGTGCATCTTCTTCCTCCATCCTTTTTGCAGTGAATGTGGGAAATAAACTCCACTATGGATCTGCATGTGTGGCTGAATGCTCACACCCATCATTTGAATATCTAGGGCTTTCTTTAATTTCAAACTCTCTTGGAATTTTTCTACACCTCTCCCCTTTCATCTCCCTGAGAGCTTCCTTGATATTTTTCATAGTTTGGAAAAGAAGTTGGGAGATCGTCTCTTAATTTCTCCAAATAATGGAGTCATTCCTTTGTTTCTTATATATAGGTCATCCTTTCTGTGAGAAGCTTCTCCTCCTAATGGCATAATTTCTTTAATGCACAGGCTGAGCCAAGATTATGCTCTAATACCACTGTAATATCCCAAATTGGAAATAGCAGCAATACAAGACATAATAATGTAAAACATAGAAAATATGATCATGACATAAGAGGGATCAATATGCAGCCATAATTTTATTAATATATCAGTAAAAATGTACAAAAAGATAATGAGGGATAAGCCACTCAAGCAATAATAGCAAGACTCCAATAAGTAGAATAATCAGCACATGAGTTGCTGCAACTATATATAATGTCGGAGAATAGTGAAAACATTGTCTATATTAGTGTAGTTTCTACTGTAAACATACATAAATGAAATATGGCTGATGGAAACAAAAGAAATTCCCAGGAAAGAGGATGTGGGCTCTAATACATGATTTCTAGCCAACCCCGAAAATATTGCTAGAAATACCAAGAAATATACAATGTGACAAATAACCCTAGGGTTGATATGTCACTGCAAACAAGATTTGAATATAATGAGGCTATGACAGATATGAAATGATGATGTCCTCCTCCAATGGAATTTCTAAATAGAAGGTTGATCCCTCTACTCAGAGATAGACCCTCCTAATGAGCTCACTGAACCCTCCCAACAACTTCCTAAAAACAAGACGCAGTTCCGAATTGTGACTGCACTGTGAGGGATGGTATATGGTTGGCCTAATGCCAAATATGTGGAAAGATTCCCAGGAGCCTTCTTTTATGATCTTCCAATGGATAAGATACCCCTCCACTGAAAAACAAGCTCAGAAATAGCTATGTGTGATCCTCCTTTGCTGCACCCTGCAACACAACCCAACTCTAAACATCAACTGCATTGTAGCTGAAGGAGGTAGCTTGGCAAGAATGATGGAATGAGGAAATGTAGCCCAAAGAACCTCTCCTTCCCTCAGGATGAGGTAGGGATTCCCGATCAAAAATACCCTTGTGCTAAACATCACAACAACCCTACTAAATAGAAAAAGGAATAAAAGTCTAAATAGACCAATATCAATAATAATCTAAAACATGAATAACAATGGTTGCCATCCCCTCCATATAAAGTATTTGAGCCTTCTCTTACTCGGTCCCATCCATACTTGCCACTAATCTCATGCAAGTTGTACTCCACTAAAACTGTATTGTTGCATCATGAATGCCACTCCTCCATGACAACGTTGTTGGCTTGGTCAAGGTTGACCTCTTCAACATGTATCTCCTCCAATTCACACCCAAAGGTGCTTAATCTAGCTGCTTGTTTTGACTCCTTTCACATTAGGAGTGTTATTTTTTCTTCTAAAGGTTTTTAGGGGCCCCCCTACCCACTTATTCACCTACTTAGTAATAAAACAAACTAGAATATTCCATTTAGATGTAGGCTAAATTTTTGGAATATTACATACACCCAGCTAGTAGGCCAACATAAGCATGGATATCACTAGATTCTCTCCACCTAAACCATGAGGTATTTTCCTATCTCCTAGTCTCTCATGATTTATCATAACCCACAGTCTAAATCAGGGGTTACTAGGCACTAAATTGAGACATACTCTATAGGATTTACAAAAATCCCAAACGTGGGATTCCCAGGCCTAAGTGGAGAGAAAAATACCTCTAGGCTTTACCGTATATCCATCCATTCACCAGTTGAGGATTCCTAGGCGCACAGAGGCAACACAATCATGGATTTACCACAACCCACAGTCCAACTCAGGGGTTACTAGGCCAGTGGCTTTACAGTGATCCATATTTCGGTTCAAGGATCACTAGGCCATGTGTTATATCAATTTGAATATCCACCCCACTCAGATTTGAATCAATCTAGAAATCCATCTAAATCAAAACATGAGAAATCTACAACACCATGGTTATCCAGAAATGTCAAGGTTAGGCTAAAAACACTTTCACACTTGGGAAAACCTATACCAAGACAAAAATGAACCACATGCTACCATGCATGCCAAATATAGCAAGGAAAATGCTCATGAAAATCGATACCTACAAAGAATCCCGTTGTAGTTTCTTGATTCCTTCTCCTTCTTGCTTGCTTCACCTTTTTTCATTTTTTCTTTCCTTTATTGGTCCAATTCTGAAATGCTCTAATAAAAATTTAAGTGTCCAAGAGTGAGTGAGTGAGAGAGAGAGAGAATAACGAGGGAGCTCTAAAAATTTGAGAAAAATCTTTCCAACTAATCCTCAGAAGCCTTTTTATTAATGAGGCCTCTATTTTCTTCATTTTCCATTATTTTCGTTGATTTTCCTCCTCACATGCAACCTATGACCTTTCACCTTCCCTTTCTCCTGATTTTTGTTATTTTCATAAATAAGTGTGCCAAAAATTTGATTTTTCCTATCCAAAGCCCTTTCCTTTTCCAATTTCCTTAGCCATAATAAACCAATTCAACACCCCCTAGGATTTTTTTCCCAACATTCATCTTGGAACAAGTGTCCCATCAACTGTGGTTATTATTTTTAACTTTATTACATGGATTTTTCACCAGGGTTGTTACATATGGCACGAGTGGTACGTGGTTGTCCCTCACTTGGTTGGAATTTGCATACTTTATTATGTAATTATTCTTATTGAGAATAATGAGCATAAGTCCTAATTTTATGTATGATTTCATGATTGGTTTGTCATGGTTCTATTTTGGTTAAGTGTTGGTTATATGCATGGTATATTTCATATTTTATGATGTGCTCTTGTTATGAATCAATTTCATGGTTTAATGAGCTATTAATTCGTTGATATGAATGTGCATGCTAATGTATGTTATTGCAGCTAGTAAGAAAGGCCAATAGGCCTTCTTGGTGATTCTCTGATGAAACTATGTATTTATGACCTATGGGTACCTTGACCACAAAGTGTTTGTCAAATGATTCTCATGTATTTGATAAGTTTTAGCCAAAATTAATTTAATACTAGTAAATTAGGATTTATGTAATTGGTTAAGTAAATTCTATATAATTTTGGGAAGTTCTAGGCAGATGACTTGGAACTGACTCTAAAAATATGGAACAAGGTTTCTAGCTGCACCCTTTGAACTGGGAAATTTCGGCTACATCTACACAAAGGAAGGAATGTGCATGCATGCAGTTGGGAAGTAGTATCTATTGAAAATAAATTTCCAGCTCAGGATCTAATCACTAGTGGTCGTTGTGTGACACCTAGGTGATATGGTGTCCTTGAGAGGTTTCCATAATTTTTTAGTTATTATACCCCTCTTCCATAACTGGAGCTTGGTTTTCAGGTCATTTCATAGTAAATCTCAACTTATTTTTACCCTGGAGAGCCTGTGAAAGTAGGTAAATGTGGGGTGTGCTGTTATAGGGTGGTAACAAACTAGTTTCATTCCTTGTAAACCTTTCTCGAGTACCAGTGTTATAGAGTGGTATCAAAGCAAGGTTTACAATATTGGACCTCAAGGTAAATGCATATGGTTATGGTCATCATGTATGTGGTTATTGTTACAATTATTTTATTATTATTATGCATGAATCATGATTTTGATATGTTGTTGTTATTACTATATATCACTCTAATCTAGACTCACTTATGCAAATGTAAAATCCTACCTTGAGATACATTGAGGTATGATTTTGATTATTTATTATATTTGTTTTATATAACATGGTATGTTTTCAGGAGATAGAAGGCCAAACTCTTAAGATAAAAATGGTGGATTACAATTCACATGACTCCCCACACAAGCCTGAAGTGAAATCAATGGAATGGGAAAAGTCAATTGAGTAGCATCGAGAGGAATATTCTCCTGATATAACAAAAACATTCAGGAGTTTTAGGGTAGATATTAGATGTTGTAAATAAGATAAGAACAAATTTTTTGAGGCACGGGAAATACTTTCAAGGGCTCAACAAATGTAAGTTGAAGTCAATACAGTGATTCTTCAAAGCCTTTCAGACATATAGAAGTAGGGATAGCTAGGGATCAGTCATGGATATAGGCAAGAGCAGAAGACTAATTGGGAATATGGAAGAAGGTACCAAAGAAGGTACAAATTAGGTATGGATGATATAGTGAGGATTCATAGACTCTTGGATACACTTGACAAGAGGACTAGTATGTACAGGTTTTATTCCAAACAAAACCAACTAACTATAACTTGTTAGTTATTATTGATTGGATTTGAGGAGTTGATCTTGCCCAAGTTTATTCCCTAGTAAACCCTTTCGATATATTATTATGGTTGTGCATATGAAATTGTATGGATTTGTGTCTGCCAGCCATAAGAGCACAAGGTTGTTATGTGGAAATTTCTTGGTGCGTGTTTTTTCATCTTTTACCTTGAAAGATTCAAGGTTTCCTCTTTACACACAAATAAAATGGTTTATTCTACAATAGTGCTAAAAGGTAAAATTGATCTAATTATTGGAATTCAGAGTGATGGAAATTCGGTCATATCCTTGAAAATTGACCTAACTCCTATTTTCTGAGAGATATGTGGCATTATGAGGAACTAATTTTGTGAAGCAAAAGGGGTTAAATTGACTTTATTTGCATCATTACGGTGTAAATTAGTAATTTTTAAATGAAATTATTCTTTCAAATTTAGCTAGATTATTTGAAGTTGTTGTTGGAAAATGAAAACACATAATGAAATAGATTATGGAAAATACAGAAGGTGCACATTAAATAGAAGCTAGGAGAAAAGGACCTTTTTTATTGTGATTTTCACTGGCCTAAAAGACTAGAATTTGGCCTTTGAGAATGGTCCATAATTTTCAACTCAACTGGCCTCTACCTTTAATTCTAGATGAAGCAATGTTCCATAAAAATGTGGGCTTCATGAAAAATTTGGTTTGGAATTGACTTTATTATCTTCCAAGGGAGTTTGGGATGACGAGACATTGACTAGAAGAGGGAATTCTCTTGGGAATTTCGTTAAAACCTCTGAATAAATGAAGCAGACGTGATATATATCACATGTCTGTATATGTATATACATGAAAATATTTTACCCCTTCCAAAATCAATAGATATCTACTTTCAAGATTAGTTGTGGAAGCAGACACTTAACTATGAGCATATACCCTTTAGATGTTGAATATGTCATGATTACAAACATTTATATCACCATTGTTTGTTGTTAAACTATACAAAGTCCCCTAAATCGGTGTCGAATCAATAAAATAATGGGTTTACAATTTTTGAGCATAGTCATTGTAACCCTAAACATGTCTCCTCACATCAGAATACAACAGAAAAAGAAAGAGAACAAACAGACATGAGCCACTTGCAACAATGAAAAAAGATGATGATTCCAATAAAAAATAGCAAAAAAATATAGAGATGAAGGATTTGGTAGGTCCTTATTCATCTATGGACATACCCAAGTCCTTAACAGTTGCCCCCATTTAACCGTCTGAAAATTTGGTGACATCGATGTTTCCTCTCCCTGAATCTTCAATCTAGCTACCATTTCCCCCTATAATGCTTCATAAAATTCATGAGGGAGCTGACTTACTTCTAGAATAGGTTAAATAAATGGATTTAGATGCTTTAAATGTACCAGAAATTATGAAGGAATGGAAAGGTAAAAATCCCTTCACTCTCCCGGAGAATCAAGTTTATTTATCAGGGAAAAACTTATTTGAAGTATAAACATGTAGTAGCTAGATTGAACTAAGGTAGTGGAAATCATTAGTCCTTAGGGTTCACACACACTCATTAAAGGATTCAAGGAATTTTCACGGGGAAGAGAAGAAACAAGGTTGAGTTGTGTGAGGGCACCCAAGAAAACACGTTCGGGCGGGTCAGGTCAGGTCGAGTTATGTGACGGCATCCGTATCAAAAATTCTAAGTTCTTACCACCCATGTGTGTTGTGCACATTCATGTAACCCGTTTTATTTTTTATCCCTTGTGACTGAAAGGATTCAAGTAAGTTGCATGGGGAAGAGAATAAAAGCTAAGTCTCTTGAGAGATAAATGGATGGATGAAAAAACAACAATAACGATTATCCATGAAACTAAAATTTCAGGGGAGGCCTCAAAAATAATAAACAAAAACTTGAGGTAGAAATGTAAAAAGGTAAATATATTACCAGGGGTCCTCTAGAGGATTAGCTATTATATGGGGTGATCAATACATTTTATTCATCAATATCTTCACTACATTTCGAGTTTTGACAATCAAGTTCTAGATTGCGGTATTAGAAGAATATTATCACTTATCCAACATGTTTGCCTAAATTTACTAAATGATAAGCCATGAATTTTTAATTATATATTTCAAACATGTTCCCTAATATATCCCTCTCCATGGGTTATTCGAAGCAACTTTAATATTATCAAGTCACTTGATGAGAAAAAGGGTGATATTTGAAGGTTGTATGCAAATGAAGAACAATTTCAAGAAATAATTGCTTCCTTTGGCTCAGTGGACTCAGTTGAAAATAGTATCTTTACTTAGAATAATGAATGAGGGATCCAACAACAAGTTGCCTCATGTATGGAAATATTCTTAATATGAGAAAAAATATTGTGATGGGATGTGTTTATCAAAGCCTATATCTTATTCAACAATGGATGTGTTTATCAAAGCCTCTATCTTTATCGAAGCATAAAGTCACACTAGATGAAATCAACATACTATGTCCTCTTATGGAGTATGAGGCTCTACCAACTTGACTTACCTTATTACTTGCCTTCCATTCTAAGCGTGCCTTAGTGACTGGCTTATGAGAGAAAGCTATTGCAGCCTAGACTGGACTGGACCGAGTGGGTGGAAAATCATGGCTTAAAGCTAGGGTCCAATTAGGAGGACTCTATATCATCTCAAGACATTAAAAAAGGGATGGATGGAATGAAACAATAATTAAGGAACATTAATTGGAAGTTATTAAAAAATATGTGTGATGAAAGGAAGATATCACTAAGATATTCAACCGTGGAGAAGAAATCAACATCCAAGAAGACAAATAATATTTGACTAGAAATATCTACTGGAAAAAAATGAAGTATCTAATGGAAGAGATATAGAAATTCATAATAAATAACCTGGGGAGATGCGTCAACATGTATGAAGGATGTTGATATATACAAGAATATGTCATGATGAAAGACCATCACAAAGGTAATTTTGATTTAAGTATTCATTTCTTATTTTTGAATAATATCTGGATGAGGTTATGTAGGGCTTCCAAAGGGAACTATACGTCTTCCATTGTTGATGACCATATAGCAGGATGAAAGGTTGTTAAATAATTATGGTATGAAGATTGTAGCATGAAATGAAGCTATACTAGATGAGAAGATTGATGCATCACTCTATGAAGGAATGCTAAAAGTTATGGATGGTATGTGTCTGATGAATAAGTCTCTAAAGAAGAAAACTTCACAACATGACATCGAAGGAAGAAATATACCTTGAGTAGTTGGACAAAATCACAAAAGCTGCCAATGAACTAACAACTCTGCACAGGGACTAGGTAGAACAAAGTCATATTTCGTTTATGGATGATGCATGTTCGATGAAATATGGGATGAGATGGAATTTATGTGTAAATCAAGTGGACCTCTCAAATCTCTGACAGCTGGTAGCTCCAAAACATAAGTGAGACTCAATAGGCAAGGGCTACGCAAAAACCTACACAACACACTTTGTTTTGGGTATATCTCCCAAACCGTAACATATTTTTCAAAACTAAAGGAGGTTATTTTATATGATAGTGTTGGTAAGAAATACATCTCTCCATTTCTCCAAATCATTCCCTGTATTCTCACAAAATTCTCTGCAAAACCATGGCTCAAAACATGAAATTTACAAACTACAAAAAATGAGCTTTAAATATGCATTCATAATGCCTGATCTATGACACCTGTGTGAAAACTGGAAGAGGTTTGTGTACTTTGGCCCATCTTTAAGAATGACCTCTCTCAGTTTTCTATAATTTTCCTTTATGTGGTCATAATGGTGGTTTCAAAAGGGTGTAAAAAAGAGAGTATGTGAAGCGCTCTGCAGCAAGAAAATATAATTAGCATTGTGACACTTTGACCTGATGTTTTGGAGTGCTCCACCTAACTTGGCATGTGAATCAAAACATAGGTAATGATTAAGTATAAAGGGTATGATATTCCTTTTGTATGGGAGTTATATATATGAGAATGGGGTATTATGCATGTGGGTTATATGCTATGAGTATCGGAAATGGTAATGTTAGTATAGGGAATAATTTAGAACGAAAAGGGGGAATAAAATAAATGTAATATGATGATAGGTTAATGGTATATGGGAAGGGTGTAGGAAGTAAATTTATATTAAGGGGGGTGAATGGAAGGTAAATGGGTAAATGGGGAAATGGGAGGAGAAATGGATAATCATAGGGTAAATAAGAATGAGGGATAAAATTGTAGGATGTTTCAAATGACCATACCTTATAACCATTAGAACTCTAACTCCAAATGAGATCAATTTAGACAATTCTGATAGACAATTGACTAAACCCTCTTTTACTTGACATGATAAAATTTTGTGTGACCATGAATCCCATTAACTTGACTCTCTTTCAGAATTTGAATGAATCCTTCATGTAAGAAACTCAAAGATGTCAGACAATGATATAGAGGCTATGAAAATAGCAGTAGCCATAGGTCCAACTACTCAAAAATGAAAATTAAAGGATAAGGAAAAAAATCTGATGATAAAACTTATGACCCTAACATTGACTCCAATAGGGATGGCAACCTCCCAACAAGGTTCCAAGAACAAAACATAGAATAGTAGCCTTATCCATTGGGTAATGGAGTAAGCTAAAAACTAAAAACTAGGAGTATGACTAACACACTGAAATTTTGACTATTGACTGAGTCAACTTACTTATGGCAGTAGATCATTGAAATCTTATGGCCTTCAAGTCGGGCTTCAAATCCTGATGATAACAGCCCACCTGTTGAAGATATATATATAGTTATGCAAAATGATCCCTCCAGTGTAGCCAATCAAGCAAATGAATGTCTCACTTATGCTTGTATTTAGCTCCACCATAGACAAAGGAAAATTCTGAAAATGGAAACTCAAAGTGTCCACTAAACATGTGCTTGTTATATAGGAAAAATATCATAGTTTAATAGGGAGTTTCATACAAAACATGTTTGATCCATGGAGAGGATCAACACCAACTTGAAAAGTAGGCACATCATAATTGAAAAATAGAAACATTATAGTTGTTTTCACCTTTTTAAAAAATAACAAAGGAAATCCTAAAATTCTTAACTTCACCCTAAATAGATAACATATTTGAAACTATGTTTATCTTTGAATCTCATCCATCTTGAGTAAATAAAATAGAAACAACAGAAAATCATAGAAAAGTTGCCAGTGAACTAACAACTCTACACAACGACTCGGTAGCACAAAGTCATATTTCCTTTATGGCTAACACCTGTTGGATGAAAGCTGTGCTAAGATGGCATCCAGGTGTAATGAAAGTTAACCTCTCAAATATCTGACACCTGGAAGCTCCAAAACACAATTGAGACTCAGTAGCCAAGGGTTGGGAAATGACTGTGCAACACCTGCATAACACACTTTGTTTTGGGTATATCACCCAAAACGTAATATATTTTTTAAAATTGAAGGATTTTATTTTATATGATAGTTTTTGGAAGAAGTACCTCTCTCCTTTTCTCCAAATACTTCCCCATATTCTCAAAAAATGCTCTGCAAAAGCAAGGCTCAAAACAGGAAATTTACAAACTACGAAAAATGAGCTTTAAATATGCATTCATAAAGCCTGATATATGACACTTGTGTGAAAAATACAAGAGGTTTTTGTACTTGTGCTCGTCTGTAAGAAAAACCTCTCTCAGTTTTCCATAATTTTCCTTTACATGGTCAGAATTGTTGTTTCAAAAGGGTGTAAAAAACAGAGTATGTGCAGTGTTGTGCAGCGAGAAAATCTAAGTAGCATTGTGATGCTTTCACCTGATGTTTTGGAGTGCTCCACTTTACTTGGCATGTGAATCAAAACATATTTAATGATTAAGTATAAGGGGTATGATATCCCTTTTGTATGTGTTGGATTAGGGTCACTTAGGACCGCAATTTTGGGTTAAATAATAGTATTTTTGTGAGTTTTGAGTCATGTGCTCTAAGAAATGTAGAGTCAAGGGGATTTGGGGTGGGTCAAATTCCCTTCATGATTTTTAGTGGGGTAAAGGGTAAAACTAGGGGTTTGAAACCACGGTTTTAGGACCATAGTATTAGCATAGGAAAAAGTATAAGTAGAAGTCTAGATCAAGTCGGATAAGTCAATTTTTATGAAGTAATTTATAGATGAAATGAATGATAAAACTATGAAGTAAGTCTGTGGTAAGAATTTTGTATCCAAAAGGCTCCTGTTGGCTATGTGCACAGAGACCTTAGTTCGACTATGTGCAGACCCCGCTGGCTGTGTGCATGGGTATTCTATGAATTGTAAAAGGTTTCTGTAGAAGACTAATGAATAAAGATCTATTTTCATAATTTTTTGTATCAAATGCATCTGTGATTCACTCTGTCTTTTGTTTCTGCATATGATTTAAGTTTCTTGCATATTATTTAGATTATCCGTGATTGGTTCGGATTATGTACCTGTTTTACTGTTAAGTAATGATAATTGCATAGATTTATTGTTGTAAATGCCGAATATTACAATGTTAGAATAGTTAAAGGGATTGCGGATCTATTGCATGTGCGTGTATGTGTGGTTAACCTTTGTTAATAGACCTAGGGTTTCTAGTGCACAATATAGTTTGTTTATTAGTATAAATCTAAGGACACCCACTCCATTTAATTCTCTCTAAGGGTGTGGAAACCAGGTTCCGGCACCCCCCCATACTGCTTCGTGTGAGACTTTGGCTTGCACAAATAGGTCATTGCCGAAAGTGCCAATAGTAAGAGGGTTTTTTTGGTTACGCACTAACTCTGAACTAGGGTTAGGACCCCTCAAGCCAACAAATTGTTCTATTTCCAGGAATAATATTATTTTGAGAGAGATTAGATGCTTTGGCAGCCATGAAATACTGAATTAGAAGACTAATTTGAGAAAAATATACGTGAATTAACCATCATGGAGAAAATAAATAGGAATTTGTCTGCTAAATAGTGCGAACAGAAGTACATTTTCACAAAATTCCATGAAATCTTATTTGTGACCTTTTCATATGAATTACAGGAGTGGTTATTAAGGTTAGCTGAGTTTCAGACCTACTGGAAGGATGATTAAATCACTCATTGGATCCCTCAGATGATCCAATAGTTAGAATATAATGATAACAACATCACTCGCACTGTAGACCATTGGGTTGACTACATAATTGGTGGATTTGTGACAGAGTTTGCAGTTGATCAGTTTGCGTCATATACTGAAGAAGAAAGGAGGTTCTTCAAAGGAACAAGAGGTAAGTTCATACGCTCTCTGCCTTTGATGATTAAGATTCTATTGTGCGGAAAGGGTGTTAGTGCAGTCACACCAACTGAATGACCCAAAACTAAGTTGAAAGAACTATGCGCAACAAAAAATACTTTTGGGTTAACAAAGGAGGTGAAAGATCAGTATACACCCTTCTAAGAAACTCACCTAATAGTGATACAGAGAGTGGTGAAGCTATGCGCATAGGAGGTAACCCTCCATCCACCCCACAGTTGAACACGCATAGGGGTAGGTCATCTCTTACTCGACCACCACCACCACCACCAAGAAGTGATATATTTGCACATATGAAGCTATCCAACTTTATGGGTGTGGGAGATGAAGACATGGATAGATTCTGGTTTGTTGCAGATGCAGTATGGATTGCGCAAAACATCAAAAATGATGTTGTCAAGAGGGCACAGCTAGCTATGGAATTTGAGGGTCATGCACTGGACTAGTTTATGGGACATCTAGCTCAAAAATTTGATCCTAATATCGATGATATCAAGATATATTTGAAGCAAAAATTCAGAAAAAGAAAATCCTACTCACAATATGTAACAAAGCTAAAATAAATTCGATAAGAACCAAACGAATATATCTAGGAGGCAGATCAAAAATTAAAGCACACTATTAGTGATGGAGGATTTGTCTATGATGATAAGTAGCATAAAGAATGGTTTATTTCCATGCTCCTGCCTCACCTACGCGAACCTATGAATTAGTAGAAAATTGATTATTAGGCTGAAGCCCTGGAAGTAGCCATGAAACCGGAAGCCGCGCCCAGAACTGATGACCAATTTGGAAATTTGCAAATCTAGAATCAGCTAGAAGTAATGCATTTGGAAATACATAACCTTCTCAGGGATATGGGGAAGGAATCTTGCGCAGAGTTATGATGTATACACTGTAAAGATTTTGGTCACACAAATGATTAGTGTACCTTGATTCAAGATTACATGCAAGCAGGAGTTCCTAATCCGTTGCGACCTAGTGATGTTGCAGGACCAAGAGGTACCCCAACGCTGTGGTGCACTGACTATCAAGTTCCTGGATGACATGACACAAACCATTGACCTCTATTAGGAAGTTATGTACCAGAACTGAAGTAGCAATGGTGTAAGTTTTTCTCTTCGTTTGGACATGACGAGAACCACTGCCGCACATTCGATCTGATGATAGATAATGGCAACCTCTATAAAGTGCAGTCCAACCCATCTTCACTAGCATCCCCATATGGGCATGTGGTGAGCCCTTGTATTGTACCAAGAATGCTGCAACTCCTAGGGGCTGCCCTATTTTCCTTTATCAACGTGGGGTTTGTACAAAATTTTAGGTGATAGTGCTATATACATGGCAGATGCATTATGTTCATGTCATCCACTTCTGCTTCATGAAATGGTGCTATTTATTAAATTGTGAGAAAAAATAGAAAGTAAATTGCTGGAAGGAAATGACAGAAAGGAAACTGAACTAAATTGCTGGAAAGGAATGCCAAGAATGAAACTAATTTAGTTTGCAGAAAACAGATAGGAGAAAGGAAATTAATTCTAAACTACACTTAACTTGGCCAAATGGCTAAATGCATTCTACCTATCCTATGATCTATCTACCATACTCCTATCCATGCAACTAAACTATCCATGCCTTAATTTTACTTAAAAAATAATCAATTTGTAGCTTAGAGGGATGAAAAATGGATAAGAGGGCTAATGGGGAGTTTAACACATGAAATGAGTTTTGGAAGCAGAAAGAGGGGGTTAAACCTTTAGAAAAATTTATGATATAGTGAGAAATGGCTTTGGAGCGGACAGAGGGGGTTAAACTCTAAGGAAACCTTATTATAACGCAAGAAATAAATTCGAAGCGAGAAGAACTCTGAAATGTGATGGGCAACAAAATATGGGATGTGAGATGTCGCGATCGCAACTTCGCAAATTTACATGGATGGCAGTAAGGACTTAACGGAATGAACTAGATGGTGCATAGTGCGAAGTGCGAAGATGACGTGACCGATCATGAATTGCAATATCACAAGTTTACAAGGATAACGGTAAGGATTAATGGGAATAAACTAAATGGTGTGCAGTGAAAAGTGCGAAGAGTGACGTGGCAAGTCGTGAATCACAATATCACAATTTTACAAGGATAGCGGTAAGGATTAACGAGAATAGACTAAAATTCATGAATTGTGATTTGTGTTGCGATAAAGGCTACTGGCGGCGATTTACGATGTGATAAGTTCCGCGGGATGCGATTTACAATGTGGTAAGTTCTGCGGGATGAAATTTTCGATGTGGTAAGTTCCGCGGGATGCGATGTGTGATGGGGATGACGTGGCGGTGGAAAAAGCTAAGAGTTGCGATTTGTGATTTTTCAATCGCAAAGAATGAGCAGTGAGTGTTAATGGTAGAAGGTAACTAGTGCAAAGTGCGATTTGAAATTTCATAATATTGCAATCGCAAGGAATGGGCGATAAGTGTTAAGTTAATCATTAAATGTTGTGATTGAAAAGTGTGACATATGGTGGCAGGAGTCTTTGAGGAGCAAAGGGAGAGGTTGGGTTTTCAATTGTTCTATATGGTTTTTCACGTGTTTTTCGTAAAAATGGTAAGGCGGCCATGAACAAAGAAAAACAAAGAAGTAAGGCTGAAGAGCTTAAGTGTGTTCCTGTTGGAACGAGGTCTCCTAACAAGCTGCGAAACTAGTCCATTTTGATTAATTTGATTATATTTAGTATAGCACAGGGGTTTTGGGGGGGGGGATCAAAGCCCCGAACGCATTGTAATGGGTCAAAGGGTAAACTAGGGGTCCGAAAACCATGGGTTGTGGACCATAGGAAAGTCGGAACTAGATTGTTATAAATAGAGATGTATTTCGTATCAAAAAGGATAGGAATAGATGAGCTATTGATGTGATATATTTTTTAAGCTATCTATTTGGGTTTTGGGGGAATAGACTCCTGCTAGCTATGTGCGTGGACATCCTAGTCTAGTTGTGTGCATACCCTGCTGCTGTGTGCACAAGTTGGGAAGGGAATGGCAAGGAAAGGTTGATGAATGAATGATTGCGAAGGATTATTAGAGATCTGAATCCGTGAGTACTGTGATATGGAAAACTGATAATTACCATGTTATGTATTTTCTTTCTTTCTACTACGAAGGTCTGTGTAATGAATGCTTGGATCTAGATCTATTCCTCTCTATTTATATAATGTTGTGTTGATGTTATGAAAAGCGTATAATTGTAGATCTAGTGCACGTGAATGCAAATAGATACATACTTAACCCTGCAAAGACACAAGGTAATCTGAACAGAACGCAGCTCTGCTTGCCTTACCATTCCTTTCCAAGGGTGCGAAAACCTAGTTCCAGCACCCACCCATACTACATCGGGTGAGACTGTGACCTGCGAAAGTAGGTCACTGCCGAAAGGGCCAATAGTATAGGGGTTTGTTGGAAAACCTTGCACACCGAACCTAGGTCAGGACCCCTCAAGCCAACAAATGGTTTCGTTGCCAGGACCTGAAGGAGGTTGAGAAAGGATTGGGTACTCAAAAATAAATTAACTAAGGTGGGTACCATGGCCACGTGCTTGAAGTTACCTACCTTCCAGGGCATAGCTTATGAAGACTTGGAGTGATTTTTTTTTGTGGCAGAATTGGTATGGGTTACGCAAGGCATGGTGGGTGACACTATGAGAAAAGCACAACTATATGTAGCCCTTACGGGGAGGGATTTGGACTAGTATATGGGGTACATCTCACAAAAAAAGGACGCGACTATCCAGGACATTAAGAATGCTCTGAGAAAGCAGTTCCGAAACCCTAAATCCTACTCTCAAGTCATAACAGAACTAAAAGATTTGAAGCAAGGGGAAACTAAATCTATATGGGAAGCAAACCAACGCTTAAAAGAGCTATCAGGGAAGGGGGATTTTGGTATGATGACAGAAAGCTTATGGAGTGGTTTATCGCCATGCTACTCCCTCACCTATGCATACCTATGGATCGCTGGTCTTTTGACTCACAAGATAAGGCAATGGAAGCCGCAATGAAATTAGAAGCTACGCCTCAAAATTGGTCTACGTTAGACATCCAGCAGATCCAGGAGAAGATTGAGGCCATGCACCATGAAATCCAGAATTTACGATGGGAGACTGGCACGGAACAGGGTCACACAATAAGCCACTCAGGACCGAGAGGGTGTAGCCTATAACAATGGGGCTTGACGAAACCTATGCTAGGGTACGGAGGAGGTTGCGCAGCTAGAGGGTGTTAGCCCCCCTATTAAATTCTTGACAAGCAAGATGGGGGCTGAATTGTTTTGGAGGCCTTCAAGGAATGTCTTTCCCTTGAAAACCCATCTTCCTTGAAGTCCCCATGTGCTAAGCCTGATATACACCCCCTCTGCTAATTCATGCCCCCCAAGAGGCCTTCTTTTACCCCTTGTACCCCTAAAAAACCCCACAATTTCATGATTCTGTCTTCCTTCCTCCATAAACCCCATTTCATAAGGTCTAGGGTCTCTTCTTAGCATTATCGGAATTTCCATTTCCTTTGAAAAAGCATTGAAAAACCATAAAAACACATATTTTCCATACATCAGACTTTAGCCCCCTCGGGCTAAGTCTCTAATCCTTTTCTCCCCATGCGCTCGAGCGCCATAACCACTTGCTTAACCCGTCGGGCACTTATTCTCTCCACTGCCTTTTCTGCCCAAAAATCATAAAAAACCTTTGTCAAAGCACATTTTCAGGTTTTGATTATTTTCTAAAGATTGCCGCCAGTTTGATTATCTGAAAAATCTCCGCCGTAGATCTGCTCCGCAGATCCAACGGCACGGAGCGCGGCGTTTCCCAGTGGACCCCACCTGCATATGTCATCTGCCCAAACCCGCTGGTAAATTCTGCACCACCGTTGCGCGCAGGGCGGTTTTCCCCAGAAGCACAGCGATTCCATTCAGTAGCAGCCACCTGTCACCTGTACGGTGGCAAAACCACCACCTTCCAGCGTGTTAACCTTCGGCCCTGGCCTTGCAGCGAAATCCACTACCACCGTTAGATCGCGGGGCTCTCATCCAACGGTTGTCATCTCCCGAAGCTGCGCGACATTTAACATCGGTCCATCGTACCCGCGGGCCCGCCTTCCTTCGTCCTCCGCCGTTGATCTTCGCCCAATCGACGGTTCTGATCTGTCTGTTCATCGTTGACCATTCCGTTGCCCCATGACCTCCACCTCATCCGTCCACTCGGCTGTCCGTATGCCACATCAACCCACGTGCATGTTCCATACCTGTCAACCATTTCGTCGCATATAACGTCCAACTCTCGCATTTTTTAATGTTTTTCATGCATTTTTCATTCTGCAACGTCCGCCAACCACACCAGAGCTATTTTTCACCATTTCCCTTGCAATTTTTCACCTCCATTCCGTCTGCATGGCTATTTTCCATGACCACATCTTGTCCTCGTCGCCTTCATCATCCCTGTCCATGGTCTTCCTCACAGTTCATTGTTTTGCAGAGTTTCCAAGGGTAAAAGACCCCCATGATCCTACATGGAAAAGTTGTGCAGATAGTATTAAATCCAAGAGTTGGTACTATTATAAAATGGTCAAAGAAAGTAGCCGGGAGGATTTGCATCAAGGAAAAAAGGTAGATTTCAAGCACTGAAAACCTTTCAGCGCCATTAAGACCCGAGCTACCCTGTCAGAAGCAAATAAAGCGGCAGAATGTTTCAGTGCAGAGGAAAAAGAAGATTAAAGCAGGTTTATAAAGATATTGAGCTTTTAATACGAATTTTGGAAGGCTAAACAACAATTTGAAGACCCCAAAGATCGATCAAAGGATCCTGCATGCAAGTAAAAGGTACCATCAGGGTTATTTGTCAGCAAAATGTTTCTCTTTATCCAAGTACAAGGTGCCCATACCACTTTTATTATACATAACATCCCTGAAAGTATTTCCGCCTTAACTACAGCTCAAAAACAGTCAGACATTTGTGAGGCAGATCTTCCCAGCAGTCTATTTCATTTTGTTCAAGTCATACAGGAGTACTTCAGCCAAAAGATGTTAAGATCAAATCTGGAACAGATCATTCTCTCACAAGGGAGGTGACAAAGATTAAATACATAGCAGGTCAAGCAGAATGAATTTCGGCCCTGCATTCATTGTTATGTTTAAATGTGGCATTCAATGTTCACCTGCTTTCTTCGGTCGATATTTGTGTTCCCACTGCTATAAAACACAGAAAGAAACATTGTAATGGTTGTTGATGAGAAATCAGTGGAATGTAAGCATTGTTCCTATTTGAGACAAGTTCTCTGTGTATATTGTAAGATAGGCTGAGATTAGATGTATTCAGACTGAATGTTCAAGTTATGGGCTATGATGTACTTGATTGGTGTTGTTCTTCATATGACAAGCACATTTCTTTGGATCTTGATCTAAAGCAGCTGGTGATGTTTCTCCTTTCTCTGTATTTGTGATTGACTTGCTTTCATTTCATTTCATTTCTGCTGGTAGGCAACAGAAGTATAATATAAGATTCACCCTTGATAGGTGCCTTATGTTTCCTTCTCTCCCTGCCTCAATGTTTTCTGCCCTATTGTGTATCTGAATATTGATTTCGATTGGTTTAACCAGTGTAGCGGATGTCATTGCCTGCTCTCTGATGTATGAATTAATGAAGTCTATGTTCAGATGTTCTTGTCAGGATTTAGTTGAATGTGTTGAGAACCTGTGAGGTCTAGAATCCTGCATCTGCCTCACTAGGAGCTTTCCATCCTAATCAAACCTTTCCAAGATCCCTTGTTACACCCCTGATTTTTTCCAAGCAGGCCTGGAGTTAAATGACCTCTGTCCTGATCTATAGACAGAGTTGGTTGGTTCTCCTCCTTTCATTTTCTGAACTTAATGTCCCATTCCACCAATCATCCTTTAAGATCCAGATGATTTAGATGACTATCCCAACTGAAAGCTTGCACATTGATCACAAATAAATCCTTTCTTGACTCCATAGCCCAATGGATTTGATGTTCCCTGAGTTATCTGTTTCTGCCTAAGCTTCCTCTTTGCTCATCCTTGTCTTATATTGGCCCTTCTTTTCCTGATTCCCTCCAACCAAACATAGACAATCAAACAAACAACCTCGAGCCTATAACTAGCCTAAAATCTTATACCTTGAGCCTTAAACACATAAACCTTTGGCTATCATAGAGAGATCCCTCTCTGGACCTAAGAGGGCTAGATCCTAAGGTCTGAAAGTGGTTCTACGTTTTCTCATATTTTGGTCTCTGTCAACCTGGCCAAAACATGGGAACCCCAACATAATGGCGACTCCGTTGGGGATTCTGAGTACGTTTCACCTTAAACATTTGTAAAAACCTCAGAAACTTAGAGCTCTGGTTAGGTTGACATTAAGTCACCCCTTTCTCGAATCAACCTCCATTATTGAATATCCACCATACTCTTAGATAGAGCCTGGAAAGGGCCAGGTAGCCTCTAGATCTTATCCTCTTTTCAAAGGTGACATATCTGGTAAATGCCCTCCCAGACAATCTCTGGTTGGAGCTTGTTGCTTCGGAGGAGATTCCTGAAAGGTGATCGTGCCTGAGCACTGTGGTGGACAGTGTACCCCTTAGAAACATCCTAAACCCTCCACCTGGTGACTCCATTGTTCCTAAACGTTAAAAGACTCCACTGGTGATCAGTAGGCCTGCTGATTATCTTGGTTTCACAATCAGACTCCACTGGGAGGCCAGCTCCTGAGACAACATTAACCACAATAGAAGTAACGAGTAGGGTTAAGCTGCCTGCATTATAAACAGCATTTTGGCTCGCAGAACCATTCACACACGAGCTTATCCCAACCCTAACCCACCGGAAATAGTTGAAAATCCAGAGAGTATCCTCAAAGGAGCTCCTACACTTAAAAGACCAACCATTTCCAGTCACATTCATAGAGCTAATTTTGCACCAGAAAACCTAACATCTCTAGCACATTTCCTCCCTGACCTAGACATACCTAATAGACTACCGATAACTAGGTCATTCAATCATCTAGACCAACAAGACCTTGAAGTTTACAATACACCCTCCAACAGTGGTCAAAACACTAGGGACGGTGAAACCCCTCCTTCTACACCACCTGATTTTCACTTCCTTCAAAACTTGGGGCTCTCCCACCCTAGATCTGCTCAACAGACCTCTGCTGGTCCTAACATCCTTGTCATCCAAATACCAGCTGCTCAAGCTAACCCTATACCCCATCAGAACATCATTATGGCAGCCTGGTATGCACCTTTGCTTTTGCCTCAACCCTTGTTACCCTTACCCAATGATTATCAATAAAAAATCCCACACTTCACTGCTAAAGAGTCCATAACAGCTCAGAAACATGTAGATAAGATGGAGGACTCTTTTGATTATATGGAAATTGATGATGAAACAATCAAAATGAGGATCTTTGCCCAAAGCTTAGGGGGTGAGGTGAAGAAATGGTTTAAAGGATTGCCTCCTGGCAGTATTCAAGATCTCCCTGCATTATATCAAACCTTCATAAACAAGTGGGAGGTTAAAGCAAACCCTCGCCAGCTCCTAGCAGAATGCATGTCCCTTAAGAGGAATGTAGGAGAGAGTGTTCACGATTACACCACTAGATTCAACAGCATTTACAATGCTCTCCCTCCACACATGAAACCTCCACAAGGTATGGCCCTCGCAAAATATCCTGATGGATTTGATGCTGACATGGCCTATGAGCTTAGAGATAAAGAGTATACCACCCTGGAAGACATGCAGAAAGGAGCCATAACCATAGAAGCAAACTTGATGGAAAAAAGGGCAAGATTAAAAGCTGAAAAAAGGGTAACATATAGGGATGACAACGTAGCTTCCACATCTGACCCCAAATATGATAGACTGTCCAAAAATGTGGAAGAATTACAACAAATGATAAAGAGGATGGTTGTCCAAAACAACAACCAAAACAGAAACCAGAACCAGAATATGAGGAGAAACAATGTTGTTCCCAACAGACAAAGAGATTCAGATCAACAAATTATTCCCCCATTTCAAGAAAAAAATTTAGATGAAGATGAGGGAATTATTGAAGAGTCTGAAGGGAATGAAATTAACATGTTTGAAGCAGAGGACTCGGTCCTTAACTGTGATTCAGAAGAAGATTAGCCCTCACCTTCATATTGGGAGGAAGACTGGTTAGAAACTGAGGGTTACAGATTAGGATTCAAAAATGATATGCTACAGGTTAGGGAACAATACGAGCTTAGGAGAAAAAAGAGCCAAGATACTCCCAAAGCCAAAAATCTTGAGGTAACCATCAAGAAAAGACCCGAAAAAACTTCTAAGGAAACCCCTGCAAACAACAAAACAACAGCTGAAAGTTCTGGTAAACATAAGGAGAAGGATAACCAAGACAATGAAAAACAAAGTCAACCAACCAGCAGTACTAGCACTTTAGTTAGTACTCCTGATACAACTGTTCCAAACCTTGTACATATTGAGAAAACACCAAATGACTCAGCTACCAAGGCAGCAAATAAAACGGAGTCAAGTGTTTCCAAGACACAACCCACTTTCAATCTAGAGGGTGAGATTGCAAAAATCAAAATTTCTGTACCATTATCTGAGCTGGCCACTCAGGATGTATATAAAGGCCAAATTTTGAAAGCATTAAATCTGGGAGAAATAAACAATTATGTAAATCTGAATGATGATCAACCAGCCCTACTCTTTGGTCCCAAAATTGAAGGAAAGTTTCAAGAAGGGGTAGTTCCACCTTTTTATGTCAGTCTCAACATTCATGAAAAAATACTCCACAATGCCATGCATGATTCTGGAGCATCACACAACTTGATGCCTAAGGTAGTGATGGAGAGGCTAGGCTTAGAAATTACCATAACTTACAAAGACTTATACTCATTTGACTCTAGCAGAGTAAAATGCCTAGGCTTCATCAAAGACCTGTGTGTGAGTTTAACCCAGATTCCTGCTAAATGTATGGTCATGGATGTTGTGGTGGCAGATGTGCCACTAAAGTATGGCATGCTGTTGTCAAGATCATGGGGAGCCAAACTGCAGGGAACAATGCAGATGGATGGCTCATATGCCACTATCCCTATATTTGGCCAACCTAGAAGACTGTATAGAGAGTCTCAGATGAAATTCTTAGTCAGTAGCCCCAATAAACCTGAAAACTCACCATTATACTCTGTACATACAGGTCTAGACTCTTTCATTCTCTACAATGACCAATCCTCAGAAGAGTCGAGATTAGATAATGGAAATACAAATATACAGCCCATGGATTTCAACATAATGGCTACTCTGGAAGAATACGAAGAAGAAGACCATGGGAAAACTACTAAAAACGTAACTCTTAATGAAACAGAAACAAAACAAAAACAACAAGCTAGTCACCCCCCTGATCTCCATGCCCATAATGAAAAACAAAATAACCCCTCTCCTAGTACAGACCTTGCAACTCAACATAATGGTGAACCCAGTAGTAGGGGGGGGATGAAGACGAATTAAACAAAGAACCCCTGTGGGAAATGAACTTTTATGGGTCCTGTACTAGACAAAATGCTGGAGCAGGAGTGTGGCCACGTAACATAGGAAATGATCATATAGAGAGCCACGTTGTGAATCTACATTTCAAATGCACGAATAACGTTGCAGAATATGAGGCTCTCATCTTGGGCTTAAATCTATTGAAAAAATTAGGAGCCCGTAAGATAGCTGTGAGAGGAGACTCAGAGTTAGTAATCAAATAGGTGAATGGTGAGTATTCAGCAAAACACCCCAGGCTTAGGGCATACAGGAATGATACTCTGGATTTGCTGAAAACGTTTGTTGAATATGAGTTAGTATTCATTCCTAGGGGGCAAAACGTGATAGCAAATGGATTAGCTTGCCTAGCTAGTTCATATCCTAAGGCCCCAGTTGACCAACAAATTATCATTCAGACCAAGTTCAGGCCTGCAGTGCCAGACAATGAAAAATATTGGCAGGTCTTTGAGGGAGACAAACAGATCGAAGATTTCCTGGTGGGCAGGAATGAGTTTGAATTTTTGGATTTAGAATCAACTTCTGATGATAGCTACCCAAGCGAGGATCCCCCAGATGAACAAGAAACACCCTGTAACATAGAAATAAATTCTTTTTCTGAGAAAACTGGAAATTTGAACGAAAAAAGTGAAAATGCAGAAAGTGAAGAGGTCGAAGTGCTGCAGGCCAAAGACAATAATATACCCAGAGGCCTGACACCCTTAGAGGACCTTTTTGACTTTGATGACGTAGCAAATAAGCCCACAATAGAACATGCTAATTCTGATGTGGAAGAATGCAACATAGGCACTGAAGACAGACCCAAAATGATAAAACTGGCTAAGTCTATACCTGCAGACATGAAGAAGAAATACATTGACCTGTTTAAAGAATTCATTGACGTGTTTGCATGGAGCTATGAAGACTTAAAGGCCTATGACACCAACATCATACAACATAAGATACCACTAAAGGAAATCAGAATCCTTTCAGACAAAGACTTCGAAGAATCAATCAAAAACAATTGCCTGCAGTAGAGAAAGAAATTAAAAAGATGTATGAATCAGGCATAATTGTCCCTGTGAGGTTTTCTAATTGGGTGTCAAACTTAGTGGCTGTAAGGAAGAAAACAGGGGAGATTAGACTATGCATAGACTTCAGAAACCTCAATAGAGCCTCCCTGAAAGATAACTACCCTTTGCCTAGAATGGAACACATCCTACAAAAAGTAGTAGGCTCTAAGAGGATCTCCTTGCTTGATGGTTTTTCAGAATACAACCAAGTTCTGGTACTCCACGAAGATCAACTCAAAATAGCTTTTACCACTCCATGGGGCACCTTCATGTATGTGAAAATGCCCTTCGGACTGATGAATGTTGGAGCTACCTTCCAGAGAGTGATGAACATAGCTTTCTCAGAGGAGATAGGACACTTCATAGTTATCTACTTGGATGACTTGATTGTCTTTTCTAAAACTGAAGAAGAACATCTGAAACATCTGAGGAAAGTATTTGAAAAATGTAGAAGGTATGGTCCGTCCCTAAATCCCAAGAAGACTATTTTTGGGCTGCAAGAAGGTAAACTTCTGGGCCACATAATATCTGAGAAAGGGATTAGGATAGACCCCCAGAGAGTTGAGGGAATACTTCAAATTACACATCCAAGAAACATCAAGGAGTTACAGTCCTTCATAGGGAAGATCAATTTCCTCAGGAGATTCATTCCTAATCTTACAGAGCACCTTAGAAAAATGACTAAAATTCTAAAGAAAGATGCAGGAATTAAGTGGACTATTGAAGCCAAGAATTCTTTTGAGTCAGTAAAACTTGCACTCACCCAGGCCCCTGTCCTTATCAGCCCTGACTTCTCAAAAGATTTTCTGATATTTTCATTTGCTTCCCCACACACAATAGATGTAGTTTTGCTGCAGAAAAATTCGAAAGGTAATGAATAGCCTATAGCCTTCTTCACTAAAGCCTTAAGAGATGCACCCTTAAAATACAACATCATGGAAAAGCAGGCCTATGCCCTGATTAAGGCCTTAAAAGACTTTAGGATGTACATTCTGCATTCTCAAACCATTGCCTACGTGCCAAATATAGTGGTTAAGGATATCTTGTCCCAAGACCCTGATGGGAAAAGGGGAAAATGGATGGCTACCATCTTAGAGTACGATCTTGAAATAAAACCCACCAAGCTGATCAAAGGTCAAGGCCTGGCCCAATTCATGGTTGAATCTAATCTACAGGCCCTTGACATTAATATGCTGAATGCCTTAGATGAGCAAGAAGGATTGCCCTATCCAACTGTTGAGGAGCAGTTTCAGAACTCTCCTTGGTATACTGATATCCTTTACGTGCTCACTAACCTCAGTGCCCCTCCAGAATTGTCCAAAACAAAGGCCAGATTCATAAAACTCAAAGCTAGAAATTACTGCATTATGAATGAAAGCTTATATTGGAAAAATCCGAATGGCCTTTTGCTGAAATGTTTGTCTGAAACTAAAGCTGAAAAAATCAAACAGGAATTCCATGCTGGGGAGTGTGGAGGCCACCTGAGTTGGAAAACCACTTCAAATAAGATACTCAGGGCTGGTTACTATTGGCCTACACTCTTTAGTGATGTTCATAAAATTATTCTTTCCTGCCACAAGTGTCAGATCTTTGAAGGCAAAAGAAAACTCCTTCCCCTCCCTCTTCAACCGATCACCATAGAAGGTCCCTTCATGCAATGGGGCCTAGAATTTATAGTAGAGATTCATCCTGCCTCCTCTGGACAACATAAATGGATCCTGACTGCCACAGATTACTTCACCAAATGGATAGAAGCCATACCCACTAGGAATGCCACTGACTCTGTCATCATTAGGTTCCTAGAGGACTTCATCCTATCTCGTTTCGGTTGCCCAAGGAAAATAATCACTGACAATGCTGCTGCTTTCGGATCCAAAAGAATGGTTGATTTCTGTCACAGGTACGGAATAGCACTTGGACATTCAACTGCCTATTACCCCCAGGGTAATGGCTTAGCTGAATCGTCAAATAAAAGCGTGGTTACAATCATTAAGAAGCTGCTGGAAGAGAACAAAAGATCATGGCATAAAAAGTTGACACATGCCTTGTGGGCAGACAGGCTCACTACAAAGAAATCTATTGGCCTGTCACCCTTTCAGCTAGTTTATGGGACTGAAGCAGTTTTTCCTACTAGTCTTGGAGTTCCAGTGATCAAGCTTGTTCAAGAGATCCAATCAGAGGAAGACAGCATGATAAGGAGAATTAATGAAACAATCCATCTGCAGCAAACAAGAGAGCAGGTTTATAGCAGAGCTGTTAGAGTACAGGAAGGCATAAAGAGATAGTTTGACAAAAGAACCAAAGCTTCAGATTTCAAGGTTGGTGACAAGGTTCTAAAATGGGATTCGAGAAGAGAGGACAAAGGTAAACATGGCAAATTTGACAGCTTGTGGCAAGGTCCATATATCATACAAGCCACTGTGGGTCCTAATGTGTTTTTTCTGCAAGAACTTGATGGCACATAATTGTTTGGGGGTCCTGTCAATGGCAGGATGCTCAAACATTACTTCTATTGATTTTCCATTTCCAGTTTCATCTCCATTGTACATACCATTGCAAGTTTTCATTCCCAGAAAAAAAGAAAGATGTTCGAAAAAATAGAATGAAAGATGGAAGTTCAGATATGCTCAAAACATGAAACTCTCAAGTAAAAAGCATGGCTCAAACCTGATCAAAATCTGAGCCAAAAGGAAGCAGAATAGCTGATCCTAATATGCTCAAAATCTGGATCAGCAATGAAAGAGAAACCAGCTCTAATATGCCCAAAACCAGAGCTGAAGCAAAGAAAAGGGGTGACTCAGACATGCTCAAAACCTGAGTCACAAGAAAGAAAGAAGGATGTTTCACAGTTGCAAAATTTCATGCCTTCACAATTTTGTTTTCTACAAGTTCCTACCCAGCAAGTCAGACAGTCTAATCCTGACTTGGCTGTGTTTAAATTTCCTGTCTTAGAATGTAGGTGAAGAAACCTGTTGGATAGTTTAATCCCAACAGGTAGTAGATTAGGTAGAGAAATAGATGAGGTCAACAGTCTAATCTGGCCTCGTGGAGCAATAAGGGTAGATTTAGAATAGGTTTTTTTTCGTTTTGCAAAATAAAATGGATAGGGTCTGCTAGTTCAAATGCACACAAGGGAAAATTGTAGAACTGTAGTTTGGGTAGGTAGATTGGTTGGGAAATATTTTTGCTGATGTTTCTATCATACTGTGGCAGCTAAAATTCAAGAAGAAAGATGGCTTATGACAGCAGGCATCTGGCCTACTCCAAATATCATCTCTGGTTTCTTGACTCCTCCAAGGAGAAGCCATCCCCATGTGGAGCCACTGTTAGCACCCCTATGAAATCCTTGACAAGCAAGCTGGGGGCTAGTTTGTTCTGGAGCCTCCAAGGAATGCCTTTCCCCTGAAAATTCATCCTCCTTGGAGTCTCTGTACTGTGCCTAAAATGTAGTCCCTCTGCTGATCCATTTCTCAAAAAGGCCCATTATTTCCCTTTATACCTTTGCAAAATAACACCTTCCGCTTCTCCCTTTGTCAAACTCCCCTTTAATTCCCCCATTATCCCTTTAAACCCTCTCTAAATCTTGTTTTTGCCCCTGTTTTGGCCTTCCCTACCCTTCATTCCCCTATCGTTCCTTCCCTTGGGCCTAAGAATGCTTTAAAATGTGCAAAAATAATATAATAAGGCCTAAGCCCCTTTGGCCATAGCCCCGCGCTCCTTCTCTTCCCATAAGACCTGGCGCCGGAACCCAGAGCTAATCCCCCCAGGTGCTTACCCCCTCCAACCTTTCTCCGCGCGAATAATTCATTTAAAAACCTTGTTAACGCGCGTTTGTGGGTCTTAATACATTTTGATTGATCAACAGATCTCGACCGTCCGTTAGAAATCCGATCCAACAGCGCGGAGCCCACCCAAAACAGTGGACCCCACCTGCATACGTAACCCGCCCAAACCCGCTGGTAAATTCCGCACCGCCGTTGCGTGCAGGGCGGTTTTCCCCGGAAGCGCAGCGATTCCATTCAGTAGCAGCCACCTGTCCCCTGTACGGTGGCAAAACCACCACCTTCCCGTGCGTTAACCTTCGGCCCCGGCCTTGCAGCGAAATCCACTACCACCGTTAGATCGCGGGGCCCTCATCCAACGGCTGTCATCTCCCGAAGCTGCACGCCATTTAATCCGGTCCATCGTACCCGCGGGCCCGCCTTCCTTCATCCTCCGCCGTCGATCTTCGCCCAATCGACGGTCCGGATCTGTCTGTTCATCGTTGACTATTCCGTTGCCCCGGGACCTCCACCTCATCCGTCCACTCGGCTGTCCGTATGCCACGTCACCCCATGTGCATGTTTCGTACCTGTCAACCATTTCATCGCATATAACGTCCTACTCTCGCATTTTTTAATGTTTTTCATGCATTTTTCATTCTGCAACGTCCGCCAACCACACCAGAGCTATTTTTCACCATTTCCCCTGCAATTTTTCCCCTCCATTCCGTCTGCATGGCTATTTTCCACAACCACATCTCGTCCTCGTCGCCTTCATCATCCCTATCCATGGTCTTCCTCACAGTTCGTGGTTTTGCAGAATTTACAAGGGTAAAAGACCACCATGATCCTACATGGCAAAGATGTGCAGACAGTATTAAATCCAAGAATTGGTACTGTTATAAAATGGTCAAAGAAAGCGGCTGGGAGGATTTGCATCAAGGACAAAAGGTAGATTTCAAGCACTGAAAACCTTTCAGCGCCATTAAAACCCGAGCTACCCTGTCAGAAGCAAATAAAGCGGCAGAATGTTTCAGTGCAGAGGAAAATGAAGATTAAAGCCAGCTTATGAAGATCTTGAGCTTTTAATCAGTGTGTTCAGAGGCAAAACAACAGATTACAGACCCCGATAACCGATCAAAGGACCCTGAGTGCGGGAAAAAGGTAATATCAGGGTTTTTGTCAGCAGAATGTTTTTTCTTCGTCAGGTACAAGGCATCCATACAGTTTTTATTATGCAGAATGTCCCTAAAAGAATTTCCGCCCTAACTACAGTCCAAAAAACAGTCAGACATTTATGAGACCGACCTTCCTAGCAGTTTACTTCATTTTTATTCAGATCACCAGGAGTACTTCAGCCCAAAGATGTCAAGATCAAATCTGGAGCAGATCATTCTCTCACAAGGAAGGTGACAGAGATTAAATATACAGTATGTCAAGCAGAATGGGTTTCGGCCCTGCATTCATTGTTATGTTTAATGATACATTTAATTTTCACCTACTCCTTTGCTATAAAGCACATAAAGAAACATTGTAATGGTTGTTGATGAGAAATCAGTGGAACGCAAGCATTGTTCTGATTTGAGACAAGTTCTCTGTGTATATTGTAAGATAGACTGAGATTAGATGTATTCAGACTGAATGTTCAAGCTATGGGCTATGATGTACCTGATTGGTGTGGTTTTTAATATGACAAGCATGTTTCTTTGGATCCTGATCTAGAGCAGCCGGTGATGTTTCCTCTTTCTCTGTATTTGTGATTGACTTGCTCTCATGTTATGTTCCATTTCATTTCATTTCTGCTAGTAGGCAACAGAAGTATAATATAAGATTCACCCTTGATAGGTGCCTTATATTTCCTGCTCTCCCTGCCTTAATGTTTTCTGCTCCATTGTGTATCTGAATATTGATTTCAATTGGTTTAACCAGTGTAGTGGATGTTATTGCCTACTCTCTGATGTATGAATTAATGAAGTCTATGTTCAGATGTTCTTGTTAGGATTTAGTTGAATGTGTTGAGAACTTGTGAGGTCTAGAACCCTGCATCTGCCTCACTAGGAGCTTTCCATCCTAATTAAACCTTTCCAAGATCCCTTGTTACACCTCTAATTTTGTCCAAGCAGGCCTGGAGTTAAATGACCTCTGGCCTGATCTATAGACAGATTTGGTTGGTTCTCCTCCTTTCATTTTCTGACCTTAATGTCCCATTCCACCAATCATACTTTAAGATCCAGATGATTTAGATGACTAGCCCAACTGAAGGCTTGCACATTGATTACAAATAAATCCTTTCTTGACCCCATAGCCTAATGGATTTGATGTTCCCTGAGTTATCTATCTTTGCCTAAGCTTCCTCTTTGCTCATCCTTGTCACATATTGGTCCTTCCTTTTCCTGATTCTCTCCAACCAAACACAAACAATCAAACCAAACAACCTCGAGCCTATAACTAGCCTAAAATATTATACCTTGAGCCTTAAATACATAAACCTTTGACTACCATTAGAGAGATCCCTCTCTGGAACTAGGAGGGCTAGATCCTAAGGTCTGAAAGTGGTTCTATGTTGTCTCATCTTTTGGTCTCTGTCAACCTGGCCAAAACATGTGAACCCCAACGAGAGGGCGTAAGGTCAACCTAGGGGCTTGTCTGGGCACCCCGGGTGCAGCATTAGAGCGACGCTGGTACCGATAGTGCCGGTCATTTGGACATAAGAAGGAAGACTACCGAGTCCATAAGGATACAATGAACGAAGATCCTACCTCACCAAGAACCCCCTCAGGTAGGGATGACTCCCCCCTGAGAGAAGGGACGGGAGCCAAAGTGGAAGTGCAGGTCGGGTTTGGGGCCAATCGATCTGCTATAACTGTGGAGGCACAGGGCATTTTGCAAAGGATTTCCGACACCCTTTACGGCAGTCCTGCAGGTATTGTAGACAGTTGGGCCACGCGCTGGAAGATTGCCCAGCCCTAAAAGCAAAGGTATGGGTAAAGCAACTTTCATCTGCGTAGAAGGTACGAAGGGTCCATATCGAACTAAGGGGTCTGGACGCAAAGGTAACTATAGTAACACATAGTAGATTGGCGATGGGAGGGGCTAAGGAGAAGGATGAAGCTGATACACTAATCCACAGGGTAGTTAGCAACCAAGAAGAACTAGACCTGCGCAAAGTAAGGGAAGAATTTATGGATGCCCAAAAAGACTTCCTTGAAACTAAAGTCTCGCCATCCACATACCTGGGGGATATGGAAGTAACTGAGGAGGTTAAACTCTTCTTACAAGCATGCACGGGGCTGCTACGCAACCCTCGGGTAGTACGAAACTACAGGATTTACTGGAACGCTGCACAACGCGCAATATCAGGACAACCAACATTAAGAATGTCCATACGTTGCACAAAAATCAGAGACGCACCAGTAGGGAGATGCGATTGATAGTCTAGATCCGTGGCTATCGAATGGATCGGGTTATCTTAGACCTCAGATCGGACGTCAATATCCTACCTAAGCACACTTGGAAACGCATGGGAAAACCTAAGCTGGAGCAATCCACCATCCAGCTTCGAATGGAAAATCATAGAAGTATCATTCCTTTAGGTAGACTCCCCAGTGTCATGGTGGATATTACGGGGGCAAGGATCCTGGCCGACTTCGAGGTAATATAAATGATGGAAGATGTGGATCCCTACCCTGCGCTCCTTGGGCTAGACTAGGCTATGAACATGGGGGGCATTATCGATCTAAAAAACCGCAGCATGATATTTGAAAACCAGGGCTGACGGGTCATCGTACCACTAGACCCGGTGGAAGACAAATATTATGCAGAACCTATACCTAAGAAGGGGACTGATATCTATAAATTGATAGTACCATGCCACGAGGAAGATACTGAGGATTCCAATAGGGATCTAGAAGCTTGGCAGAACCAGCTAGGAGAAGCCTCTACGCTGCGTTGTCTCCGTATCACTAAGGAATCTCTCTTTATGACCCTTGAGGAAAAGATAGGACCTACCCCGAGCAAGGGACAGGTTGACCCTCGAGTAAGCAACAGATTCCCGATAGCACCTGTTGGTTCCACAAGTAACGACCCCTTGCCTCAAACCGTTTTTTTATTGGTAACGCAACCAGGGGTTAGGCAGTTGATGCCAACGTTAGCCCCCCTTAAAACCTTAGTAGAATAGATGATGAGAGTCTCTTGGTCTTGGGCCAAGCGCTACTTAAGAAGCACGCTTGTGTTGGGGGAAGCCAGCCATCTATCACATAGTGGAAACCTTAGCGTAATAAGTATGCCTAATATACTGAGGACGCGACAACTAGCCACTGGAACTGTACCTTCTGGGGAGAAGTAGAAGATACCATTGAAGGGAGCGGCCCTTGAACCAATGACAGGACGAATTACGGGGGATTTTTTATCTTTCCTGGGGAAACCCGCCCCGCGCGAAACATCTCTCTCTCTCCTTCGATGGAAAGTGTTTAAAGGCCGGCAGGATGATCGGGTTAGCGGTATTATCTCGGGTAAACAAGCAACCTACATTAAGTATCGTGCAGAAGCAATCGAATAACAAAATTCGTTATAGTTGCGGCCTCCCTCTGTTAAGCCTTTTTAATTTAGTAGAGTGGCAAGACTAAATGTCGTAGAGACTACATCAAAAACCACTTTGGGATTCTAGGATCTAGCCCTCCTGAATACAAAGAGGGATCTCTCTATAAGTTTCAAAGATTGATTTATCCTTTTAAGGTTTTTAGTGTGATTTTAGACTATTTATTAAGAACAAAGGTTTTTGTTTGTTTGGTTGGTCGGGTATGATCTTTAATTCGATGGAATATCACAAAATGAAAGAGTTTCCGAAGGGTGAAGTTGAAAGTATATTGAGAAGTCTTCAACAGATAGAATTAGTATGAAACAACTTTAAACCATTGGGCAATGGAGTCACAAAAGGGTTTATTTGTACAACAATTTCAAGAGTGGTCCAAGGGGCAAGTCATCTATATCAAAAGATCCTTCAGATCAAATGATGGAATGGAACATTGAAGGTGTTTAGAAAGTGGAAAAATCCAATAATTGCAACAAGGATTTATCAACTTTCCATACAAGAAAAGAATTTTTAAGAAACTGTTTGAAACCAACCGAAGGACAGGGCTAACCATAGACTTATTTGGACAAGCTTGTATTAAAGCCAACTTATCAGACAACAATCTAGTAATCTCACTAGACTTCTTTCAGAAGGGATGAAAACAGATAAGGAAACAAAGTGCAGCTTAAGATCAGGTCAGATGCATTAAAATCAAAGCTTGCTTATAACATACTCTTAGGGAAACCTTCAAACAACCTTTGGAGAAAGAACTAGAAGACATGGCAAACCATAAACTTTTCTAGTTTAAATCTACTCAGCATGTAATGAAAATATCATTCAAGAACTTCCTTTCAAGTTTTGCACATTAAGACATGGACTAATCAACATTCCTTGATAATGTTTACACTTAATTTAAGTCATTCTTAAATACACAATTGGAGGAAAACATAAAGATAAAGCTTATCAGTGAGAGTAGGGTACTTCTAACAATAAATCCTAGTTCTATGTTTGCTGCTCTTTATCAGAGAAAAGTGAACAAAATGGCATAAATGAAAGGAAAACAATAATAGTAAGAGGTACTTCACCAATGATATAGACCAGGATCCCAAAAATTAGCTTGTATATTGATTTTCAATCCAGTTACATACTTCAAGTCCAATTTTTTAGTACAAAAAAAACTTCTCTTCTCAGCCTAACTTCTTCAATAACTTAACAGAGCTTCATAGCTTCAGAATTTATTTACATTAAAAAATGATTCGATACAACAACTATTACATCAGAAATCCAACAACCAACCCTTTACAATGTGCTCCTCAAGGAGATTTTATAATGAAATGAGGAGGTGAAAGAGTTTCTAGGGTTGAGTATCATTAATTATATACTAAATGCAATTCCTAGCCTTGAAAACCATGCAAGGCATAAGGTAGGAATGCATTGAATTACAACTCTGTTCCATTTATTCCATTTCTACTTTTTAGGCTTAGTGGGAAAAAAGATTGACTTTAAGGCTCTTTTTATCTTTTACAATAACTTTACTAATAGTTTAAAATATGTTCTTTAGTTTGAAATAAATGTTGAGTTGTCTCAAGGCAAATATCTTCTAACTGGGTAATAACTATGCCTTCATTTGATTTATTGAGACTGCAGGTGACACTTTTGGTAGCTTAAGAAGATGAATGGTCTCTGATGTGGCAGTGGAGACCTCTTTTACTGATATTTTTCTCTTTTTTACCTTTAAACACTTTTAATTTTCTTTTTAGTCTGTGTTTAGGCTTAATTAGATTTTATCTTTGTCTTTAGGTCTCCATTATTCAACACTGTCTTAATCTCTTTAACCTGTGGATTAAAAACCGTGATCTTCAGGTTTAGGCATTAATCCCTTTATCATTAATTTTTTCATTCTGATACACTTTACTGCTTTGTTTCACTGGCACAGGTGGTTTTCTTGTTGGGAAAAATACTGAGAGGGGGGGGTGAATCAGTATTTACTGCATATTTAAAACTTTTACTTTTTCTTGCTTCTAAAACCCATACGCTACTTTCCTGAAACAGACTCGCGTATATACGCGGATACACTTTATGAAACTCGCATATACACAGATATCTAATTATGTTATTAGATCTTCACTTAAATCATTCCATCATTCATTCATCAGATGTTTAATAAACAGTAAACATGAACAGTAAGAGTAGAGTAAACCATCACATAAAGCATCACACAAGAACACCAGGATTTTTAGGTGGAAACCCAAGTCGGGAGAAAACCACCGCTGCCATTTCTCAGCCTTCAATCTTTTATTATAGAGAAAACATCTTACAACATATGTGCTGGTGCAGACTCCTACCAGCACGCAGGCAACCACCTGCGCTCGTTTACCAGCCTCACCTGGAAGGGAGCTACGACCCCCTGCTCTCGTTTACCAGCCTCACCTGGAAGGGAGCTACGACTCCCTGCTCTCGTTTACCAGCCTCACCTGGAAGGGAGCTACGACCTCCTGACTGAAGGCTACAACCCTCAGCACCAATATGGACCACGTTTCATCAATTTTCATACTTTGGATCCAAAGCTTCAACTAGGACACCACTTGCGAGGCCACGTTTCATCATATTTTGATACCGGATGTGCAGCTCAACCATACATCACCAACGAGATACTTACCAATTGAGACAACACGGATCGGATAGCGGTAATACGGCGAACGGATCGGATGTTTCATACTTGTCTTCAGCAAACCCTAGTTTGCATACGCGCTTTCCATTCACTGATGTCGCGTATATACGCGCTTCTGTTCACATAAACCCGCGTATACTTCAGTACAAATTACAAAGTCAATTTTATTGCGCATACGCACTTTCTCTTCAGCAAAGCCGCGTATATACGCGCTTCCTATGCGGCGAAATAGCGTATAGATCTTCAACTATTATAGAGCAGCATACTTCTTCAGATCAGATATTCAGTTCAGATTTACCTTTTTTCCTCTGACAGATGTTCGCCTCATCTCAGATCTAAGCCTTCCATGAACAGATCTAGAAAATACAAGTACAATACAGATCTAGATCCCCTTCTTCATCACTCCTTCATCGGTGCATCATACATTCAGATCTTTCATTCAACTGTAACCCTTTCCATTCTGATATACTCCAGAGAGAAGTATTCATTCAAGCTCAGACATCTTGCACCCACACACATAAATTTCACAATGAATTTCTTTTCCTTATATAGGTTTACCATTTTTCAATACCATGAGCCAAAACCACATTACTTCCGATGGTATTCCTGGATGGGGTCATTTAGACAAATCATTACCCAATACAATGGGTCAATACCATGGTGGTTACCTTTGGTTTTCATTTAAGGCGCTTTTTCCCATCTTTGTGACTTGTACGTTGATTCCGGCGATGCATCATGACTTCCCTTGAAAATCTGGCGTATGCCTTGAGACATACTCTTTTCATCATAGATCTAGCACATATTGAAATCCTTTCTTCATTACCTTCTGTACTCTCTGTAGATACATCAGATTTTCATCTTTAAACAGGTTCATCAAGACATATTCTATCAAGCACAACTTCATGAATTGTGTATTGCCATCAAGGACAACACTGTATCCCATGTTCGATGTCTTCATCTTCATTAGGTGGGTTGCCATCAAGGACAACACTCTTGCAACATAATATAACAATCTCCCCCTTTGGACTTGATGGCAACCACGATGGTGTTTAGTTACCACAGAGATAGGTACCTTAAAGGCCAATGACACCATGTCACTCTCCCCCTTTGACATCAAGGGCAAAGGGCTGATCAAAAACCAACATACTCTCTCCCTTTTCTCCTCATGTGGAAGAAGCAATACAGAAGTGACCAAGCTCCCCCTGAGTTCATGCTGAATCTTCAAACATATTTTCCACTGAAGTACATGACTCTATGAACTTCCTATCACCAAAGACTCATACTTACATCAAATATCCAACCAAGTGGATTTACATAAATTAACTCAGCTACCCAACCAAGTGGGTTTACAACTTTGACAAGTCCTTACATGACTGAATATTACAATTTTACATCATGGATCTCAACATGCCCTTTTCATCAAAATACAAATATGACTATTGATAACCAACACCAAAAAGTCCTCAAGAAAGAGAACATATTTCAGAACCATCATAATGCCAACAATGCATTATACTCAGCAAAGCTAATGCTCCCCCTGAAACTGTGCATCCAAGCATCCTTTTCATATGACTAAGGCTCCCCCTTAGTTTGTGCATCCTGAACACTGTCACCAACAAATCATCAAGGCATCTTTATCAAAACATTAGAGAAAGAATTATGAGAACTGGAACACCACCAGAGATACCAAATAGTATCAGAGATACCAAGCAGCACTGCAGCTGTGCTGAAGAGAGCTGACTCCAAACAGAAAATTGTCAGCAATCAGACATACGCGGTTTTCTGTGCATGAACTCGCGTATATACGTGACTGTGTTTCAGAAAACCCGCGTATCCAATACCATCTTCTAAATTTATGCAGATTTGTTCTTTTGACCGGCAGAGAACACTCCCAGCTTCTGTCTTAGATACTTGAACGCTTCCCTGGGTAGAGGTTTGGTAAAGATATCAGCAACTTGTTCTTTGGAGGGAACATACTCCAACTTCACCTTTTGCTCAAGCACTTGTTCACGTAAGAAGTGATACTTGATGGGAATGTGCTTGGTCTTCGAATGCATAACAGGATTCTTTGAAATACTGATGGCACTTGTATTGTCACACTTAATGGGGACAGGGGGTGTACATTTGATTTGAAAATCTTGTAAGGTTTGCATCATCCAAAGGAGTTGAGTGCAACAAGATGCGGCAGCCACATATTCTGCTTCTGCTGTAGATAAGGCAATAGAATTTTGCTTCTTGCTGAACAAGGATACTAACCGGGGTCCCATATAGAATGCACCACCACTAGTGCTTTTCCGATCATCAACACTTCCAGCCCAATCTGCATCAGTGTAAGCATGAAGAGTAAGATCAGAATTCTTTGGATACCATAGACCAAGGTCTTGAGTTCCTTGAAGATATTTGAAAATTCTTTTAACAGCCTGAAGGTGAGACTCTTTTGGATTAGCTTGGAATCGTCCAACAATCCCAACTGCATGCATAATGTCTGGTCTAGTCCCAGTGAGATAAAGTAGACTTCTTATCATTGATCTGTATTCTGGTTGATTCACCGTGGGAGAATCATCATGAGAACTGAGATTGCATCCGGTTATCATTGGTGTACTTACAGGTTTGCATTCTTCCATGCCATACTTCTTCAGAATTTGCTTAAGATATTTCGCTTGTGATAGGAATATACCATCTGCAGTTTGATGCACTTGTAAACCAAGAAAGAATGTTAGTTCCCCAAGTAAAGACATTTCAAATTCTTGCTGCATGACAGAAGCAAATTTTTGACTCATAGATTCTTCGTTACTCCCAAAAATGATATCATCAACATATACAACTACAATCAAGAGTTTATCATTTTCAACTTTTGTGTATAAGTTGCTATCTGCAGACCCCTTTGAAAATCCTTGTTGATGAAGATATTTGTCAAGACGATAATACCATGCCCTTGGAGCTTGTTTGAGACCATATAGAGCCTTTTAAGTCTACAAACAATATTTTCATCATTTCCCAAAATGAATCCTTCCGGTTGTTCTATATATACTTCTTCTTCTAGATCACCATTAAGAAACGCAGATTTAACATCCATTTGATAAACTTTGATTTGTTGATAACTTGAAAAAGAAAGAAACATTCTTATGGCTTCAAGTCTAGCTATAGGAGCAAAAGTTTCTTCAAAGTCTATACCTTCTTGTTGAGTATACCCTTTGCAGACCAATCTAGCTTTGTTTCTTACAACATCCCCATTCTCATTTAACTTGTTCTTGAAAATCCATTTAGTTCCAATGACATTTTTATCATGTGGTCTTGGTACCAATTCCCAAGTGTCATTCTTTTCAATTTGATCAAGCTCTTCATTCATGGCTTGCCTCCAACATTCATCTTTGCTGGCTTGATTGACATTGTGTGGTTCAATTGTGGATAGAAGTGCCAGATGATTAGAAGATCCCACAAGATTCTCCTTGTTCGTACACCTGATTCCTTGTCACCCAAAATTTGAGATTCACGATGATTCTTTTGCACATATCTTGATGGAGCTTTTTCAGATAGATCATCTTCAGGTTCTTCATTGGATCCATTGTCTATGTCATTTGATATAGAAGGACATAGGTCACCATCATCTTCTTTTGTTGTTTGTTTTTATTCTTTAGGAGCTGTAGGAGACTCATCAATAACAACTTCAATACATTCAACAATCTTTCGAAGCCTTTTATTGTAACATTTGTATGCTTTGCTTGAAGATGAGTACCCAAGAAATATTCCTTCATCTGATCTAGGTTCAAACTTGCCAAGCTTTTCATCATTATTTTTGATAAAGCATTTACTTCCAAAACTCTAAAATGCTTCGGCGTATGGAGAATTACCATACCGTAGTTCATATGGAGTTTTGTCACTATTTACCCGAACATGAGCCTTGTTGAGAATGTTAGTCACAGTATGTGGGCCGGCTTTCTCCCCGCAACAATATCAGGAGTTCCAATCATCGAGCATAGCTTCAGCCATTTGTTGAATTGTTCTATTCATTCTTTCGCTACGTCATTTTGTTGTATACCGCTACACAGAATTGTCTTTTTATGCCATGTTGTCTACAAAATTCAAAGAATTCATTTGATGAATATTCTCCTCCTCGATCAGATCTAAGACACTTGATTTTTAGATCTGATTCATTTTCTGCCAAAGCTTTGAAGTTCTGAAATTTTTCAAGTGCTTGATCTTTGTGTTTAATGAACCCGATCCAACACATTCCAGAGTAGTCATCAATAAATAAGATATAGTATTCTTCCCCACGTAATGACTTTTTTCTCATAGGTCCACATATGTCAGTATGAATGAGTTCAAGAGGCTTACTTGATGATCCTTCTTTGGCATTAAATTGAACTCTGGTCTGCTTACCGAATTGGCAAGATTTGCATATGATACTCTCTGGTAGAGTAATATTGGGAAGACCACGAACAGCTTGAAGTCTGCTTGATTTGTTGATTTGAGAGAAGCTCAAATGCCCCAGCCTTCTATGCCATAGCCAATTTTCTGAAGATTTTCTCAAGTAACATTGATCTTTGCAGTTCTTCAATACATACAGGTTGCTTGGAGTTCTTTTCCCTTTTATAATAGTTTTACCTGTATCAAGATCACGAACCACACATTCTTTTGAACTAAAGACAACTTCTGTTCCTTGATCACACATTTGACTTACACTTAACATGTTATGCCTTAATCCATCCACATACATGACATCATTAGCCTTCACCTTTTCTTTTAGAAACACTGACCCTTTTCCTTTAATTACAGCAGGAGTATCATTTCCAAAAGTAACTTTCTTTTCCTTTTCTAGAGCATTATATGTAAGAAGTTTGCTTTTGTCACCTGTCATGTGTCTTGAGCACCCACTATCAATGTACCATTGATTTTCTTCACTTTCTGCAAATAATGCTATCCCACAATTTTCAACCTGTATTTCTTTCTTTTTCCATACTTTAGAGCTTGAGGGAACATGTTCTTTTGGCTGGACCTTGCTCCTGCATTCAGATTCTTCATGACCAAAGTTATTGCAATAAGTACATTCAACTTCATTTTGAAGAGGAGAAAAGTTTTTATAGGTGTTCTTCTTTGGTTCAATGTTCATCCTTTTCTTTCTTGCTTTTCTTGTCATGATGGTTTTATATGCAACACATTGCACAGCTTTATGACCAAAATTGTGACATGAGAAACATTGTCCATTGAAGTAGAAATTTCTGCGATCATGAAATCTTCTATTTGAATTTACCTGTTGGTTGTTGCTTCTTTGAGGGATCTCCCTGTTAGTGATCCTTGATTTGAGATGATCATGCTTTACATGTAAAGAACCTTTGTTCCCTTGCTGAGTGGTCGAGTGAAGAGAACCAGTTGTGACTGCTTTCAGATAATTTGGTGCTGAAGTCTGGGAAGATTCCCCAGTATATCCAAGACCTGTTTTTATAAGAGGAGACCGTTGTGTCTTGATAATCTCATCTAAGGTTTCTGAACCTTTAGCAAATCTAAGATTGAGATTCTTCACTTTCTCATTATCTTTCCTTAGACTTACTACTTCACACTCCAATTCCTCAATGCGTTTTTCCTTGGCTTCAAGCTGATTTTCAAGAGTCTCTATGATTATGTTCTTTTCTTCTAGGCTTACTTTGAGTTGATTGTTTTCTTCAAGAAAATCATTGTCCTCTAGAGCATCCCCAAAAGTATCCTTTTCTTCTCTTTGTTCAAAATCCATGAGAAGTCTAAAGTCTTCTTCACATTCTTCCTCACTATTAGATGATCCATCACTGTCTTCATTAGTATAATAACTTTTTCTTGTGCTAGATCGATTCTTATTCCTTCTTGCTACTTCTTTTCCTTTAGCCAAAGTTTCTTTATAAGGACACTTTGCAGCATAATGACCAACTCTTCCACAATTGAAACATTTGAAAGGAAGATTACCTTTGAACTTTCCGGTACCTAGTTGAAGTCTTCTCACAAAATTTGCTTCTTCTTCTTCTTCAGATATATAGCTGGATTCTTTGACAACTTCCTTTTCTTTTCCTTTTGCTGATGCCTTAAAAGCAACTTCTTTGATTTGAGAAGGGCCTCCTTGCCTCATTTCAAAAGCAGTCAAAATACCATGTAATTGAACAATAGTAAGAGTTGGCAGATCTTGCCTTTCTTCAATAGCTGAAACTTTAGAGTCAAATTTTGAAGTCAAGGATCTTAAGACTTTTTCCACCAGAGTAGTATCGGTTATGGTTTCACCCAAATTTCTCATCCGATTTACAATATCATCTAGACGAAGAAAGAAACTGGCAACATTTTCATCACTATGCATCTTCAAATTCTCATATTCGATTCTAAGAGTTTGGAGTTTTGCATTTTTTACCTTTGTATCTCCTTCATAGCTCAGAATGATTTTGTCCCATATCTCTTTTGCTGAATGTAGCTGCATCACTTTAGCAAATTCTGATTCAGACATGCTTCCTAATAAGACATTCATTGCTTTGGCATTGATTTCATACTTCTTTCTTTCAGCAGAATCAGTAGGAATACTTGCCGGGTATTGATAACCTTCTTCCACGATTGCCCATACATCTGCACCAAGACTTTGTAGATATGCTTTTGTTCGTACCTTCCAGAATATCAGATTACTTCCATTGAATAGAGGTGGCTTTATAGACATTACTCCTTCTTGACTTCCCATTGCGACGAATCTCCTTCAAGCGATCAAGCTTCTACAGAAGTACCTCCTCTGATACCAATTGTTGGGAAAAATACTGAGAGGGGGGGTGAATCAGTATTTACTGCATATTCAAACTTTTAATTTTTCTTGCTTCTAAAACCCATGCGCTACTTTCCTGAAACAAACTCGCGTATATACGCGGATACCCTTTATGAAACTCGCGTATACACAGATATCTAATTATGTTATTAGATCTTTACTTAAATCATTCCATCATTCATTCATCATATGTTTAATAAACAGTAAACATGAACAGTAAGAGCAGAGTAAATCATCACACAGAGCATCACACATGAACACCAAGATTTTTAGGTGGAAACCCAAGTCGGGAGAAAACCACCGCTGCCGTTGCTCAGCCTTCAATCTTTTATTATAGAGAAAACATCTTACAACATATGTGCTGGTGCAGACTCCTACCAGCATGCAGGCACCCACCTGCGCTCATTTACCAGCCTCTCCTGGAAGGGAGCTCCAACCCCCTTACTCGTTTACCAGCATCTCCTGGAAGGGAGCTACGACCCCCTGATCTCGTTTACCAGCCTCACCTGGAAGGGAGATACCACACCCTGACTAAAGGCTACAACCCTCAGCACCAATATGGACCACGTTTCATCAATTTTCACACTGGATCCAAAGCTTCCACTAGGACACCACTTGCAGGCCACGTTTCATCATATTTTCAGACTCGACCTTTTAAGCTCAACCATACATCACCAACAGATACTTACCAATTCAGACAACACAGATCAGATAGCAGTAATACAACAGAACAGATCAGATGTTTCATACCCCATGCTTCAACAAACCCTAGTTTGCATATGCGCTTTCACTTCACTGATGTTGCGTATATACGCGTTTCAGTTTACACAAACCCGCGTATACTTCAGTACAAATTACAGAGCCAATTTTATTGCGCATACGCGCTTTCTCTTCAGCGAAGCCGCGTATATATGCGCTTCCTCTGCGGTGAACTAGCGTATAGATCTTCAACTATTATAGAGCAGCATACTTCTTTAGATCAGATATTCAATTCAGATTTACCCTTTTGCCTCTGACAGATGTTCGCCTCATCTCAGATCTAAGCCTTCCATGAACGGATCTAGCAAATACAAGTACAATGCAGATCTAGATTCCCTTCTTCATCACTCCTTCATCGGTGCATCATACATTCAGATCTTTCATTCGACTGTAACCCTTTCCATTAAGATATACTTCAGAGAGAAGTATTCATTCAAGCTCAGACATCTTGCACCCACACACATGTTTTGCACAATGAAATTCTTCTCCTTATATAGGTTTACCCAATTTCAATACCATGAGCCAAAACCACATTGTTTCCGATGGTATTCCTGGACAAGGTCATTTAGACGAATCATTACCCAATACAATGGGTCAATACCATGGTAGTTACCCCTGGTTTTGCATTTTAAGAGCGCTTTTTCCCATACGCGACTTGGCACGTTGATTCCCGCGTGCATACGCGACTTCCCTTAGGCAAATCCGCGTATGCCTAGAGACATACTCTTTTCATCAAGATTTAGCACATGTTGAAATCCTTTCTTCATTTCCTTCTGTATACACTGTAGATACATCAGATTTACTCCATCAAGAACATATTCTATCAAGCACAACTTCATCAGGTGGATTGTCATCAAGGACAACACATGTCAACAGTCGTATGTCTTCATCTTCATTCAGTGGGTTGCCATCAAGGACAACACTCTGCAGCATATTGCCAACATTTCTATTAGTTGGAGGGTTTCATCTAAGATCAGGGGTCGCGATCCATTGATAACTAAATTTGGAAACCCACTGGTTCCTCCTTTCGTTGATTTATGCCACAGAATCATGATTCTAGACTGAACTGGTCACCTGTCTGTGACTATGGAAATACACAGAGCCATACCATCAAACCCTGCAAAAAACAAAAAATAATTATAAAAACCCTGCGAATTGTGGTAAAACTGTGTTGGAGGGTGTATGGAAGCGGTCTGGAGCTGTGAGGATGAATGGATGTAGCAATGTAAGGAGAAAAAACGTGGCAGAAAATGAAACAGAGGTTTAAATTTGATTTCGGGTGCAAATTGAGAAGAAGTGGTTTTGGGAAAACCATTAATGGTTTTCGTGCAGCGTTTGGCGGGGGAGGAAGTTTTAACTTTTGGAACACGATTCCATTCATTGCTTGACACATGGAAAATGAAAACCACATATTTCGCAAAAAAATTTAGCGTTAAACTTTAGGCGAAAAATTTTTGCGATACGCATCGTCAACCGTTGGATCGGAGGCTCCAGATCCAATGGTGCAGAATGAGCGCAATGGAAAAGTTGCGCGACGAGTCGTTGGAGTGTATGTCAGGTGTCATAATTAGATTGGGTGGGCTTTGTATATGGTGGACGGTAGGGCCCAGTGGAACTAGGTTATTAGGTTTAATTCCGATTGTTAGATCTTTCTGATGGATGGTTAAGATTGAAAGAGAACATGGAGATTTTTGAAAGTGATAAAGGGAAAGGCAGGTGAATGGGCGGAAAGATGGGGGCCCGATGGCTATTGATCTGTAGAGATCAATGGTCCATATTTATTTTTAAAATTGAAATGTTGGGGATATAAAAATAGAAGGAAATAAATTTTCGAAAAGGGTTTTTAGGACTTTAAGTGCTCGATTGCGGGGCTTAGGTTATATGAGACGGGGGCTAAAGGATATAAGCCCTTGGGGGCTTAATAACTTATAGTTAGAAAGGGTGTTTTTAGGCTTAAAAACAAGTATTTTTAAAGCCAAAATGAGGGTTTCGATAGATGAAATAAGGGAATTTAAAACCAAATAAAGGGGAGATATAAGGTTTTAACTGTGGTTTTGATGATTTTTAAGGTTAAGATGGAGGGTTTTAGAAGGATTTATGAAGGGAATAAGGGTAAAAAATTGAATTCTTTGTGAGTGAAAAGAGGAGTGAAATGATGGAAAATGGAGCCTCGTGAACAGTTTTCTTTGGTGTACTTTAGGGCTAATAGTGAAACAACAGTGAAGATTAACTCAAAGGGTAATTATCATCATAAGACTTCAAGAACTCACAATCTAGAAATGAATTGTTTCTTGAAGGCTTAAAAAGATTTAGCCACCATTTGGTATGACAAATTTTTATAGGTGGCTAACAGTGTATCCACTTGGGGAGGACAACTAGTTCTTTAGGTGTCCAAAACCTCAGCTATTGATCTTTGGCTTTTCAGTAAACCAGTGCCTTCATCCATTGGGAAGTAACCTTTCTTTCCTTTGGCTGCCCTTTTTATGAGTTGACAATCTTTTCCACAATCTGAAACAATGGAATTCTATCAAAACAACATCTCTACCTACCCACTTCTATGATTCTAACATTTTTTCTTCTTCAGAGTGCATTTGGATTGGAAAACTCTTTTCGTAAACATTTTATTCTTTTGAAAATAGGAAACTAATCTATTTCTACTCTTATTTCTCCATGAACTTAGTTTAAATAGTTGAGTTCATAAATTCTCTACCTAACTACTATCTATCAGGATTAGACTATTTGATAGACCTTTGTTCTCTACATTCTAAAATGGGAAATTTAAAAGAAACCAAGCCAGGATTAAGCAATTTGACTTGCTACAGATCTATGGCATAAAAACAAGATGCACATAGATTTTGTTTGCAGAAAAGTAAAACAAAATTGTGAAGGCTTAAGATCCGAAAACTAAAACATCCTTCATCATTTCTTTAGCTCTATTTTGAATTTGTTTGAGCTGTGTTTTCTTTTCCTTTTTGGTTTAATTTTTTATCTTTTTAGAACCAGTTCTTCATTAATATCAAAGGTTCAAGATTTGAACATGTTTGAACCTTCTTTTTTCTATCCTAATCTACCTTACTGATAAGCCAATATTGTACTATTTGACTGATCTAATTCACTAACCTGTCAGCAGTAAATTGAAAAGCTAATTAGTCATGATTAGGCTGTATGACTAACTAGAAATGTGTTTTTAGAAGTGGCATTTGAGCTTGCACACTTTCAAATTTTATCTCTCTTTTTTGGTTTGTGGCTGTACCTTTCTTGTTTTCATTTTGCCCTCTTTTCTATTTTTATTTTTTTTGTAATTTTCTTTTTCTAACTTTGAAAGCAGTGATAGATATGATATTTACAATGAGGGGAAAATGAAAAAGCTTCAAATTGGTATAGTTAAGAAAAATAATGCTTGAGCATCCTGCCATTGACATGACCTCCAAAAAGTTCAATTCCATTCTCTTCCTACAAGAAATAAGCATTGTTACCAGTAGTAGAATGAATGAGATAAGGGCCTAGCCATAAGTTATCAAATTTTCCATGTTTTCCAATATCTTCTCTCCTGAAGCCCCAATCAAAACTTTGTCACCAATGTCGAAATCGTTGGAAATAATGAGAGGGGGTGAATCAAGATTTCTATCAATTAGACATTAGTTGCATTCCCAATTATTATAAGCTAGCAAATTATACAAAACAAGAGGAACACAAATGCACACAATTTTTAAGGTGGAAACCCACTCCAGGACAAAAACCACCTAATGCTTTTCTAATAATTCTTTTCAACTCCAATTGAAAATAAAGCTCCAACTTCCTAGAATCTAGAAAATCATTCTTCTCCAGATCCCACTGGATGGACGCTCCAATGCCTGAGATTCTTCAGTAGTCACTGAATGGATGCCCCAACACCCAATGAGCTACAACTCACCCTAGCACCACCCTACCACACTATAGAAGAATAAAAGAAGAATGGACTCCCGTACCAGGGAAAATGGTCCACTTTACAATGATATGGAATGATGTAGAAGAAGAAGATATACTAGACCATAACCCCAACTTTGACACAACCACTTAATGGTGATCCTAGACCTCCCAACACTACCTCTTAAACCCTTGGCAGATAGACACTAGTACAATTTTTACAATAATGTATTTATAATGACTTAGTACAATGATACCTTTACAATGATTGTATTCAAGTATGTCAATTTGGAAGACTTCATATGATGAAATTCTTGTTGTCATATTCAACTTGGTTGCTACTCTTGTCATGCTACCCTCTCACAAGACCTTGTTTTGCTTTTCTCTCGCCATAGAAATTCTGGTCCTTTGGAACTTTAAAACAAATGATCTAGCTTTTTCTGCCTTCTGTGGTTTCCATATTGACTCGTTGTATCTTTGTTATTTCAAATCCTCAATATCTGATTTTTAGTCCTATATTATTCCTCTGAGTCTTCTTTCCAATGCCATATGTCTGACCCAATTTGGATTCTTCAAGAGAGAGTTATACCCAATTTCCGACACTGCCCTAATTATGGACTATTTCAAAGAGGAGAACACTCTCAGACGGCAGCTACGTGTCATTGTTTCTTCATTTGCCTCTAAAATTGATAGAGACATAACGAAACACTGTGCACTATCTACCACATTTTATAGAATTCAACTGACAAGAGAGATAGTTATGACGATTTTACCAAGGTCACTTCTTTGAGATGAATTTCAGGAGCCTGCAAAAACCCTTACTTCCACAAATCATATCTCCAAAAATATTGCGCAACTTGATCTGAAATTTTTACTACAGCTTCCTCCGGATTTCGGCTTCGCCTCAAAAAAATTTCAACTTCTGAGCCTTCGTAGAAAAAAATTTAGAACGAAAATTCCACGATGACCTATTTCAGATGGTTGAATCCCATGCATAAGGAGGAAATGAAGATCACAATTTATATGAATGCTTAAGTTGAGAGGGGCTTCAACAAGTGAACGTGGGAGGGATTTTCGGAGCTTAAAAAATATTAATTATGACTTTTCAATGACCCATGCCCCAACCCCATGGGGTTTTAGCCCATTAACTCAGAGGTACAAACTTCCAAACATGAATATCTCTCAAACCGTTAATATTATAACCGTTAATATTATGCATATGCCATATATCAATGGAAACATCTCGACAAGTAGAAACCATCAAAAGCATTATTGACCCAGAATATATTAATTTTTTAGGTCAAAATTCCCATGCAATATTGGGGTAGCCCCTGGTTCTGCTTGGGTTGACATCAATGACAACCACTAATCAACAATCTCCCCCATTGGCATTAATGGCAACACAAGTACTCCCCCTGCGATCATGACTCCTCTTCCTACAACATTATCTCTCCCTTTGACATCAATGACAAAGGGTAACTCCCTTGACACACAATCATCCTGCGGACCTGTACACTTCCATCCGCCGACACACAATCATCCCGTACCCATATTACCCCCCCCCACTCTCCTTTATATTCGAAAAAGGAAAATCTAATGAGAACTTCAGAGAATCCTAAGCTTCTCAAAGATATCTCAATGCTGTATATTTAATATGTGATTTTTGCCCTGCTTAAATCTCTGCTACTTGTTCAACTCGCTTGCATAACATCTCGTCGGGAGGCTGTTACATATAAAAGACTACTAATCATAGATATGTACAACCTTTGATCCACATCCTTAGATGAATTGTCTATGCTCAATTTGCAACCAAGTAAAGAAATCTCAAAATCACTTTGCACCTTTGTAGCAAAATTCTTACTCAGTCGATAATCATTGCTACCAATTATTGTATCATCCTCTTTAGCTATTAGACATGCTTTAGTTGCTTCATAAAGAACATATATGTCGTTTGGAGCTCGAATTGCTGTAGCCACAATTTCACCATACACGCCTTTCCAGATTTCACATTTCATGGAGTTGAATAGTATTGTGTGTCCTTGATGACACATTTGTCCAGCACTGAGTAGATTGTGATTCATGTTTTCAAATTATAGAAAATATTGGCTAGATAATCTTTTGTTTTCCAGAGTGATGTTATTCCATCCTCATATTATTTTAGTCCATCATTTCCAAAGGACACGGTTCCATCCTTCTTCTCTTTCAAAGATACAAATTTATTTCTATCTCCAGTCATATGCGTTGAGCAACCGCTATCAACATACCACAAATCTTTGTTCTTTTGAGCCTTGAAAGCGAGAGCACAATTATCATTCTTCTTCTTGTTCCATGTTTGTTCATTTTGTGGCTTTGAAGATTCTTTTGGAGGATTTTCAAGTCTGTAGTCTTTGGCTATGTGTCCAAAGTTTTGACATTTGTAACATTCAATATTTTTTCTTAAATGTTCAAATCTATTGATGTTTCACTGAGCCCTGGGAGGTTCATATTTGATAGATCTCCCAGAAATTACTCCCATTCTAGTGCTGCTATACTCTGTTTCTTTGACCAAAGTTATAAAGTTTGAATACGTAGCCATAAAAAATATGTTGGTATCTGGATGGATATTTTTGTCGAGGAATTGTCTTCCAACGCTGTTCTTGCGAATCTTGTCCAATGAAGTCTACATGCATGTCAGATCTCATAGGTTCATTGTATTTTGTTGTAGAAGGTCCTGCTTCTTCTTCTTTGTAACTAATGCCAGTTTTGTTGTCGTAAGATCGTTGATTGTTGATGAGTTCTTCCAATGCCCTTGAGTTGTTGGCATAGTTTTGGATAGTTTTTCCTTTCTTCACTTCCTCACGCAGCGAGACTACTTTGGCTTCTAATTCTTCCCTTTCTTGGTTGCTTTCTTCCAACTTATTTTGAAGTGACTCTTCAATGCATTTGTGTTCTTCAATTTCAATTTTGAGACCTTGAACTTGTTCTTCAAGATTTTTGGAATGGATCTTCTCCGCCTTGAGATCTTTTATAAGCTTGATTTCTTCCTCATAAAATTCTTCTATGGTCCATCCTTTTTCTTCATTGTTTGATACCTATTTTTTATTATGCTTGGATTTATTGTGCTTGGCCATAAAAAATACTCTCTTATTGGCTTCTTCTTCACTGTCATTGTCTTCATCGGATGATGAGCTATATTATTTAGAGAGAAAGTTCCTTTTGGATCCTTGCTTGTTGAATTTCAAAGCTTCTCTTTGAGTTGTCATTATTTTTTTGACATTTTAGCGTAAAAATTCTGCAACTCATCACAGCCCAAACATATCAATGGAATTTTACCTTGAATTTTCCCTACTATTTGTAGTTTCCTCGTGAAGTGTTATTCTCTATCCTAGCATCCTCCTTCCTCATCATCTCCTTTCTTCACACTTGCATGTATTTTCAATTGAAGGTTGTTTATCCTTATTGTTTACAGAGATGCATTGAACGTGCACTTCAGATGTATACCCTCTCTTCTTCATCAAGTATCATTTCCTATGTTATGAGAACTGCATGTAATCTTTCATTGTAGTTTATCCATTTAGATCAGATTTCAAGACCATATACCTTTGGGTTGAATCTCCCTGGTAACGTTCTAAGAATCTTCCATATAATAGTCTTCTCGTCAACTGGCTCTCCCAATCCTTCCATAGTATTGGTTATTTCATCAACATATTGAAAGTATGCAGCAATGTTGCAATCTTCTTTCATTATGAGTTGCTCAAATTTTGCTCTATAGATTTGAAACTTTGCTTCTTTGACATTTGAGTCACCTGCACATATATTCTCAAGCTTGTCCCATACATTTTTTGGCAGTTTTACAACCCAACACCTTATGATAAGTAGATTCAATAAGTCCAATGATAATAATATTCTTTTCTTTTGCATCATTTACCAAATTCTTCTTTCCTTTTTCATTCGCGATTGATGTAAATCCATTTTGAACAGTGTCCCATACTTCATAACCTTGCGCCAAGAGATGGACCTCCATTCTTCCTTTCCAAAGTGCATAATTATTTTCATTGAATAGAGGTACACCATTCTCGGTATGCTCCATGACCTCCTTCCAGCTGTTAAACTGCTATTGAAGGAACCAAGCTCTGATACCAATTGTTGGAAATACTGAGAGAGGGGGTGAATCAGTATTTATTTCAATTAGAGCACTATTTAATCTTCAATTATTATTAGTGTTTGTAAAATGATAGCAGCAAACAAGAGGAACACAAATGCACATAGTTTTTAAGGTGGAAACCCACTCCGAGACAAAAACCACCTAATGCTTTTCTAATAATTCTTTTCAACTCCAATTGAAAATAAGGCTCCAAATTCCTAGAATCTAGAAAAGCATTCTTCTCCAGCTCCCACTGGATGGATGCTCCAATGTCCGAGATTTTATAGCAGTCAACTGAATGGATTCCCCAACACCCAATGAGCTACAACTCACCCTAGCCACCTTACCACCCTATAGAAGAATAAAAAATGAATGGACTCTCGTACCAGGGAAAATGGTCCACTTTACAATGATATAGAATGATGTAGAAGAAAAAGATATACTAGACCATAACCCCAACTTTGACACAACCACCTAATGATGATCCTAGACCTCCCAACACTGCCTCTTCAACCCTTGGCAGATAGACACTAATACAATTTGTACAATAATGTATTTACAATGATTAAGTACAATGATACCTTTACAATGATTGTATTCAGTGCTGCCCGCTTGAAGACTTCATATGATGAAATTCTTGCTGTTGTTATGCACCTTGGTTGCTGCTATTGTCATGCTACCCTCTGCTACACCTTTTTTTTCTTTTCTGTCGTAGAAATTCTGGTCCTTTGCAATCCTTGACAACACATGATCTAGCATTTTCTTGCCTTCTAGGAGCTCGATATTGAATCTGGTGTATCTCTGTTATTTCAAATCCTCAATATATAATTTTCGGTCTTGTATTATTCCTCCAAGTCTTCTTTCCAATGCCATAGGTTTGACCCAATTTGGATTCTTCAAGAGAGAGTTATACCCAATTTCTCACACTGCCTTAATTATGGATTGTTTCAGCATAGCGCAATTGTATGGCGTGCCACATGTCACTGTTTCTTCATTTGCCTCTGAAATTGATAGAGAAAAAACTAAAGACTGTGCACTATCTGCCATTTTTTATGGAATTCCAGTCCGATACACAAATAGAGAGTTATGACGATTTTACCAAGGTCACTTCTTTGAGATGAATTTCAGGAGCCTACAAATACCCTTACTTCCACAGATCATATCTCCAAAAATATTGCGCAAATTGATCTGAAATTTTTACTATAGCTTCCTCAGGATTTTTGATTCACCTCATAAAAATTTGAGCTTCTGAGCCTTGGTAGCAAAAATGTTAGAGCGAAAATTCCACGATGACCTATTTCAGATGGCCAAATCCCATGCATAAGGAGGAAATGAAGATCACAATTTATATGAATGCTTAAGTTGAGAGGGGCTTCAACAAGTGAACATGGGAGGGATTTTAGGAGCATAAAAAATATTAATTATGACTTTTAAATGACCCATGCCCCAACCCCATGAGGTTTTAGCCCACTAACTAGGGGTACAAACTTCAAACATGAATATCTCTCAAACTGTGAAGAATTACATGGCGTGCCATATATCAATGGAAACATCTCGACAAGTAGAAACCATTAAAAACATTATTGACCCAGAATATATTAATTTGGTAAGTCATAATTCCCATGAAATATTGGGTTAGCCCCTGGTGCTGCTTGGGTTGACATCAATGACAACCGCTAATCAACAAAATCATTGGCCTTTGTCCTTTTATCAAACTAGTTCTTTATGCTTTCTTGCTTGTGTAGGGATCTATTGTAAACTTCCTCCTTGGTTTGTTGAAGATGTATAGTCTAATTGTTTCTTCTTGTCATATCATTATCCTCATACTGTATTTCTTGGATCAGCTTCATGACTGGCACTCCTAGACTGATTGGAAAATTGCATTTGCTCCATAAACTAGCTGGTAGGGAGACATTCCAATTGATTTCTTAAGTGTTAATCTGTCAGCCCATAGTGCATGTACCAGCTTTGTGTGCCATTATTTCTTATTGTCTTCCAACAAATTTTTGATTATATTCACCAAACTCTTGTTTGAGGATTCTGCCAACCCATTACCTTGAGGATAATAAGCAGTAGAATGGCCCAATGTAATATGATATTTATGACAAAATTCAACCATATTTTTGGATCCAAATGCAGTAGCATTGTCAGTGATAATCTTCCTAGGATAGCCAAATCTGGATAGGATATCATTTTCAAGGAATTTTATGATGACAGAGTCAGTGGCTTGCCTAGAAGGGATGGCTTCCATCAATTTGGTAAAATAGTCTGTTGCAGTGAGGATCCATCTATGTTGGGCAGATGAGGGAGGATGGATTTCCCCTATGAAGTCTAGACCCCACTATTGAAAAGGAGCTTCAACAGTGATTGGTTACAGAGGTAAGGGAAGCAATTTTATTTTTCCTTCAAAGAGTTGGCATTTGTGACAGGCAATAATAATTTTGTGGACATCTTGAAAGAGGATGGGCCAGTAGTAACTAGCTCTAAGGATTTTATTGGCAGTTGTCTTCTAATAGAGGTGGCCTCCACATTCTCCTTCATGTAATTCATGATTGATCTTATCTGCATCATTCTCAGGCAAACATTTAAGCAACAATCCACTATCTTTTTTCCAATATAGACATTTATCCACAATGCAGTAATTAACAGATTTCAACTTTAAAAATATTGTCTTCATTTTAGACAAACCAGGAGGTGTATTTAAATTGAGCAAAACATATAAAACATCAGCATACCAAGATGAAAACAGAAAATTATCTTCAATAATGGGAGTTGAAAACTCCTCCTGTTCATATAATGCATCTAACATGTTTATATCAAGAGCTTTGAAATTAGACTCAGCCATTAATCTGGCTAGCCCTTTGCCTTTTATGAGTTTAGTGGGCTTGATTTCTAAATCATATTCAAGTATCACAACAATCCACTTTCATCTTTTTCCATCTGGATCTTGGGTTAAAATGTCTTTTACAACTGAATTTGGCACAAATGCAATTATTTGGGAATGTAAAATGTAAACTCTAAAGTCCTTTAAGGCTTTGACTAAGGCAAAGGCTTGTTTTTCCATGATATTGTACTTCAGAGGTGCATCTCTCAATGCCTTACTAAAGAATGCAATTGACTGCTCTTGTCCCTTCAAGTTTTTCTCTAATAGGACAGCAGCCACTGTGTGTTCTGATGCAAATGAAAAAATGAATAAATCCTTTGTAAAATCAGGACTAATGAGAACTGGTGTTTTGGTTAATGCTTGTTTTACCAGTTCAAATGATTTCTTTGCTTCTAAGGTCTGTTTAACTCCTTCTTCCTTTTTGAGCATATTTGTTATGTTTCTAAGGAGTTCAACCAGATTAGGTATGAACCTTCTCAAGATATTTAATCTTCCCAATGAAATATTGAAGTTCCTTGATGTTTCTAGGATGGTTGATTTGCAATATACCATCAATCCTCTTTGGGTCTATCTTTATCCCCTCTTCTGATATGATGTGTCCAAGTAGTTTGCCTTCTTGGAGACCAAACATTGTTTTCTTCGGATTTAAAGATAACCCATATTTTATGCATTTCTCAAAGACATTTCTCAAGTGTTCTAGGTGTTCTTCATCTTTCTTGGAAAAAATAGTGATGTCATCAAGGTAAATAATGATGAAGAGGCCTAATTATTCTGAAAATGCAATATCCATGTCTCTTTGAAATGTAGCACCAGCATTCATTAAACCAAAGGGCATTTTCATGTACATGAAAGTACCCCAAGGTGTGGTAAAGGCTATTTTGATTTGATCATCAGGATGTACCAGAATTTGATTGTAACCTGAGAAGCCATCTAGAAAAGAAATTCTTCTAGAACCAACTACCCTTTGTAAAATATGATCCATTTTGGGCAAAGGATAGTTGTCCTTTAATGAGGCTCTGTTTAAGTTTCTAAAATCAATACAAAGCCTAATCTCTCCTGTTTTATTCCTAACTGACACAAGATTAGACACCCAATCTGAATATCTAACAGGAACTATAATTCCAGAATCATACATTTTATTAATTTCTTTCTCAACCAGGGGTAATTGAACAGGATTTATTTTGCACAATTTTTGTTTAAAAGGTTTCTGGTTTTCTTTGAGGGGTATCTTATGCTGAATTATCTCTGTGTCATATGATTTTAGATCCTCATAACTCCATGCAAACACATCAGAAAATTCCTTAAAGAGCTCAATGTATTTCAGTTTAATGTGAGCTGGCAAGGTTTTAGACAGTTTAATCATTTTTGGCTTTTGTTCACTGCCTATGTTACATTCTTCTACTTCAATTTCAATAATTTCTAGTTTTCGTTTTTTGGAAACATCATTGAAATCAAAAAATTCTTCTAATGGGGCCAACCCTTTTGGCAAGCTTTGAGTGTTAGACTGCAGCGTTTCTAAGTTTTCTTTTTCTAAATCTGCACTAACTTCTGCTGTATGTTCAATTTCATTACATAACATATTTATATCAGCAATATCTGGAGACTTTACTTCTTCATCAAGTGGGTTTTCTTCAATAAGATAGAATTTTTCATAATCTGAATCTGAACTTGATGGCTCAAACTCATTTTTGGACTGCAAGAAGTCTTCTATTTGTTTATCTCCATCAAAAACTTGCCAGTATTTTTCATTGTCTGGGACAACTAGTCTAAATTTGACTTGGGTGGTGCATTGCTTGGTTTCATAAGGTGTTAGACAAGTTCTAGCAGCAAAGGATAAACCATTGGCAAGGACATTTTGGTTTCTTGGGACAAAGATAAGTTGGAATTCATCAAATTTTTTTAATAATTCCATGACATCATTCCTATAGGCTCTAATTCTGGGGTGTTTGGCACTATATTCCCCATTCACTTGCCTAATAATCAACTCTGAATCCCCATGAACTTTTATCCTTTTAGCCCCTAATTTTTTCAATAAGTGTAGGCCTAAAAGGAGGGCTTCGTACTCAGCTATGTTATTTGAACATTGAAAACTTAACCTGTAGGAATGTCCTTCAACATGATTGTTTTCAGTGTTGTGTATCCATATGCCTGCTCCGGCATTATTCTTAGTGCAAGACCCATCAAAATTCATTTTCCAGAGAGGATTGTTTTCAGAATTACTAGTTTGGCTACCCTCCTCTCTATCTTGTGTGCTTTTAGATTTATTTTGTAAGTTAGCACTATGTTGAATTTGGTTTAGTTTCTCATGTTTTTCATTATGTTGAGGATTTTTCTCTTGATTCTCAAGGTTTACAAACAATGGATGACTATTTTGTAGCTCTAAACCTGTGATTTGTTTGCTGTAATTTTCTGATTTGGAAAAATATTTTGATACTTTTGTCTTATATTCCTCCTTTTATGTATCTGCCATTATGTTACAATGAGGGGTGGCCACTAAGTCAGTTAAGGTTTCTTGCTGATTAAATATTTCATGATTGAAGAGAATAAATGAGTCAAGGCATGTATGTATAGAATAAAGAGGGGAGTTTTTCGGTCTTTCTTGTCTACTGACCATGTATTGCATGTGAGATTCCCTATAAAGTCTTATAGTTTGATTGAAAATAGGGATGGTAGAATATGTCATATCCATCTACATTGTTCCTTGTAACTTAGCTCCCCATGATCTTGATAACAACATACCATATTTGGGGGGTACATCAGCCACTACAATATCCATCACTAAACACTTGGATGGAATTTGAGCTAAGTTTACACAAAGGTATTTGATCAAGCATAAAAATTTCACTCTGCTGGAGTCAAAGGAATATAGATATTTGTATGGTCTAGTGATTTCAAGGCCTAGACTCTCCATTACTGCTTTGGGAATTAAGTTGTGAGAGGCTCCTGAATCATGCATAGCATTGTGTAAAATTTTGTCATGAATTTTGAAACTAACATAAAATGGAGGAACTGGCCCTTCTTGGTATCTTCCCTCAATATTAGGACCAAATAAGAGCTCTGGTTGGTCATCATTGAGGTTTAGAGTGTCATTATTTTCTGCTATGTTGAAATCTTTCAAAATTTTTGATCTATATACATCTTGGGTGACTAATTCAGTGAGGGGAATAGAGATTTTAATCTTGGAAATTTCTTGTTCCAAACTAAAAGGCAGCTAATTTTTTACAATGTTTGTTTCAGCCTTGTTATTCAATACTTTATCCACAAAATCAGTTTTCTTATTTCCTCTATTTACATTGGTCAAAATTGTTTTAATAGGAGCACTAGCTGAATTACTAATGCTGCTAAGGTCTGCACTCTGTTTTTCATTAATTTGAGTGCCTTTCTATTTTTTTTTATCAGATTTTACAACCACTGTTTTATCCTTTTGTTTAATGATTTTAGGTTTGCTCACAGGATTTTTTTTATAGAATTATCAGAGGTTTTGGTTTTGGGATTTTCTTGATTCTTTTTACTCCTAAGGTCATATTCTTTTGGAGTTTCTATGATGACATTTTCTAGCTCTTGATAATAATGTTGATCCTCTGTTCTTTTATCATCATAGGGTGTGTATAGACCTTGTTTTCTATTAATAGGAACATCAAAGTGGTCACTACCTACTCCCAACATGTATATGTCATCTTCCTCTGTTTTTTCAATTGTTTCTTCAACCTCACTTACATAGTTTTCTTGGAAAGGAGGTCTGATCCGTTGATCATCCTCTCTCTGTCTGTTTTTAGGTTGATTTCTCCTGAAGTTCTGATTTTGATTTTGAGTTTGATTTCTATTTTGGGGAGCTGATTGGTTTTCTCTAAATTGTGCTCTCTCAAGTATGCTCATATTTTTCATCATTTCTTCCATCATCCTTTCCATTTTCGAGCTATATGTAGAGGGTACAGATTCTTCCCTAAATGATACTTTCTTTTCATTTCTCATCCTGGCTCTTTTCTCAATCAGATTTACTTCCACAGCTAAAGCTCCTTTCTGCATATCTTCTAAAGTCAAAGGATCTCTCTCTCTCAACTGATAGGCCATTTTAGGATCAAATCCTTCAAGAAATTTGGTTAAGGCTGAGCCTTGTGGAGGTTTTAATTCTGGAGGCAGTGCATTATAAACACTATTAAATCTAGTGCAATAATTTTGAACACTTTCCCCAGTGTTTCTTTTGAGGTTGTTGAAGTCTGAAAATATTTGGAGAGGGTTTTTTCTAACTTCCCATTTGTTTAGGAATAATTGATGGAGAGATTGAAGATCATTAATACTGTTAGGGGTTAAGCTTTTGAACCATTTTCTTGCTTCTCCCCCTAGAATTTGAGAAAATAACCTAAGTTTGACAGTTTCATCATCAATCTCATTCCTATCAAAATAGTCATTCATCTTGTCCACATGTTGTGAAGCAGTAGTAGCACCACTTGCATCATACAATGGTATCTTGGACTGATAGTCCTGTGGAAAATTGACTAGAGGTAAAGGAAGGACTAGAGGGGCATACCATGTAGCCATGATAGGAGGTTGTGGAAAAAGTGGGGGATTTATAGGTGGAGGATGTAAGATGGGAGGGGGTTGATGGAATGGTTTAGTTTGAACAATGGGTGAATGGATAATAGAAGTGGATGTACCAAAAAGAGGCTGTTGAGAAGATCTAGGATGAGAGAAACCAAAATTATGGAGGAAATGTAAATTAGGAGGAGTAGTTTCTCTGCTACCAATATGTTCACCTCTATCTTGGGATGAGGATGGAGACTCAAAATCTATCTAATCTATATCATCAAGTGACCTAGTTCTGAATGGGTTTATTAAGTCAACTTGTCAATCTTGTAGAGCTATAAGGTTTTCAGGAACAAAATTAGCTCTATGGAGTGACCTAACAACAGTTGAAGCTTGAGCCTTAGGAAACTTCCTAAGTATACTTTCAGGATTATCAACTATCTCAAGAGGATTTGGGTCAAGATGGCTCCTAGTATGAATTCTTTTTGAAGCCAAAATGTTGTGTTTTAGACCCACTATTTAGAGAAATTTAGCCTGATATGACAATCTTTAAAATACAACCAAGTCTATTGATAAAGAAAACTCAATCCTCAAATTTTCTTCACTGATTTTAAATGATGTTATGATAAAGGGTTTCCCTGTGGAGTCTTTGGAAAACCAAGGAAAATCAACAGGCCTACTGATGTTCAGTTGAGTCACCAGGTGAAGGATTTTTACTTGATTTTAGGGTTTGAAAATTGTTCACCATCAACAATCAAGACCACTCTAGGCAGACATGTGATTCATTTGTTAAAAATCAGATTATCTGAGTTGTGAAGTTATCTATTACCTCAGAAATTCCCTAGTATGGTCACTATAAAATGTTAAGCCTTTTTAATTTAGTAGAGTGGCAAGACTAAATGTCGTAGAGACTACATCAAAAACCACTTTGGGATTCTAGGATCTAGCCCTCCTGAATACAAAGAGGGATCTCTCTATAAGTTTCAAAGATTGATTTATCCTTTTAAGGTTTTTAGTGTGATTTTAGACTATTTATTAAGAACAAAGGTTTTTGTTTGTTTGGTTGGTCGGGTATGATCTTTAATTCGATGGAATATCACAAAATGAAAGAGTTTCCGAAGGGTGAAGTTGAAAGTATATTGAGAAGTCTTCAACAGATAGAATTAGTATGAAACAACTTTAAACCATTGGGCAATGGAGTCACAAAAGGGTTTATTTGTACAACAATTTCAAGAGTGGTCCAAGGGGCAAGTCATCTATATCAAAAGATCCTTCAGATCAAATGATGGAATGGAACATTGAAGGTGTTTAGAAAGTGGAAAAATCCAATAATTGCAACAAGGATTTATCAACTTTCCATACAAGAAAAGAATTTTTAAGAAACTGTTTGAAACCAACCGAAGGACAGGGCTAACCATAGACTTATTTGGACAAGCTTGTATTAAAGCCAACTTATCAGACAACAATCTAGTAATCTCACTAGACTTCTTTCAGAAGGGATGAAAACAGATAAGGAAACAAAGTGCAGCTTAAGATCAGGTCAGATGCATTAAAATCAAAGCTTGCTTATAACATACTCTTAGGGAAACCTTCAAACAACCTTTGGAGAAAGAACTAGAAGACATGGCAAACCATAAACTTTTCTAGTTTAAATCTACTCAGCATGTAATGAAAATATCATTCAAGAACTTCCTTTCAAGTTTTGCACATTAAGACATGGACTAATCAACATTCCTTGATAATGTTTACACTTAATTTAAGTCATTCTTAAATACACAATTGGAGGAAAACATAAAGATAAAGCTTATCAGTGAGAGTAGGGTACTTCTAACAATAAATCCTAGTTCTATGTTTGCTGCTCTTTATCAGAGAAAAGTGAACAAAATGGCATAAATGAAAGGAAAACAATAATAGTAAGAGGTACTTCACCAATGATATAGACCAGGATCCCAAAAATTAGCTTGTATATTGATTTTCAATCCAGTTACATACTTCAAGTCCAATTTTTTAGTACAAAAAAAACTTCTCTTCTCAGCCTAACTTCTTCAATAACTTAACAGAGCTTCATAGCTTCAGAATTTATTTACATTAAAAAATGATTCGATACAACAACTATTACATCAGAAATCCAACAACCAACCCTTTACAATGTGCTCCTCAAGGAGATTTTATAATGAAATGAGGAGGTGAAAGAGTTTCTAGGGTTGAGTATCATTAATTATATACTAAATGCAATTCCTAGCCTTGAAAACCATGCAAGGCATAAGGTAGGAATGCATTGAATTACAACTCTGTTCCATTTATTCCATTTCTACTTTTTAGGCTTAGTGGGAAAAAAGATTGACTTTAAGGCTCTTTTTATCTTTTACAATAACTTTACTAATAGTTTAAAATATGTTCTTTAGTTTGAAATAAATGTTGAGTTGTCTCAAGGCAAATATCTTCTAACTGGGTAATAACTATGCCTTCATTTGATTTATTGAGACTGCAGGTGACACTTTTGGTAGCTTAAGAAGATGAATGGTCTCTGATGTGGCAGTGGAGACCTCTTTTACTGATATTTTTCTCTTTTTTACCTTTAAACACTTTTAATTTTCTTTTTAGTCTGTGTTTAGGCTTAATTAGATTTTATCTTTGTCTTTAGGTCTCCATTATTCAACACTGTCTTAATCTCTTTAACCTGTGGATTAAAAACCGTGATCTTCAGGTTTAGGCATTAATCCCTTTATCATTAATTTTTTCATTCTGATACACTTTACTGCTTTGTTTCACTGGCACAGGTGGTTTTCTGTCAGTTGGAGGGTTTCATCTAAGATCAGGGTTTGCGATCCATTGATAACCTGAATTTGGAAACCCGTTGGTTCCTCCTTTCGTTGATTTACGCCACAGAATCGTCATTCTAGACTGAATTGGTCACTTGTCTATGACTGTGGAAATACACAAAGCCATACCATCAAACCCTGCAAAAAAAAAAACTAATTATAAAAACTTTGCGAATTGTGGTAAAACTACATTGGAGGGTGTATGGAAGCAGTCTGGAGCTGTGAGGATGAATGGATGCAGTAGTATAAGGAGAAAAAACGTGGGGAAAATGAAATAGAGGTTTAAATTTGATTTTGGGTGTGAATTGAGAAGAAGTGGTTTTGGGAAAACCATTAATGGTTTTCACACAGGGTTTGGGGGGGGGGGGGGTTTATGTTTTGGAACGTGAATCCATTCATCGCTCGACAATTGGAAAATGAAAACCACCTATTTCACAAAAAAATTTAGCGTTAAACTTTAGACGCAAAAAATTTTCGATATGCATCATCAACCATTGGATTGGAGGCTCCAGATCCAACGGCGCAGAATGAGTGCAATCGGAAAGTTTCTTAATGAGTCGTTGGAGTGGAGGCCGGGTGTCATAATTAGATTGGGAGGGCTTTGTATATGGTGGATGATAGGCCCCGGCGGAACTGGGTTATCGGGTTTAATTCCGATTTTTAGATCTTTCTGATGGACGGTCAGGATTGAAAGAGAATGCAAAGATTTTTTAATGTGATAAAGGGAAAGGCGGGTGAATGGGCAGAAAGATGGGGGCCCGATGGCCGTTGATCTGCAGAGATCAACGGTCCATATTTATTTTTAAAATTGAAATTTTGGGGATGGAAGAAGAGAATGAAATAAAGTTTCAAAAAGGGTTTTTAGGCCATTAAGCGCCCAATTGCAGGGCTTAGGTTATATGAGATGGGGGCTAAAGGATATAAGCCCTTGGGGGCTTACTATAACTTATAGTGCGAAAGGGTGTTTTTAGGCTTAAAACAGGGATTTTTAAAGCCAAAATGAAGGTTCCTATAGATGAAAGAAGGGAATTTAAAACCAAATAAAGGGGAGATATAAGGTTTTAAGGGGGGTTTTTTTTATTTTGAAGGTTAAGATGGAGGGGTTTAGAAGGATTTATGAAGGGAATAAGGGTAAAAAATGGAATTCTTTGTGAGTGAAAAGAGGAGTGAAATGATGGAAAATGGAGCCTTATGAACAATTTTCTTTGGTAAACAACAGGTACTTTAGGGCTAATAGTGAAACAGCAGTGAAGATTAACTCAAAGGGTAATTATCATCATAAGACTTCAAGAACTCACAATTTAGAAATGAATTGTTTCTTGAAGGCTTAAAAATATTTAGCCACCATTTGGTATGACAAATTTTTATAGGTAGCTAACACCTCCCATGACTGGTAAACCTCCCCCATCGGATAGCAGTCACCCAAAGTCGGGATTCATTTTTCGCGCAAGGATGTCGACCACTGCTCCTACCAAACCCTCCGCCCCAACTGAGCCTGAGGTTGAAGAAGTTCTGGAAGATGAGTCAGAGTTGGAGGAATTCCCTCCTCCACAAACCACATGGAAGGGCATGGAGAAAGCTCAAAGCTCAAGGGATCCTCCATAGGTAGCAAAGAAACCCCAAAGTTCCCCAAGACATCCCAGGCCTCCACCCTCAACACAAGATGAGCAAGAGGGGGCTCTTCCAGCAAACCTGATCAACTGGTTACCCCCTTATGTTTGACCACAAATACCATCTACACCAATACCGAAAAACTTGGATGGCCTGATCACCTAATTGCAGACTCCGCTGACCCTCGACGAGGTCCCCGTCTTCGATGATCCCTGCGGATGCCTCCATGAGGTCAAGTTCGATGATCATAATTTGGTAGACCAGGACACTTTTATGGAATTGGTCTCTGCATTATACTTTGACACAATCCATGAGGATGATGAAATCATGGTGACACCTCAACGGTTGGTATGTGGCTTGGCAGGATCTGGACTCTTGAATCTGCTCCACATGCCCTATTTCAGCCGCTACAATATCACCGATCGATTGGCATGTACAATGGATGTTTATGGATTCGTGACAGAGTCCCTATTGATGCCGATTTGATCCACAAGATCACGAGCCTCCCGATGCAGGGGCCACACCCGCTTGAGAAATTTTGCAAGAAATATGAAGCCACTACTCCTTTGTATGTCCGGAAAACCTATATGGTCCAGAGAAATCAGTGAGGATTTTTTATCGAAACCATCAATGACCCTGCTAAGTAGATGGGCACTCGACTGTTAGCCTGAAAACTCATGCGGAAGTGCTAGGTTATGTCTGTCCCTGCCTATGTCATCCAGCTAGCTGGGTAGTGCATGAAGGGTGTGTTTTTTAATTGGGCTCAATACTTGTGCGAAGAATTTCTTTCTAATGTCCGTGTGTCTCAAGAGCATAGGACACCTTTATTCTATTCATGGCTATTATTCCCCATAGCCCTAGTCTCCTGGGACAAACTAGAAGAATCGGTCACTCCCGAGCTCTGTGATGGGATGTACGATGGCGCTCAATATGCTCACTTATGGGACTCCAAGGATAAGTAGCATATTGAGGATAACAAGGTCTTTTGGGTCCTCTTCCAGAGCAGTGTCGCCACTGCCATCAACTCCCACCCTCGACTCTCCTCTACCAGCTATGAAAAATACAAGCACATTGTTGCATTTCAAATCACTATACACTAGGTCTGAATTCACATTCTGGCCAGCCCAACATGGGTAGAACTCCCGTATATGGTACTAGATGAAGAAATTGATCTATTGACCGAACTATGGCCCTCCACCTAGAAAAAAGGCCTCCCTAGCACGCTAGCATCAGTTACAGCTAAACCTAGAGATAACCCGCTGCAGCAGTAGCCAGATACATCTTCGAACCCAGTAGCTACCACCACTCCCCCTCCTCCTCATAGTAAGAGGACAGGGCCATCGGCATCCAGCCCAAGGAAGAAACAGCAAGCCCATTGTGTGCACTATGATGCGACAGTCACATTAAGAGGCGGAGATTTGGAGCAAATTGCGGATGTGGTCAACCTGGCTACAAAGGATAAGTGGGTACTTATCACAGCTCAGTGGCAGGCTGGGGTTGTCTCTCTTCAGGAAGACCTCCATGCTCTTTGGATCAAAGTGCCTCCACCTCCATCCCGTGAAGGCCAGGCATCACTTCCATTTATCGATAACAACATGGCACCAGTCAGGGAGGTCAGTTGACTCTGGAGTATCCCTACCGGTGCCTTAGTCGGAACGCAGCCCTCGGAAGGCACAAGAATCCTTCTGGACCTCTCTCAGCTTCCCTACGTAGCCTTATACAACCTTCTTCATGCTGTCTCCCAGGAGATTAGTGACTGCGCTCAATCCACAACCCACTAGCTGGCGGCCGCTCGGCACACCATCATGCAGAAAAGTACTGAAGTGGTCCGGGCTGAGTCAAAACAAGTAGAACTTGAGACTATGATCCACCAACGCTACACGGAAGTGACAAAGGACATCATGGTTGAGGATACATTTAGAAGCAAAGTGGAAAAATTGGATGCTGCTTTCAAAGCCTTCTACCTAGAAATTGCGGACTTATAGTCCAGACTGCAGCTCGGCACACCCCCACAAGTCCCTACCCAGCGTACTGCTCTTATATAAGAAGCAACGACGACAATCATGGAGAAAATTACTCAAGGTACCACTCTGATGGAGTCAGCCATACAACTTTGGACTCGGGTCCACCGTGATCCAATCCTCCAACAAATCAATCAGGACTTACGACAGCGCAAAAAGGCCGCTGAAGAAATCAATGCTACGCTGTCTACTTTGGTGCCTACGCAATGCTTGGCACGATTGAAAACTAGTAATTCCCTACAGGACGAGATTGCGGAACTCTGGCAGAAACAACACACCCTGACTGAACGTCTAAAGCCCTGGACTACCTCAGCCCTCCAGTTAACACATGACATTGATGGCGCAACCAAGCGCCTTAATCAGTTTTTAGCAAGCGTTACCATGGCTACCAATGATCCGCCTTCCTAGAATATGGTCACTCTTGCATAGGATGCTACGTCCCAAATTCAGGTGCTACTCCCTCCGCTTGTCTGCGCTCTGGATACTTTGCGTACACAAATTGACGATGCACTAGTGCAGTGACTTGGGACGAGTCACAAGATTGTGTTGGGGGACTGTTCGAACGGGGTCTCCTAACAAGCTGTGAAACTGGTGCATTTTGATTAATTTTTAATATATTTAGTATAGCGCAGGGGTTTTGGGGGGGGTCAAAGGCCCAAACACATTGTAATGGGTCAAAGGGTAAACTAGGGGTTCGAAAACCATGGGATGCGAACCATAGGAAAGGCGGAGCTAGATTTTTATAAATAGAGATGTATTTCGTATCGAAAAGGATAGGAATAGATGAGCTATTGATGTGATCTGTTCTTTAAGCTATCTATTTTGGTTTTGGGGGAACAGACTCCTGTTGGCTGTGTGCGCGGAGATCCTAGTCCAGCTGTGTGTGGACCCTGCTATTGTGTGCACAGGTTGGGAAGGGAATTGTAAGGAAAGGTTGATGAATGAATGAATTTGAAGGATTATTAGAGATTTGAATCCGTGAGTACTGTTATATGGACTACTGATAATTACTGTGTTATGTATTTTATGTCTTTCTGCTGCGAAGGTCTATGTAATGAATGCTTGGATCTAGATATATTCTGCTCTATTTATATAATGTTGTGTTGATGTTATGAAAAGCGTATAATTGTATATCTAGTGCATGTGGATGCAAATAGATACATACTTAACCCTGCAAAGACACAAGGTAATTTGGACAGAACGCAACTTTTCTTTCCTTACCCTTCCTTTCTCAGGGTGCGGAAACCTGGTTCCAGAACCCACCCATACTACTTCGGGTGAGACTGTGACCTACGAAAGTAGGTCACTGCCGAAAGGGTCAGTAGTATAGGGTTTGTTGGCAAACCTTGCACACAGAACCTGGGTCTGGACCCCTCAAGCCAACATTTCCAAACAAGGTAAGTGCAGCACTAAGGTAAGAAATAAAAGAGGCAAATGGAATTGTAAGATAAGTGCTCAAAAGTGAAGCACACCTACATATTCATGTACGGGAAACAGACAGAAATGCAGGACGAAATAGTGAAGGAAAGGCTTGGAATTGGTAATACAAATTCTTCCCCGAACTCAAACAGAAAGAAATTTTGGCCTATGGGGAGGTCTGCCCCTACTCGAACTCTATTCACAAGGATGAGAGGGGGGAGACTTGACCACATTTTTGGAGTTTTACCTCTATTTCACTATGCATAACCAATTGAAACTACAGTAGCACAAAATATAAATAGAAATGAAACTCATCAAAAGCACATCTAACTTAAATGACAGAGGAAAAAATAGCTAAAGGATAGAAAGGAAAATATAATAACAGCAGAGAAACTGAGGCACATGGATTGGGCCCTAACCACGAGCCTATCCCTCTGGACTTAAATCAATCACATGAAATCAATATTCTCATTTCATAAAAGAATAATTGCATACATCTATGAATGTTTCGATCCCTGAATAAAACAAAAAGCTTGAATAGTTCACAACAATAATTCTAAATGGAAGCGAGACTCGGCTAGACTAAATCTTCCTAGCTCTAGCTCTGCTCTATTTATTCTACAGGGAAACTACCAAAAGCTCCCTGAAAAATGGTGATTGAGTCCACTGGACTCCAAGTAAACCAAGATTTAGTGCTCTCCTCTCTGAGTTGCTTGGCTGCCTCTGGAATTCAAATTGCTAGGGAGAATCCTCAGGGATCTTTTGGCTACTTGTGGAATTCGAATTGCTAGAGAGAATCTTTGGGATACTTAGGATACCTCTGAGGGTGGGAAATCCTCCAATAATTTCTCCTTGTTGTCTCCTCCATGTCTTTGTTATAAAATATTTATAAAAATACTTAATAAATCATGATTTTCCACACTCAACCTTGTATTAGGCATTTAGAGTATGTTAGCCTTAATCACCACATATACTAGCATCATAAACCCAAATAATAATAAAAATGATAGAAAAATAGATCTAAGAAGGAAAAAAACTGACTATTAACCCCTCCAAATATGTCTAATGATGTAGCTCATCATCACCGCCCTACTGAATGGTTGCTCATCCTCTGAGCAACTGATCCTCCTCTTCCATTTCCTTCAAAGCTTGGACAACCCCTTGATTTCCTGAGGAAGAAGTGTGGGAGTTTCCCAAGGGGGTAAAATCCATCATTCTTTTTTTCATTCTCCCATTCTATATATTGTGCATATTTGTCCTCTTCATCAGTCAGCCCCAGCAGGAAAGGTGGGCTGAGCTATAGTCCCAACCGTCGGATACTTTTGGCCTGCATGGCCCTCTTGTATAATGGTGCCCTATCCAATGCATCCCTCATTCTTTCTGGAGTATGATACTCCCTATTCTTGAGGCTATGTGGGAGGTTGTTCCATCTCCTCTGGGTAGCCATAATGAACTCCTCTTCTATATGCCTAGAAACATCATCAAAGTGACCTATCACCTGGTTTTGAGTCTGAAGGTAGCTTTCAACCAGTGTAGGGTTCTCTTCAATCTCTCAATGGTTAAGGATGACTCCTTGTGGGTTGAACACTTCTCGTCTAAGATATAAGGATTCTCTAGTTATTTTTCTCATGACCTTCCATATCTCTTTGGCTCTATTGTCCTCATTCACCATCCAAGATTCTAGAGTCATTTATTAGATATCCCCTATTGTAGGATTGGGGTCCCAAATCTCTAGATTTATCACCACAAAGTTATGCATATAAAACTCTGCCATCTTTTCCTGATCAGCTACGTTGGCTTGCTTGTAGAACTTCATGAATTGCCTACAATCTTGGAAAGAGAGTGATCCATGGGAGGCTAGAGCGTTAATTTGAAATAGAATCCATTTTTATTTGAGGTACACAGCATATGAGTCAGAGGGGAATATTTGCTGAAGGGCTTATATGCATAAGTTCGCATGGTGGCTACTTTCTCCTCTTTTTGCTGCAATTGCTCCTTTAGCACTGAATTCTCTGGTCGTGCCTTCTAAAACTTCTCCTTAAGAAATATTTCTTTGATTCTTTCCTCCCCCCTTGGTGATTTTTCAATACTGATCAAGCTTATGGGAGAATTTTATGGCTTTCTCTGATTCTTGTCAGCTTCGGAATACCTAGAGGTCTTCCTTTTTCTTTTTGCGCTCAGAGGAGCCATGGTGGTAGTTTTATTTTTGTAGTGAGGGGATGTGACGTTGGATTCTAATTTTGTGTCTCACCCACTTTCTGCTATCTCTATGACTTCTATGGCCATCTCTTTTGTCTTTCTTTGGCCCTTTGTCTCTCTCTCTTCTTCTTCTGGTTCTTCTAGTTTCCCTTGGTTCTACCCCGGGTTTCTTATTTTTTTTTTCTTTCTGGTTCTTCTTCTTCAAGCATTGAGTGCTTCCATTGGTCCTCTCCCTGTAAAAATTTTCAATTCACTGGTTTGGATGAGATGACATTTCCTTTTATTAGATGACACAACTAAATTTGGAGTTCCAATATAACTCCGCTCAACTCCAGTTCTGTCATAGAGAAGTGGTTCCTCCTCCCTGTTAATTCATGATGGACTATGCATTTTCCTCTCTTTTCTCTCCTCTAATCCACTAATTTAAAATTTTATTTTGCATGCTGAGGTGGCATGTACTCCCAGTTTTATTCCATCCATACCTCACGGTGGTGGCCGAGTTAACTGGCCACCTTTCTTCCCCTCAAACTCTAAGTTGGCAAATTAATTATTTATTTCTATTATGAATGCATAGAAAGGGGTGAGAGCTTATAACTGAGTTTACCTATTGTTTCCAATGCGGTTACAGGAGCTGGAGGCTTGATACAATCCTTTTTAGATGTTGCATTCTTCACCATATTCTTGTTCTCTGAGTGAGCAGCTTGCATAAGGAGAAACTTCCTGAATGAGCTGCTAATCTTTTTCTGTTGTTTCTATTTGTTGTGGATGTCGCGTGGGGTTCTTGATATTCCATGGGTGGAATTCTTGTTCTCCTGTATTTAGTTATGCAATTTCCCTTGCTTTTCTTCTTGGCATTCCATGAACAACTTTGTTTTTGAAGGAACTTCTTGATGTTTGTATCAGTATGTTTGTGTGTTTCTCCTCTTGCTACATTGTGCTCAAGAATGGATGAGTGTGGAGTATGGAGGTGATGGAGGAATTTATGAAGATGAATGGAGTGAAGGATGGGATGGACTGCAAGATAGAAGAAGGGAAAAGAAGAAGAATGCTTCCCTGTGTTTTCCAGAAACCATTAACAACCTGCAAAACAGCAAACACAGGTAAACATAGTGATGTAGATGCATTTTTTTGGTTTTGTTCTTTTTCCCTTTTTTATTTTTTTCTCAGAAGAAAGTGTGCTTCCTCCATGGAGGTTTTCAATCCGCTAACTTTCCTTGGGCGCCTCAGAGAGGTTTTCACCCATGGATATTTATTCTTTTTTCTCGAAAGAAAGTGGGCTACCTCAATGGAGGGTTTAAACCCACAAACTTGCCTTGGGATCCTCAGAGAGGTTTTCACCCATGGATCTTTATTATTTTTTTCTTTTTCTTTTTGAGCAAGTGAGCTTCCTCCATTGAGGTTTTCAACCCACAAGCTTATTATTATTTTTTTTATTTTTTCTTTCAGGAGGTGTGGTAAACTATGGAGTTTCCCATCACATACACTTCTCTACTTACTGAATTGATGAATTCTACCCTTGAAAAAGGCTTCTTGTAAATTTTAAGTCTATTACCATTGACAAGAAAGGGGATCCCTTCCTTGTCTATGGTCCTGATTTGAACTACGCCATTATCAAATAATTTCTCCACTGTGTAAGGCCCCAACCATCTTGTCATTAGCTTTCCTTTGAAGTCTTTAAACCTTGAATCATACAATAGTGCCCAATCTCCTTCTTGGAAGGTCTTTTCTTTGATGTTCTTTTCATGCCATACCTTCCTTTGCAGTTGAACTACCACTTTGTGAAGAAGTGCTTGCATTCTGAACTCATCCAATCCATTTAGTTGCAGCAACCTCTCTTTTTGGGAATTTTTTATATCTATATTTAATTCAGCTGCAATTCATAAAGTATTGAATTCAAAATCAAGTCAAAGTAGAGCTTTCTTACCATAGACTAGTTCATAAGGAGTGAATCTTGTTGTTGTCTTCCAAGTGGTGTTGTAGGCCCAAGTATCTTCTACCAATCTATCTGCCCAATATTTTATGCTGATTCTCACAACCTTTGTGAGGATGCTCTCTAAAGCTCTACTATTTACTTCTACTTGGCCATTCGCCCGAGGGTGATAGGCAGTAGAAGTTATATGCTTAATCTTGTGCTTCCTCAAAATATTCTCAATGAGGTGAGAGGTGAAATGTGATCCCTGATCACTGACTATATCTTTGGGATATACAAATTTGTAAAAAAAAATCTTCCTCAAAAATTCTGCTACTTTTTCTTTAGCCCACTTTGTCAAGTAATCAATACAAACTATGATATACTTCTTTTTTCTAGATGGTGGATCAATGGGTCCAACAAATTCCATGTACCACTTTTCAAATGGCTTAAAAGCCACTTGAGGGTGTAAAGGAATTTCATCCCTTTGTGTGGGTTTCCCCATCCTTTGGCACTGGTCACACTTGTTAGTGTATCTTCTTGAATCTTGGTGAAGGGTAGGCCAACAGTAACCTGCCTTCCAAAACCTTGTAAGTAGGTATATTTGCATAAAAGTGGCCTCCACATAGGCTGTCATGACATTTATATAGGATATCATAAAATTCTTCCTCCCGCACACATATTCTTAGGATTTTATCACGGCCTAGATTGAAGAGATTCCCACAATCCATGTGAAAGGGGCGCTTTTTCTGATGATTCTTCTCCTCTCCCTGAATGAAATATTGGGAGAGATTCTTCCAGCAACCAAGTAGTTGGCTATATTAGCAAACCACAGTGAGAGTGTTGATATGGCAAAGAGGTGTTCATATAGCAACTGGTCATACACCATTCCCTCTTCACCCATAGGGAGAACTCACCTGGACAAAAAATCTCCAACAACATTTTCCTTTCCAAGTTTATCAGTAATAGTAAAATCAAACTGCTGCAAAAGTAAAAACCATCTAATTATTCTAGCATTAACATCCAGTTTTCTCATTAAATACTTGATGGTTGCATGGTCAGTGTTAACCAAGGTATGATATCTAGTGACATAATGCCTGATATCTAGTGATATCTAGTGACATAATGATATCTAGTGACAATGGGTGACATCTCCTTCTCAGTAACAATATAATTCAACTCGAATTTGGAAAAATTCTTGCTGATGAAATAAATATCCTTATTTGGGGTTGTATCACAGGATTCCATCCTTATTTTATGTAAATGTGATGTCTTCATACTGAAGGATGCACCCCTTTCATGTCCTTGTAATCGCAAGAAAATGCTTGAAGATTTTCTTTCAAAATCTAGCATAGTTGCTTCTCTTCTTCATTTGAGAGGTTTGGGTTGATTTTAGGAGATTTGTATGGGCCAAACTCGATAACCTTGGTGGTTTCATAGGTTTTATAAACTAATTTCACTTCCATCCAAGGTTAGCTTTCAGACTCTTTGACTAGGGTTTCGAGAGGAGTGTTAGTGGAGGACTGGTTTCGAATGGCATGGTCAATGAGTTCATATTCATCAATTTTCCCCCCTCTGAGGATAGCATCTATCGTACACATAAGGGAAGTGTTATATAACTCATCTTCTTCATCCTCCAACCATATAGGCAGATCATGATCAATGGAAGGTTGGGTTCGAGGATATAACACTAGTTGTTTAGACAAAGGCCCATTTTTGATAGTCATGTTTCCGACTCAATAACTAATATAAGCATCTACAGTGGCTAACCAAGGTCTCTCTAAGATGAGAGGATAACCATTAAACTTTTTTTTTTGGTTGTATGACCAAGAAAACTGTAGGATACTACCAAGAGTCAATGATAACCATAACATCCTCAACAATTCCTTCGAGAGTTACTATGGACTGATCTGCAAGTTGCAGAACTATTGTGATTTTCCTCAAAGTCCCTTGGAGATTAAGTTTCAAAATAGTTTCCTTGGTCATAATATTGATGGAATCCCCTAAATAAATCAAAGTGTTTGGGACTATGACACCATCTATATGTACATCAACAACTGGACTACTAGGGTCCAGGTACTTTGTAAATATCACCTTCCCCAGCATCAGGTCAGACAATTGTCCAACCACATTGATGGTGAGGTATCTCTCTTCCTCATTCCAGGTTTCTTGAAGAACTTTTATTTGATGAGCCTATTGTAGATAGGGGAATCCTTAATGGCCTAGAGAAGTGGTATATTTACACACAAATTTTCCAATTCTCCTAGGATTTCAATCTCCTATGGGGTGTATTGACTAGGGTGGATCAAGTGCTCGGGAAAAGGAGGTTGTTGGATCTGAGCGTTATCTTCTTCCTTTTCCTCCTTAACCTCTATAGGTGGAGATCAGGGATGGTTGTTTTGGAGTACTCTTCTCGACCTGAGATTAACCTCCTATATCTCCATAACATAAGATGGATGGGATGTTTCTCCACTGGGAGCCTGCTGTGCTTGTCTGTTGTTCGATTTAAGGTTGGGCTGTGCAGGTATAGGTAGCCTAGGTGGAGCAACATTATTAAGCTGAGGTTGAGGTTGGGGTGGAGGCATTAGAGCAGGTAGTTGATTTTTTTGAGGCCTCCACCCTTGGGATGGATTGTTACACTAAAGTTGTTGTGGAACATACTACTGAAATGGTTGGTTTACTGGCTCAGGATGATACGAAGGGTTAGAAGGCCAAGTAGGAGGTGTAGACAATGATGGAGGAGTGGGGGTGTACCAAGGTTGCATGGGTGCACTTTTATTGTTGTAATAATAAGAGTGAGGTGCACCTTACATACCTTGTTGATATGGCCAAGGGCCCTAAGGCCTTCTTTGGTTGATGAAATAGAGTTACTCTACCATTGTTTCCCCAACTTGATATACAGCTTTAAGTCCAGGTAAGGAGGGACACTCGTATGTGGAATGATTCTCTTCACAGACTAAGAAAACCTCTATGACATTCAGTGGACATTCATTTCTTGGGTGTTTCTTGGTACATCTAGGACAAAATATGGCCAGGGCTCTCTCTGCTTCCTCTTGCTTCCTTTTGACCTGCATTTTGTCCATTTGCAAAGTAAAGGTGTGTAAAATATCACTCTTGAAGTCCTCTATCATGTTCCCAATCTCATGTTTTATGAAGGTGGAAGATGAAGGGGTATTGGATGTACTTTGGCTAGCTCTGCCCTTCTTCCTAAATGCCCTAAAATGGTTCTAGAAGATAGTTTTGATTATTTCATAGGGTTATTGGTAAATATATCCTCTTGATAAAATATTCAAGGTTTCTATCATCTCTTCACTGATCCCTCAAATAAGTACAAGTTTAAGTGAGTCAGGATCGAGAGTACAGTTCAATTGAAACCTCTCTTCATAATCCTCTAGGGATTCATCGGGCCCTAGATTCATCCTAAATATCTCATCCTTAGTTTCATTGGACCTAAAGTAGTATTTGTACTTTCTGCTGAAGGTCTCTTCCATCTGTTCCCAAGTAGTGATTTTATCCCCAAGCAGACAGGCCATGAACTAGCGCAAGGCTGCATCCTTAAGGGTGGATGGGAATAGCTTCAACTTATGATCGTTAGAGGTTTAGTTATAAGTCTTAAAGACAACAACAAATTCAAACATGAATGTGTCAGTGTCCTGAGAGGTAAGTCCATGGAAGTGTGGAAGAGATGAGGGGTTAATTTTTTTCATGTTAGTGTCCCCATCTACCTCTCTTATGGGAAAGTCTCTCTAGGTCCCAAGCATGGTTAAGTTAGGTGAAGTAGGTCCCTCAGTTGAAGAAAGGTATTCTTCTTCTTCCCCAAAAGGATCCTCAAAATTTTCAGAAGTCTCTCCTATAGGGGGTTCAATCTCACTGCCACTAAAGAAGAGTGAAGGGTGGCTAGGAGGTGATGTGGGGGTTTTAGGTAAGGTTTGTCTTTGAGTATTCCAAGTCCTACGAGGCATGAAAATTAGATCTCTTTTATACTTTTTCGATATTTCTGAAGTGACATGAAAATAAAGGAAAGTAGAACATAATGTTAAAACAAAATCAAAATATCTACTAGACACGTCCCCGGCAACGACGCCCAAAAGTGGTGAGCCCCGGTATTGCACCAAGAATGATGCAACTCCCAGGGGCTGGCCTACTTTACTTTATCAACCCGATATTCATATAAACATTGAGGTGACAATGCTATATACACATCAAATGAATTATGCTCATGTCATCCTCTTCTGCTCCACGAAAGTGTGTTATTTCGTAAATTATGAGAACTTCTAGAAATTAAATTGCTAGAAGGAAATGATAGAAAGGAAACTGAACTGAATTACTGGAAAAGGATGCCAAGAATGAAATTTAATTTGCAGAAAAAGATAGCATAAAGGAAATTAATTATAAACCACACTTAACTTGGCGAAATGGCTAAATGCACTCTACCTATCCGATGATCTATATACCATACTCCTATCCATGCAACTAAACTATCCATGCCTTAATTTTAATTAAAAATAATTAATTTGCAGCTTAGAGGGGAGAAAAAGGGCTAAGAGGGCTAATCGGGGGTTTAACACATGAAATGAGGTTTGGAAGCGGAAAGAGGGGGTTAAACCCTTATAAAAATTTATGATAGTGTGAGAAATGGATTTGGATCAGACAGAGGGGGTTAAACCTTTATTAAACCTTATTATAATGCAAGAAATGACTTCAGAGCGAGAACGCATAAATCCGATGGTAAAATGTGATGGGAAGAAAAAGTTGCGATGTACGATGTCGCGATCGCAAATTTGCAAGTTTAAATGGATGGCATTTAGGACTTAATGAAATGAACTAAATGGTGCGTAGTGCGAAGAGTGATGTGGCAGGTCCCGAATCGCAATATCACAAGTTTACAAGGATAGCGGTAGGGATTAATGGGAAAAAACTAAATGATGTGCAGTGCAAAGTGCGAAGAGTGACGTGGCTGGTCCTGAATTTAAATATCGCAAGTTTACAAGGATAGTGGTAAGGATTAACGAGAATAAAATAAAATGTTCGAAATGTGATTTGTGCTGTAGTAAAGGTTGCGGGCAGCAAATTGCGATGTGATAAGTTCTATGAGATGCGATTTGTGATGTGGTAAGTTCTGCGGGATGTGATTTGTGATGTGGTATGTTTCGCAGGATGTGATGTATGATGGGGATGGCGTCGTGGTGGAAAAATCTAAGTTCTGATTTACGATTTTTTAATCACAAAGAATGAGTGGTGAGTGTTAACGATAGAGGGTAACTGGTGTGAAGTGCGATTTGAGATTTTGCAATATCGCAATTGCAAGGAATGGGAGATAAGTGTTAAGGTAATTGTTAAATGTTGCGATTGCGAAGTGCGACGTACGGTGGCAGGAGTCTCGAGGAGCAAAGGTGGAGGTTTGGTTTTTGGTTGGACATGATGAGAACCACTCGCACACATTCGATCTGATGATAGACAATGCCAACCTCTATAAAGTGCATTCCGACCCATATTCACTAGCATCCCCCTCTGGGCATGTGGTGAGCCCTCGTGTTCTACCAAGAATGCTGTAACTCCCAGTGGATGCCCTACTTTACTTTATCAACCCAGGGTTCATACAAACATTGAGGTAACAGTGATATATACACATTAGATGCATTCTGTTCATGTCATCCTCTTCTGCTTCATGAAAGCGTGTTATTTCATAAATTATGAGAACATCTAGAAAATAAATTGCTAGAAGGAAATGATAGAAAGGAAACTGAACTAAATTACTGGGAAAGAATGCCAAGAATGAAATTTAATTTGCAGAAAAAAGATAGCAGAAAGGAAATTAATTATAAACCACACTTAACTTGGTGAAATTTCTAAATGCACTCTACCTATCCTATTATCTATATACCATACTCCTATCCATGCAGCTAAACTATCCATGCCTTAATTTTAATTAAAAAGAATTAATTTGCAACTTAAAGGGGAGAAAAAGGGCTAAGAGGGTTAATGGGGGGTTTAACACACTAAATGAGATTTGAAAGTGGAAGGAGGGGGTTAAACCCTTATAAAAATTTATGATAGAGCGAGAAATGGATCTGGAGCAGACAGAGGGGGTTAAACCCTTAGTAAACCTTATTATAACGCAAGAAATGACTTCGGAGTGAGAAGAACTCATAAATATGATGGAAAAATGTGATGGTCAGCAAAATTTGTGATGTGCAATGTCTCAAGAGGGGGTTAAATCCTTAGTAAACCTTATTATAACGCAAGAAATGACTTCGGAGCGAGAAGAAATCAGAAATATGATGGAAAAATGTGATGGTCAGCAAAAGTTGCGATGTGCGATGTCTCGATCGCAAATTCACAAGTTTAAATGGACGGCAGTAAGGACTTAACAAAATGAACTAAATGGTGCATAGTGCGAAGTGCGAAGAGTGATGTGGCGCGTCCCGACTTGTAATATCACAATTTTACAAGGATAGCGGTAGGGATTAATGAGAAAAAACTAAATGATGCACAGTGCAAAGTGCGAAGAGTGATGTGGCAGGTCGTGAATCACAATATCGCAAGTTTATAAGGATAGTGGTAAGAATTAATGGGAATAAACTAAAATGTGCGAAATGTGATTTGTGACGTGATAAGTTCTATAGGATGCAATTTGTGATGTGGTAAGTTCTGTGGGATGTGATTTGCGATGTGGTATGTTTCGGGGGATGCGATGTGCGATGGGGATGGCGTGGTGCTGGAAAAAGAGAAGAGTTGTGATTTGCGATTTTGCAATTGAAAAGAATGAGTGGTGAGTGTTAACGGTAGAAGGTAACTGGTGCGAAGTGCGATTTGCAATTTTGCAATATCGCAATCACAAGGAATGGGTGATAAGTGTTAAGGTAATTATTAAATGTTGCGATTGTGAAGTGCGACGTACGGTGGCGGGAGTCTTGAGGAGCAAAGGCGGAGGTTGGGTTTTCGATTGTTCAGTATGGTTTTTCACGTTTTTTTTGTAAAATGGTAAGGCGGCCATGAACGGAGAAAAATAGAGAAGTAAGGTTGAACATCTTAAGGGTGTTCGAAAGAAGGTAAGTGAAATGCTAAGGTGAGAAGTAAAATATGGAAATGGAAGCGTAAGAGAAGTGCTCAGAAGTGAAGCACACCAGCAGAATCATGTACGGGAAACAGACAGAAATGCGGGATGAAATAGTGAAGGAAAGGCTTGGAATTAATAATACAAATTATTCCCCGAACTCGAACAAAAATCAATTTTGGCCTGTGGGAAGGTCTGCCCCTACTCGAACTCTATTGATAGAGATGAGAGGGGGGAGAATTGACCACTGTTTTGGAGTTTTCCCTCTATTTCACTATGCATAAGAAATTAAAACTACAGCAACACAAAAACTAAATAGCAATGAAACTTATTAGAAGCAGACATAACTTAAATGACTGAGGCAAAACTAGCTAAATGACAGAAAGGAAAAGATAATAACATCAGAGAAGCTGAGGCACATGGATTGGGCCCTAACCCATGAGCCTAGCCCTATAAACTTAAATCAATAAAATGAAATCAGTCTGCTCATTTCATAAAATAATAGCTGCATACATCTCTGAAAGTTTTGATCCCTGAATAAAACAAAAAGCTTCGGTAGTTCACAACAATAATTCTAAATGGAAGCGAGACTAGGATAGACTAACTCTTCCTACCTCTAGCTCTGCTCTATTTATTCTACAAGGCAGCTACCAACATCTCCCTAGAAAATGGTGATTGAATTCACTAGACTCCATGTAAACCAAGATTGAGTGCTCTCCACTTTGAGTTGCTCGGCTGCCTCTGGATTTCGAATTGCTGGGGAGAATCTTTGGGATCCTTCGACTACCTTTGAGGGTGGAAAATCCTCCTATAATTTCTCCTTGTTGTCTCCTCCAAGTCTTTGTGATAAAATCTTTATAAAAATGCTTAATAAATCATGATTTTCTGCATTCAATCTTGTATTAGGCATTTAGAGTATGTTAGCCTTAATCACCACCTATACTAGCATCATAAACAAAAATAATAATAAAAATGCAAGAAAAAGAGATCCAAGAAGGAAAGAAGAGTACTATTAACCACTTCAAATATGTCTAACGATGGGGCTCATCAGCATGGTGGATCTCTAGCCAGAGGAAGGGGAGGAGGGAGAGGTGGAGGTGCATGCCATAGGAGATGACAAATGATCTGCTACAACTACAAAGATGTTGGGCACTTTTTAGGAAATTGTTCAAACCCTGCATGAATATCTTGCAAGTATTGTAGAAATATTGATCATGTTATTGAATATTGTCTTGTTTTGATTGCAAGAATGTAGGAAAAGAAACAATAGACAACTACGCAGAATATACAAATGGTTAGAGTTGAACTGTGGGAAGATGATCCAAGTGTAAACATAATTACACAGAGTGGTGCTACCACTAGAGAAGATGAAGGAAAGAATGCTCATGCAGAACCATGGATTAGGAAGGCTTATCAAAAGAAGGGAGGATTCAACCTGCAGAGGGAAAAGGAGACCTTTGTAGAAGCTAGAAAGGATTTTGATGTTGCAGGTGCGTCCAAATCCAAGTCAATCACAGAAGCAAAGATCAATCACAAATTCAAACCTTTCTTGCAAGCATGCATAAAGCTACTGCGTAACCATAAAGCAATAGAAAAAATTCAAGCTCTGATAGTTAGCTACACAGATAAGGGTTTTCCTCGGACTGAGAGTAAGGTTGTAAACAATATCTACAAAAATAAGAAGAGAATTGGTCGAGAGATGGGCATGATCGTGCAAATTGGGGAATATGAGATGGATTAGGTCATTTTGTACTTGGGATTTGATGTGAATTTCCTACCTAAGAAGACCGGGCAGAATATGGGCGAGCCAAAGCTGGAGTGTTCTAACATTCAGCTATGCATGGCCAATCAACAGAAGATTATTCCATGGGGACGATTCTCACAGGTAATGGTAGATATTGTTGGAGTTAAGGTACGTGCAAACTTTGAAGTAATACAAATTTTTTATGATACAGACCCCTACCCTACATTGTTGGGACTAGATTGGGCTATCGATATGGGGGACATCATAAAATCAAAGTGTTAGTGTGAATTCTAATTTTCAAACATACGAAAAAAATTCACTTTAGCTGTGCATAGAAAACAACGCTAACATTAAATATGGCTGCCAATTTATTTTTATATGCAGTTAGTTGACCAAGAAAAATGCTACAAAATCCATATCTATGTAGTTAAATACATTAAGCAGTAAATAAAAGAAAGAGTTTCTCCATGCATCCAATAGACAAGACAATAAATTTTTTAAAGAATTTTTGTATTTATGAAATCTGGGAAGGGAACACAGAAAGATGTTACCAGTCCCCCTCAATGGGATGGGTTCTTGTATGTCCTCAGTGCTTCAGATCTAAGATCTCTCTCTCTTGATGGTGTAGAAAACCCAGACAAAAATGGAACTCAAAGGGAGCTCACAAACAAAAAGATAGAAAGATATGATAATGATTGAGGATCAAAGTCAGACCAAAAGTGTTAGTATGAATTATAATCGCAAGCATATGAAAAAATATCACTTTATTTGTGTATAAAAAACAACGCTAACATCAAAGATGGCCGCCAATTTCTTTAGATCTGCAGTTAGTTGACCAAAACAAATGCTACAAAATCTAGATCTATGTAGTTAAAGACATTAAGCAGTAAATAAAATCAAGAGTTGCTACATGCATCCAATAGACAAGACAATAATATTTTTAAAGAATTTTTGTATTTATGACACCTGGGAAGGGAACATAGAAATATGTTACCAGTCCCCCTCAATGGGATGTGTTCTTGTATGTCCTCAGTGCTTCAAAACCCAAACTAAAATGGAACTCAAAGGGAGCTCACAAGAAAAAAGAAAGAAAAAGATGACAATGATGGAGGTTCAAAGTCAGACCAAAAGTATAGATCTAGAGTGATCTTTAGGCAACAAAAGGTAGTGAGTGAATGGAAAAACCCTTCTATTTATAGCAAAATATTGAGTTAGTCTAGATATTGGTGCATAATTAAAATATTATTAACCAAATTTAGATCCAACTTTTATGGAATATTTTATTATATTTGTTGGGGGGGGGAAGAATTTGAATTTGGTGAACTCCCTTTATTTGTAAATAATAAATAAATAAATGATTTATTTATTATTGTAAGATTGTGGTTGAGTAATAATTAAATAAATAGTGATTTATTCAATTATTTATAAATAATTTAGTCAAATTTAACAAGGAATATTATTTAAATAATGTTTAAATATTTATTCCTAGAAAATAATAAGATAAATAGTGATTTATCTAATTAATTTTCCTATTTTGGGTTAAATATGACCAGGAATATTAATTAAACTATTTTTTAACTAATTATTCCTTGAGGAAAATCAAATAAATATGGATTTATTCAATATTTCCTCATGGGGTTTCCTGTTTAGACCATAAACAACTTAATAAATTATGGATTACTGAGTTATTTTTCATAGCGAAAGTAATTTTACTTAGGGTAAAATTGGTCTTACATGGTGTACTTTGGTCCATATAATAGTAATAAGTTAGAGGACCAAAAATTGGTGTAACAGATTTCCCCCTAGCGTGCGAGCGTTAGGAGCTAATCATATGACCGAAGTACGTTGTAAGAACTCAATCACTATACACCGAAGGGGAAGTGAGACAAGACTTATAGGTGTGACAAGCCTCTTTTATGAGTGAGTACCTATTCTATAAGAGGTAGGGGAGGCATACCTATGCCCACCAAAACAAAGTACAAAGAAAAATGCATTCAGTAAACAAGGGACTGAAATATATAGTACATGCTGGAAAAAACATGAGCCAAATAAACAACATGATAATAGATCCCACATATATGTTGTGCCTGGGATAACAGCAAGGACTTATATAATAATATCTGAGTACATGAGATATAAGTACAACCAAAGATGCCTTGTAATACATGAGAGGGCTCTAAAAATCTGAATGATACATGCAATCTAAAAGGCGCTACAAGCAGCTGAGACCGAAACCATAAAATATATGGAGTTGCATCGAAGGCTGCAATAGAGAGGTCATCCAGGCATGTGGGGGCCTATCTAAAGGGACACCCCCTCATGAGTTCTAAAACATCTCACACATACCCGGGAATCATCGGAACAATCTACTACATCACTAAACCATTAAGTATACGAATCTCAATCATTGTGTAAGGAGTTGCATCTGAGGAACAATCAAGTCAAAGGGAAATAAAGAGTCCCTTTTCCTGATCTGAGGCATTGAACAAGAGTGGAAGCTGGAACCAAGGTACACCACCCTCTAGACCTGTCTTCTAGAATGAATGAGTTGATGTCGAACGAAGGAGGTATGCCCTAGGTGAGGAAATAAGGGGTCCTCACCTAAGGCATGAGAAATAATAGTAGAGTGACTGATAGACTGACACTAGGGATGATGGTGGAATGGGGGTACTGAGTAGTGGGCTGACGATTTCCCTTTTTAGAGCATGAAGGGCATGGATGACCTGGCCGCAACTGATGCAATATCAAAGGGGATAGGGGACAGTGTGACTGAAATCCAGAGTGTGTGACATGATATAGGGACAAAGCAATGAATTATGGAGGAATATGACAGGATACAAAGGGACTTGGGATAGACTCCATGAATGCGATGATGACTCAACTCAGATGCTCTAAACAAGGGAGAATCGATGATGTTGCTACATAGAATAGGCCCAGCGGGGACCATAAAATCATGAGTACAAGATGGTTACTCACGAAGAAAATCGACATGAGCATGGAAAAGTGTGAAGGAAAAGTGGTGCCCCAAGTACAAGTGTTGCAAGTCAAGAAATTCGATTTTGAGTAGTGGTGAAGTGACCCTTCTTCGAAATTTTTTTGTCTAGGTGAAGTATCAAATCACAAAAAACTAAAGGATATCCATTTGAGAGCTTAGTGAGAGCTTTCCAACGGTGCTGATGATTTGTCAAAATGAGCTACTATTTAGTCATAGCTGGAAAAATAAAAATATGGGGTTTCTCTTTTAATAAGGAATTTTCCCTCCAATTTGATCCATTTGCAAGTGTATCTGTGGTGAATGTAGAGAGGAGAAAAGGCCCTAAATGTTGCGGTGATCGTAGCGGACAAACTGACTGATGGAATTGAGATCCGTCAGTTGTAGGTATGAGGCCTAACCATACTACTTCAATTAAGGGGATCAAAATTTTAGTTAAGGCACCCAAAGCTCATGAATAGGCCTGGTCGGACTTTTCTGGGTCTGTTCTACGACCTGGGTAGCATGTACTGGGCAAAAAAATGCGAGCTATCCCAGGAAATGACCTGAAAAGTGAAACCTGTCAGAGAAAGTGGGTTTCAGTGTTGTTTTTGGCTGAGAGCTGGGATTTTTATGGTTGAGGGGCATAGTTTCCCCCAATAATGTTATGGTAATGCCAAAATTTATTTAGAAAGGGGGAATCTAAACACATTTTTATGATGTGGTGTGCCTTTTTTTTCGTTATGGTTATGCAGTTCGAGGAAGGGAATGGATGATTACCAATCTCTTTTGGTACTACATATATGAAACAAATGGACTTAATTTTTTGGGTTGGCATACATGGTGTCACTATCCCAAAGAGAGGATTTGGAGATAATGAACTGGTTCTCTGCTAGAAACCCCATAGGTTGGTCAACAACAATGTCTAGGGGACTAGGTTGCTGATGTAAGATGAAGGAATGATGAGGGGTATCATCCCTAGAGTAATCTAAAGTGATATGGGACTCTAGAGGTTCTTCTAAATGGGGAATAATAATGGTACTAGAGTCGATGCGACCAGATGCACTAGGAGAGTTGTGGAGAATTTCTTCTTCTGGACTCTCAAATATGGTTGCCCCCTTACCAAAACATTGTGTGTCAATGTAATGGCCACAAGGTGTATGTGGTTTGAATGTATGCTTTCAATGTAAGGAGGAATAGATAAAGTCAGAGGTGGTGATTGCTTCCATAATGTCGTCATAAAAATAGAATATGGGGTGACTGGTGGAAGAAAGACCACATGGTGTGGCGAAGCTACATAACTCATCATCATGAGAAGAAAGGTTCACATGTGCATCATCATGGGGGGTGACGGAAGAACAAGAAGATAAGAGATCCACGGATGTTGAGCCCAGGGTGATCACTGAAGGGAGGTCAAGAAAAATATAAGGGGAAGTCTTAGAGGGAGCTTCCACCGTGGATCTCATGGATGATGACAGGTAGAGAATGGTGGCCGAAGACTTTGTCATATGGACATTAGAAGGGGGAATGTCTATGGGAGCAGAGGTATCCTCAGGTTGGCTCGAAGCATAATGCACACGGATAGGAGAGGTAGACTGGTTTTGTTCAATCGCGTACTCCCAAACTACCTCCAAAGAGGCACGATAATGTGTGAGGTGGGGACAATAGTGGGTATAATGGTCGTGGAGATCACACAAATCATAGGGGTGGTTGGTGTGAATAGTATTTGGGTTCTTGGCTACAATCGAGGAAGGAACAGAGGTTTCTGGGATGATAGACTTAGGGAACGCAACATTGACCATGGGCTTGATATGAGGCAATTGAGGACAATAATGGGTGGCATGACTGACAACATCACATAAAGCACATGGGGGGGTATGCTTTGGAGGCTGAGGAGGAGATGCGTTTTTCGGGGCGGACTTGTATTTAGGTGCCTTCTTGCGAGCTTTTCCCCCTTCACCTGAATCTTTCACAATAGGAGTAGGTTCCTGTTGAGGTGGTTAAGGCATGGAAGCAATGAGAGGGGTCATGAGGACTGGTTGAACCGAGGTTAAAGAAAGATAAGTTTTGGGCTGACCAGGTGGGATGGTGGCTGGGGGATCGATGTACCAGACTAGGATCCCCAGGGTCATGTTATGAAGGGATAAAGTAGCCATGAGAGGTACTGAAAATACTCCAGGAGGGGGAGCTAGAAAAGGTATCTAACCGGAGGGGTAATGGCCAGGAGAGATAACTCCGAGATGGTTAAGGCCAGGAGGAACCATGCCAGGAGCATAGGCAGGCTCATGAATACTAGCTACAGATGAGGGGCCTTGAGGAGGGTGTCCTGAAGGATAATTCAAGGTGCTAGGAGCAGGTTGCAGTGGGCAGGGCTGCTGACTAGTCAAATCATGATGGTTGAGGTCGGACTAGGATGATTTCATCATGCAAACATTCGATGAAGTGGGATCAGAGACAGGAGGAGGAAAACTAGGGAAAGAACCAAGAAAAGAGGAGTCTTTGTAGACTCCAGATGTGACATTGGTCAAAGGTTCGACTATTTTTTTCTTGGCCATCGAAGAGATGATGGACTCACGGGAGGTCTGAGACTTCGATTCGTAATATGTTAATTGGTTGATGGTGACAATATTTCTGTTGTGAGGAAATCACATCTTATAGTGAACTGCAGATGGGACAACAAACATTGCATAAGTGTCGCTATGACCCAATAGAATTTTGTAATCTAAGGGGGCATCTATGACTTCTACGTCAACACAAACTGTCTTACCCGCAAGAGTAATAAGACAATTGCGGAATAGGCCTATGGGCTGGAAATAGTGGCCTTCCTACACTCGAAGGGTGATAGTGGAAGGGGCCAACTCAGAAGATCCAAGTTGCTTCCAAACTGAAGCATACATCACACAGGTAGATTCCCCCTCATCAATGATACAACAAGAGACATTGGCATTCCGCATCTTGACGGGGATATGGAAGGTGATAGAAGCAGGAAGGGAGGGATATTATGACTGTTCAACATCAAAGATGATCAAGAAATCATCTGAAGGATCCACAATACCCATGGAAATTAGTATAGATTTTGGGTTTAAAGGGCATGACTGGAGGAGTTCCAGTGTTTAGATGGCAGTATGGGATTGTGCCAAATCATCTACTATACTATATGAATGGGCAGCTTTACTAGAATCAGTGTTTTAGTGTAATGGTCCCTTGGTGATCTTGGTATGAACCTCTGCCTTAGGCTGATGGATCAGTAAAGGACCATTGGTTGTCTAAAGAGGCTCAGTGGAACTTGAATAAGGGGGCTCGGGGGAAGACGTAGTGGGAAGCTTGTTGTACTAACAGGACTGAGTCTGAAGGTTGAGATTAACTGTAATGGATTGGTCAAATTTCATCAAGAGAATCTGGTAGTCAGAGGTACCAGATGGAGGAGGTTGAGTGGCTCCCTAACCTTTAGGGGGTTGGGTAGCCATGAATCCTTGCTGGGGGAAAGGATTGGGAAACATAGTCGGCTGGATAGGTGTACCATTGGGAGGAACTAAAGGGGAGGCTCATTTTCCTCGCGATGTTGCTTGATTCTCCCACATCTAATACATCTGAGGTAAAAGAGGAAAATCGTGGGTATAGTTACCATAGACACCGCAACAAGAACAAGGCTTATTCGTGTGAACAGGCCTGTCCTACTTGGGCTAAGTGCCCTATTGATGGTTAGTAGTGTTAGGTGCATTCCCTTGGGTATTAGGTCTTGGATTACCTGGGGCAAATTTATTTTGGGTGCCTTTCCTCTTCTTTTTGGAAGTAGGAGGATTAGTCGCACCCTTCCTTGTATACACCTGCCCCTGAGGGGGTGGTGGCTACTGTTGTGGGGGTAGAGAAGGCAATGGAGGTGCTATAGGGTAAAATTCTTGGGTTGTTGGTTATCGTATATCCCTCTCAAGGCTTTCTGGTGCCCAAGGAAGATACTAAGATTAGCTATACAATTCACAAATATGGCGTATAAATGTTCATATTAACTTAAAAACACTTAATGGAAAAAGATAGAGAATTACCTCTTTAATGATCTTGGAGTCCTTTGGAGAGCACTAGGTAGCGAAGCAGCGTTTCTTCTTCACCAGCTCCAAATCTAGATCCTGCAATCAATTAAAGCACCTGTGTAATTTCTAACATAACATGTATTTCCTATCAATTAAGCCAACATATAATAAACGTTTAAATCGTGCACATCTAAGCCATTCATCTCATGCTATATAAGTGATTAAATAATAATGACAATATCAACGCATAGAATGGAAAAAACAGATACAGTTCTATTGATTTGTAAAAAGGAGGATTACAACCATCGGTTGCACCAAGCCCTCCTCAGCCTTCCAATCTCTCTATCTCTCAAAGTGGTGATGTCATGATCAACAAGCTCTCAATGAACCTCTTTGACCTTTGACCTTCACACTACAACAATGATCTCTACTTCACAAGTATTCAAAAACTTGACAATCCTTCGACCTTGAACCAAGAGCCTTCAACTCCATTTTATAGGACATGGAGAGAGAAATCATTGCCCTTCTCCTTCTACCAGTTCTTGAATAGAAAAAACCAAGATGTTTCCTCAACCTCTATGGTTTTTCCTCTTTTGAGTGTTCAGTTTTTTATGGAAATTCCCAATAAGAGTTGGTGCTTTGCAGATTCCTTTCTTCTACTGACTCTCTTGTGAGAAAAATCTAGAGATTCAAATCATTCTCCATGGGTTTTTCCCATTTCAAACTTAAAACATAGGTAACGCTGCTCTCTAGTGTAAACAGAGCATTTCCCTAGCCACTAACGCAGCCCATTCACTGATCAGCTACGTTATAACGCACTTGTGTTGTTATAGAAAGGTGTTACCTTGGCAGAATAGGTTTAATTTAGGTCTTTGTATTCCTTCCATATTTGTCTTCTCCTTTGAGCTGATGAGGAGGTATTTTGACCTATAACATATGCCCCCTAAAGTGTGAGGTCAGAGACAAAGACGATGGCCAAAATACTTTACAAAGTGTGTAGTAGAGATAAAGATATTGAAAGACTGAGGAAAACCTGAAACAACAACATATGTCAGAAAATATAGTATCTGCCTTAAGTCGGGCATTCCCATGCTCAGTAGCTTAACCAACATGATTTCTCTAGAATAGAGATATGAAGAATTTGTCCACCGATAAGCACAATGTGGAAGTGTCTGTCATAACAGGATCAGGCTAAAGAAGCTGTCTCCATTAACAATATCGCATCTTGGGTAAGGGAACACAACTTTAATGATGTAACCTTTTCCCCAAGGTCTTGACCGTTGATTCACTTAAACTGCATATTTATCAACATGTGAATGAAAGAGATGTCATTGAACATGTGAGAAATCGTCTGATTACCAGTCGATAATGAAAACTGTTAATAGACGTGAAGGTGGCCACCGATAATGATGATGGTCCCTAATATGCACAGTATAATCTAGCGAGTGTGAAAAATGAGTTGAAGTTGAACACTCGTAGAATAATTCAACCAAGAGCCACTGATGAAGACTCTTGATCAAACACAAGACTACCTGCCACTGATGTCTGCAAGTATCTGGGTACTGATGGGTTTCTGGATCAACTTTCTAGATAAGATGCTGAAGTCGATAGGAAGAGATCTGTTGAAAGGTAGGCACAGAGGCATCCTACATCATTCAACACAAAACAGAAACCAACTGATTTTGTTTATGATTGAGATAATGAAGAGTAAATGGGGACATCGGACAACAAATAATTTCTGGCATAATGAGCGGTTTGGTTGATAACAAGAGCAGTAGATAGCGAGATCTGATTGAACAATAAAAGGCACTGTAACAGGGTACTAGGAAGCTGAGGCTTAATGAACACCAAAGAGTGTGTTAGGATTTTACCGGCGTAGGGACACTGGGAAATGAAGGCTAATACTCATAGATGGTAGGGTTCGGCTAACTGTGAAAGAGTTTTCTAGGAAGTGCCATGTTCATGAATTTTGCTACCAAATCGACCTTTCTGAAATGTAACAAAGGTAGTATCCATTTTGTCCAAATTTTTCCCTGTCTGATTAAGTTTAACGAGTCCAGACAAGTAAACTCAGTGAATTTTTCATGTTTAGAGAGTCTGAAAAATATCATAAAAGACAACTCTATGCCCCGTTTGATTAGGTTTAACGAGTCCAGATGGGTAAACTCGGTAAATTTTTCATGTTTAGAGAGTCTGAAAAATATCGTAAAAGACGACTCCATTGGGGTACCTTTTTCATGTATTGATAACCAGGCACGGAAAAGGGATAATAGTAAGCCTGAAACAGTTCATTTTCCATGAGTTAGTCCATCGAAGCTGGAAAAATGAGAAATCTATGTTCGATGGACGTCTTCCTCATTTTTTTATGAGTACGAGGAGACGGAGTAAACTCAATACTCTTTGTGAAATTTTAACGAGTCCAACAAAGAAAAACTCGGTACCCTCTGTGAAATTTTAACGAGTCACGCGGAGAAAACTCGATTACTTTTTCAGTTTAAGGAGCTTTGAAAAAGAGGAAAAGAATGGATCCTTGCTCTCTGTCGTGGTAGTTTAACGAGCCCGACAAAGTCAACTCAGGGTTTCTTCAGTTTTATGAGCGAGAAAAAGGTTCCTAAAAGGAAATCTCAGTGCTTCATGGTTTTAACGAGTCTGAAGAAGAGAACTCTAGGTTTTTCAGATTAACGAGCAAGAAAAAGACCATAAAAAGAACACTCGATATCAACTTCGTATAAGTTTAACGAGTTCGAAGAAGGGAACTCGAGGTTTTTCGGATTAACGAGCAAGAAAAATACCGTAAAAAGAATGCTCGATATCAACTTCGTATAAGTTTAACAAGTCCGAAGAAGGGAACTCGAGGTTTTTTGGATTAACGAGCAAGAAAAATACCGTAAAAAGAACGCTAGATGATAGAAGGGTCTATGCCGGGCATTTCGTCATAAGACCAAGCAAACACATCACGAAATTCCTTGAAAAGGGATGTGAAGCACGCAATTTCCTTAGGATTGCAGTCAGCTCCAATCTGAATATTTTCCACGATACCCATTTTGACCGAGATATCTATGAGCATTGTCTTAGAAATATTACCCATGTTCCCTTCTGAATCGATAGTTTGAACAGTCGTATAAGCGGAGGGAACCATCTCAAGTTGGTCAAAAGATGGGATTTCAGTTTTTATCGCCTCCGAGTCAATCATCAAAGCGCGATGGTGAAACTCTCCCCAAGGTCATTCTTCTAGAGACATGATCTCTCGAATAGCTTCGTCTTTAGGCAAGACTTCATTGAGGAGATCCTTAGAGAGAACTGTGATGGGAGGGAGGTTTGTACCTTCGGTTGAAACCATATCAGTGGAGGGTTCAGATGCTATTTGGATGGCTTGGTAAGCCAACTCGGCTAGTGAGAGCGGGATCTGATCTCTGTAGGAATCAATGTCTGAAGGTGCCGGAATGATCCATGGGTCGATAGAGCCATCCAAAGTGGTGGATATCATTGTAACCGTGTTTGGGATCTGTGGTGGCGGGAGAGGAAAAAAACCCAGTAGGGAAGATGCCTTCAAAAGACCGGTATCGATACTGACGTAAGAGTCAGGAAAGCCTCCTATTAGGGGTACAGTGCTACTTGGTAACGTGGCATAATCAGGGGTGCAGAAGGATAGCTGATCCACTGTGACTATGTTCCCATCCAATGGAAATAGGATGAGTTGGAAGACCGAAGACACAATGGGAGTCATGGCATAAGACCAACTGCGACCAAGCAATAGATTATAATCTAGATGGCACTCTATGACTTCAATGTCCACGTTTACCATTTTCCCACTCAGAGTGATGGGAAAGCTAGCAAGGTATCCTTTTGGGAGGAATGTGTGGCCATCAAAAGCTTTGAGGGAATTCGATGGCGGGGTGAGGGTAGGAGAACCTAAATTGAGCCAGCAAGCTTGTGACATAACACAGGTCAAAGCACCTTCGTCTATGACAGTGCGATGGATTGGTCTCCCTTTCGACACAACCTGCATCTAGAATGCGAGTTGGTGTGAGAGGTGAGGTTTAAACTTTTCCATATCGAAGATAGCTACCATGGAATCCTGGGGGTCTATTCCACCAATGGCCGAAAGCAAGGCTTTCCTTTGTGTTGGACTTGTTTGTAATACTTCGAGAGCAGACATAGCTAATGGTGCCTACGCCAAATCTTCTACAATGTTGCAGTTTTGGGCTGCACATGCAGAGGTGTTATGAGTCGTGCGTCGAAGTGTCCCTTTGGGGGGATGAATCACGGGTTCAGCAGTAGGCCGTTCGATATACAAATCGTTGGGTGGCAGTGGATTTGAACTAGTACCAGGTTCTTGAGCATCTATGGTAGGATTTCCATAAAGCTTGGATAGAGTTTGAATTTCAACGCTCTCAATGCCATAAATGGCGGATGGTACTTCGCCGGAAGGATGTGAACCACCATTGTCCCTTTGATGGGGTTGTGGCAGATTTTCAACCATGTGTTGATGTTGCTGCTGCTGATTAGGGAAAGGATTATGAAGAACAGCAGGTGTTCGCCCAGAATCCTTGTTGGCAATAAAATTGGTGCATTCATATAGCCGAGGAAATTTGTGTGTCTAGTGGTCCTCCGCACAGATTTTGCAAGGAAATTCCATGGGTTTATCCTTCTCTTTCTCATTTTTGGTAGCGTTTTTCTGATTAGGGTTATTCTGATTATCGGACTGCTCTTCTGAAGAAGACGTATTTTTCTTGTTCTTCTTATTTTCTCCACTAGGTTTTTGTGAGGTTTGCATAGAATTCACCTCAGCGGTAGGAAGAGTAGTTTTTTGGTGAGGGGCAATGGCAGCCGAAGATGGCTGGGAGGTTTGCCCCCGAGACTACTTTGTGGCCACACCGGAGATTGTGCCAACGAGACCGTCGGCATATGCTTTGGTTTTCTGAGTGGTCGGAGGATTTGGGTTACCAGGGGCATGGGGGAGTAGATCGTATAGCGTGCCAGATTGTGAATAGATTAAATCCAAATGATGGGCACAACAAATACATTGATCTTCTGTAACCACACTAGAAAGGAAAATGTATTTAGAGATGTGGGGTAAAAGAGACTTGCAAAACCAATTGGCTAAGAGATGATCCGGGATTGGCACTTTGACTAGCCTCCTCCTACGTCTCCATTCATGAATATGATCGGAGATGTGGGTGGTGGTGTCTTGGCACAACGAGGTTAAAAATTCCATTTTTGTTTCAAATCTAATTGGTAATTGGAAGTTCTTTAGGAACTCTGTCGCTAAAGTGCCAAAAGTATTGATAGCGGCGCGTGGCAATTCAATGTACCACTTGGCGGAATTGCCTGTAAGGGTGCGGGGAAATAGTCGAATTTGGACACTATCATCCACCATGGAATTGGATGTAGACCATAGATGAAAGGTAGTGATGTGTGCGGCTAGGTCATCCCTTTGTTTCTCGTCAAAATTTGGGATGTCAGAAGGAATCTTATGCGGTACTGGAGGCCAAAGCAGGTTGTGATTGATGGTGTCATTAGTCAGTTTATGGATATCGGGAATGTCCAACGCTGCCAAAAATGGAAATTGTGGATTTTCCCCCGAATCTAACCAAGGCAGTATGGGCTGACTACTTAGACCATAGGGTCCACCCATCAATGTGTTACGAGGACGATAAGTGGGACTTCGATAAAAACTTCCGATAGGTGGAGGAGTAGGGACATATTGTTGCTGTCCATAGGGCATATTGTATTGCGGGGAAAACGGTTGGTTGCCCCCAGTATAAAAGTTCCCTCCCATTCCAGATGGAGGTTGGCGTTGGTTAGTCCAAATGGATGCAATAGAGTTTCCCGGAGGCATGCTACTACTTGCATAGTTTGGCAATGGCATATACCCTACACCTATATTTGAACCACTTAAGGCAAAATTATTGACAATAGGTTGTCCCATTTGTCCTAAGGATTGCAGGGGGAGTGAAATGTTCCCTGCTATCTAAGTGCTGGTGACACTTCCTCTTGGTATAGTGGCCAAGGGGTTTGAACTTATTAGAGGGTTCCAACCAAAAGGGTTGCTAAACGGAATCGAAGTAGTCATACTGGTAGGGGGAGAAATCGTGGGTCCCAACGTCGTCACGGTAGGAGTAGATGTCGAAGAATTCGGCGAGCTACTGATAGTTGTGATGACCGTAGGGTTGGGATTAGGTATATGTTGACTACTGGGGTTACCCAGTGATGGCATAGAACTGACCACCGGCGGGGAGGATGGTGGCGAACCTGGGATGGTTACCATTGGCATTGACCCTGTGGATGCTGGTGGTGAAATGGATGTTTATGCGACCGAAGACATATATTGGCATGGTGGAATCTGAATTATCACAGGCCCCAACGGATCAGTGAGCGGGGGATTGTAATGACGTACAACCCCTTCAGTGAAAGGGTCCTCCGGAAATTCCAGATGATATGAGGCTATGTGAAGATTAAGATTAGTCAGTGGAGACTGCTCTTCCGTAGAAGGCACGGGTTCACCAAGGTTCAGTTCTTCCTCAATAGTTAGAGGAGGTAGACCTTGCTGTCGTCGAGACAGACGACGTGGGTCGGGGGACACCACGGTGACCTGTTTAATTTTAACAAATTTTAGTAAATTGTGATGTATTATAAAGTCTCAATGACAGTAACCACACACCTAAAAAAGAAAAAAGGACTCTCTAAAATCAATCAACAAGCAGCCAAAATAGGGTGCCCTGTCTGAGTACTATTGTTTTCTGGTGATGAAATCCAGTATCACAATAGTATACAGAGAGGGTTGGTCAAAATTACAATTACGGTCACTCTAGAGCATCGCTCAAACCTCAGATGATAGGTGTAAGCACTCTCGTGAAGACGAGTACCCTTCTAAAGACCGAAGACAGAGTGGGTCTGTCTGTTTCAGGTACCAGGACAGCCCGTCCCAGTCACCTTGTGTAAGTCCCAAAAAATTATGGCCAGTAAAGATACCTCAAATCACAGACATCATCAGGGGGGTCCACGGTCAAGGAAAGTTTGCTATATGGGTAGAATACCTAGATCCCCAATCTAGTTTCGACATCCCCGAAGGGAACCCCAATATATAACACACCCACCAGATGCAGTCGAAGGCGGGCTACCTTCTTGTGCACCCAAGTGTTGTCTCGCGCTGAGCTCCGGTAAAGGAACAGTCCCAATAATATGAGTGCAGTAGGATTTCGCTCGTTAATGACTCTAGTTTCAAGTTTTGAGATCTTGGGTGATTTTCTCACTTTTCCTAACCAAAGATCCTAGCCTGAACTACTGTTTGTGTGAGATCAAAAAAGTGTAATGTGATTGATTTTATTATCGCTTGATTCTTAGTGTACTTGATTATCAGTCTTGCAGAGGGGGAGTAGACGTATGAAATGTAATGAGACTCTAACTCAAGAAACCATGCAAAACATGCTCTAAATATTCAATTCGATGAAGAGTATTTCTACAAGGAGAGGTTTCTTTTCAACATCCATGCACTAACATTCAAATAACACAGTTCAGCTTTAAAGATTTATACTTCTATCGACCTCTTCTTAACAATATATAAACTGAAAATTTTAGAATTAACTCAACTAGATGTAGAAAAAACTTTAAAAAAAAATTCTTCTCTAAAAATTAAATTCTTTTGACACTAACTTTTCAAACAAGAGCAAACAAACAAAAATGCCATCTTAGTAAAAAAGCATAGGTATTCAGTCAAGGAGATATACTGATGGCCAAAAAAATCTATAGCTAAAACACAATCACAGCAGTGAATAGCAAGTTTTGGCTAAGTAACGCGTTGTATCTAAGTAAAGCCAACGTTAATCCTGAGACTAACGCACTGTATTTAAGCAGAGGAAGTGTTATAACGCACTGGACAACCTACAGAGGTAGCGTTAGCCAGGGAAAAATTCTTCAGATGGTCAAACAGAAACAGGATTGAACTCTGCGAGCTTTTGAAATGTCTACTGGGCATAAGTACTGGTCAGAACGATCTGTGAATAGAAGAAAGAAGAAAGGAGGAAAGAAATAGTCTAGAAACTATGGGGAAACTCCCCAGCGGAGTCGCCAATTCTGCTATAGGGTAAAATGATTGGGTTGTTGGTTATCATATATCCCTCTCAGGGCTTTCCGGTGCCCGAGGCAGACAGTAAGATTAGTTGTACAGTTCACAAAGATGGCATATACATGTTCATATTAACTTAAAAACACTTTATGGAAAAAGATAGAGAATTACCTCTTTAATGATCTTAGAGTCCTTTGGAGAGCACTAGGTAGCGAAGCAACGTTTCTTCTTCACCAGCTCCAAATCTAGATCCTGCAATCAATTAAAGCACCCATGTAATTTCTAACATAACATTCATTTCCTATCAATTAAGCCAACATATAATAAACATTTAAATCGTGCACATCTAAGCCATTCATCTCATGCTATATAAGTGATTAAACAATAATGAAAATATCAACGCATAGAATGGACAAAATAGATATAGTTCTATTGATTTGTGTTTGTGCTCAACCTAGTGTTCCTAAATTGAGTTCATTAATTATCAACCAGGGTTGGTAAACTGCTGAAGTGTGGTGCACTATATGTGCCTAGGTATTTGTTTCTTACTACGTTGTGTTTAGTGTTTTATGATGTTTTTGGTTTTATGGTTTTATGTTGAAAAGGGAAAGAACTAAGTGCCGGTGAAAAGAAGCTATTGGTTGTGTTAAAACAGAACAAAGCCTAAACTATGGATGGCAAACAACAAATGCAAAGCTTGATAATGACTTCATTGCAAGGAAATAAATCACAACATGAGCTTGAACTTATCCAATTCATTCATTAAAGATGTGTTGGAAGAGCTTGAGAAATGGATAAGTTAAGTGTAAATGAAGTTCTCCTAAATAAACAATCAACTTACAATGTCACAAAATCTCATCCATGTTAAAGGTTTATTGGAACATATCTGGAAAAGAACTATTGTAGCACAATAAGATTTCTACTCTGAACTAACTTCTAATTCTGTTCTGTAACTCAAATTAGCACCACTAGGCCTCACTCAAAAGTTATAAATTTCTTTTTTAGAATATTATTTGAGAGAAGGCTTATTTGTGAAATGGTAAAAAGGTTGCAAAATACTCCAGGCCTTAGAATGATACTAGCTTCTGTCCAGATAAGTATGTATTAATATGAGGTTGGAACAAAAGAAGTTTTGTAAATAATGAAGGCCGTGGTATCTAGATTTAACAACTAATACAATTTAAAATGCAATGGATAACAACTAAACTGGAATGCTAATACATTGAGCTAAGTATAAACTAGAGTGCCATTATCAAACTTGAAATGTAGTGACAGAGCTGAACTAAATGCAATCAACCTCCGGAGTGCTGTAACTAAATTAACATGCAACTAGTCTATGGAATTCTACAGCCCATCTCGTTCAATAGGAATGATATTTTGGAAGAGTTTGTAAAACAAGTCTGGCTGTATTATTAAATGCAATTGAATATAAACATAATATTGAAAGAAAATACAACTAGAATCTAAGACACCACAACTGTTTCTTATTCATTGTGAATGATATTTTGGAAAATTTTGTAAGAGTAAGACCGGCTGTGATACTTAGTGTAAACAAGCATAAATCATAAAATTCGAAAGGAAATGAAACTAAAACCTACAATACCACAGCTATGCCTTATTCATCGTGATGATATTTTGGAAGAGTTTATAAGAGTAAGTCTAGTTGTGATAATTAATGTAAACGAGTATGAACATAAACTTCAGAAACTTGCCTAAGCTAGAAATGAAAACGAGACTAAAAAACTTATCTAAACTATATAAACAAGGCTGCTAAGGTAGCAGGGGCCCTCTACCACTGGAGTAGCACGAAATATACTTCAATATTGAATCAACGCTTTCAAGGAAGTGATTCTTCTTTCATTAAAGAGAAATTACTTAAAAAACAGAGTGTTTTCGGACTTTTGAAATCTAGAAATCAACCACAAAATCTAACCTGTCTCTCGGTTTCCCGAGCTATATTTATAACAAAATTACATAATTGTCTTGGAGATAACATAGGGGTAATTGTCTTTCCAAATTAAAATCGAACTAGAACTCTGATGGTGGTTTCGTAATATGATTAAGGACATCTGGACTGTCCTTGTCCTATTAGGAGTCTATCTCCTAGTTTGAGTTCCCATGTGCATAACCACCTACAGAATTCCGAGAGGAAAAAATGATGAGGGCATGATGTGGAATACACCCATATGTGTTTTTCTTTGAGATGACACCTGGAACCTACGTAGACATGAAGACAGCTACAGAATCGGCCACTAGCTACAGAATGTCTGCATTCTGCAGCTAGAACTAGTTCAAAAAGTACTACAACGACAAAATCATAAAAACATAGCAAGTTAGTCATGATATATATTCTTAAAGCAATTTTAACTAATTCTATTGATCATTTGAGCCTGTGATTAATAATGGACAAAGGAAATGGAGTGGAATGTGGTGGAAGAAAGAACCTCTTTAGAGCTCAACAATTTGTAAAAAGGAGGATTACAACCGTCGGTTGCACCAAGCCCTCCTCAGCCTTCCAATCTCTCTATCTCTCAAAGTGGTGATGTCTTGATCAACAAGCTCTCAATGAACCTCTTTGACCTTTGACCTTCACACTACAACAATGATCTCTACTTCACAAGTATTCAAAAACTTGACAATCCTTCGACCTTGAACCAAGAGCCTTCAACTCCATTTTATAGGAGATAGAGAGAGAAATCATTGCCCTTCTCCTTCTACCAGTTCTTGAATAGAAAAAACCAAGATTTTTCCTCAAAATCTATTCTTTTGCCTCTTTTGAGAGTTCAGTTGTTTATGGCAATTCCCAATAAGTGTTGGTGCTTTGCAGTTTCCTTTCTTGTACTGACTCTCTTATGAGAAAAAGCTGGAGATTCAAATCATTCTTCACGGGTTTTTCCCGTTTCAAACTTAAAACACAGGTAACACTGCTCTCTAGTGTAAATAGAGCGTTTCCCTAGCCACTAACGCGGCCCATTCACTGATCAGCTGCGTTATAACGCACTTGTGTTGTTATAGAGAGGCGTTACCTTGGCAGAAATAGGTTTAATTTAGGTCTTTATATTCCTTCCATATTTTTCTTCTCCTCTGAGCTGATGAGGAGGTATTTTGACCTATAACAGGAGGTGGGGGTGTTAATGCTGGAGGAGCTGGAGCACTAGGCTGTGGATACGGATAATAATGTGGTTGGGTAACATTTTTGTAAACAGGTTGGGCAAAAGGAGGAGGAATGCCATATCCTGGATACATGCTACTAGGATGGGGAAAAGTGCTGGAGGATCTATCCCCTCCCTGAGGGAAACCATAACCCATGGGAGGATGAGTGTACAAATGAGAAAGGGCTCCAATGATACCATAAGTGACATGGGATGCCCCCTGTGCGTTGGCACCACCGAGTCTAGGGAGATCAGGTAACACGGTATAAACATAACCAGATTGTGAGCAAATCAGGTCATATTTCAACGCATTCTCGAGGGCGGCTTCCTTGGTTTGAGGGAAATGAGATACTACATCTTTGCCCATAGCAGGAAAAAGGGATTTGAGAAACCAGTCCATGTAGACACAGTCTTCGAAGGTAGGGGCTCGACATAGGCTCTTTCTTCTCCACCATTCCTGGGACCTGGACATGATTGGATATGCGGGTCGTAGACAATTCACAGAAAGAGGTCAAAATTTTAGTACCAGTGTGATAACGAAGGGGAAGCTGGAAGTAAGAAAGAAAATCTCGAGAAAGAGTCGCAAAATTAGTATGAGAGGAGGAGACTGGTAAACATACCACTTAGAATCTTCTCCAGTAAGCATATGCTGGAACAACTGAAGATGGACAGAGTCATCGATGATGGAGTTAGACGAACACCACATGTGGAAATATCTAACATGGTTTGTAGGATCTTCTTGAGAAAAACCTTCAAACTTGGGGATGTCGTAAGGGAGCTTGGTTGGCATAGCAGGCCAACCAGGATCATGATGTATGGGGTCATTGATCAACTGGTTAAAATCGGGAAAACAAAGACCTGCCATATAAGGGAGCAAGGGAGCAGCCGAGATAGTTCTTGTTGTGGTCCCACTAGTAGTATTCCCAGCATTAGGGCCGGGGATACCACCAACATTAGGTCCTGAACCAGACATGATGAAGGTGATAGGGGGAGAATCAGGGATAGAACTAGAAGGGGAACCCAATGAATCAGAAGCAAAGTCAGAATGGGGACTCGGTGGAGGACTAACTCTAATCCTACAGAGAGGAGTAAGTCTTCCTAATGGAAACTGAGGATGAAGGCCAAAAAGTCTCCAGGATACACACCTTGGGGGCGCAATGATGGAAGAACAAACACGGATCACAAAAGGAAGAGAGGCTAACAAGGGCAAAGAGGTGCAGGATCAATTGATTACAATGTTATAGTCTTGGCCTAGAAGTGTAAACCATGTGCTCTTCACTTACAGTGTGTGTGATAAGTGTGTTAATTTTAATTTTTAATCCCATATGTGTGTAGAGAAAAAAGAAAAAGTGTGTTATATAATTGTAAATAAATCTTCAAATAATAGTAAAGTAAAATTAATATAATAGAAAATAAACAGCTAAATATGCATCAATCTAAACCCAAGGAGGTAGGCTTCCCAAAAACTAGTCTATGTGTGGGAAAAAATCTAGTCAAAACACACGAAAATAGCCAATGGATCTAAATTCGAGAGGGACAATGATCTAAAGTTCAAATCTGCCGGAAATAGTTGCTAAAACAACAAAAAAACAGAGGTAAAAGTGTTGCAAATGAGGTGGCAAAAGGCTACAACCTGAAGGGAAGTGGAGGGGACCCTAAAGGAGGACCAAACAAAACTGAAAATAGGTGTTTTGGATGGATGAATAACCAATATGAAATGGATCTAAAGGTACATGATCATATCTAAAAAATGGTTAAACACACTAAAACTTGAGATGACCTACTTCAGCTAAACTCCCCCCAGAAAGGTGGAAGTGTACTAAAGCCCTAAGGGAATAGGTTCCTACTTCGACGAGTAAAAAAGGGTAGGTACAGGTCCAAAACAGGCAGAGATGGAGGTCAGACAACCCTGAACAGTAGCCCAGACAAACCTAGGAAAATCACAGAAAAATTCCCGCAAAAAGTACAGGTCACATTTTCTGGCCGTATTTCTGCAGAGGTCATAGGTTTGGGGCTATATTTTGCATCCTAAAGGTTTAGGTCACACATTTTGGCCCAAAAAGTGTGACCTTCACTCCCGGCACTCTCGGGAGAAAGTTTCAGAAAAAAGTGTCATCTCAACTAGGGCTGATGCTTGTCACCCGCGAAATAGGTCTAGAAACACACGGAAGTTAGAATTTTTACTGTTTTAGGGTTTTAAAGGTTAAAAATAACATCAAAAAAAGAAAGAATATGAAGAAAAACCCCAGGGTTTGAAGTAGTTGGTCATGTAGGGATCTGAAAAACAATAATGGTTGTAATCATAAACCCTTGTGGAGTGAACAGTTATTAGTGTGAATTCTAATCGCAAGCGTACGAAAAAATCTCACTTTAGTTGTGCATAACAAACAACCCTAACATCAAAGATGCCTGCCAATTTCTTTAGATATGCAGTTAGTTGACCAAGACAAATGCTACAAAATCTAGATTTGTGCAGTTTAGGACATTAAGCAGTAAATAAAAGCAAGAGTTTCTCCATGCACCCAATAGACAAGAGAAGAATATTTTTAAAGAATTTTTGCATATATGACACCTAGGAAGGGAACATAGAAAGATGATCCCAGTCCCCCTCAATGGGATGGCTTCTTGTATGCCCTTCGCGCTTTAGTTCTAAGATCTCTCTCTTGATGAGGTAGAAAACCCAAACGAAAATGGAACTCAAAGGGAGATCACAAGCAAAAATATAGAAAAATAGGACAATGATGGAGGATCAAAGTCATACCAAAAGTATATATCGAGAGTCATCTTTAGGCAACAAAAGGTAGTGAGTGAATGGAAAAACCCTTCTATTTATAATAAAATATTGAGTTAGTCTAGATATTGGTGCATAGTTAAAATATTATTAACCAAATCTAGATCCAACTTTTATGGAATATTTTATTATTTTTTTTGGAGGGAAAAAGAATTTGAATTTGGTCAAATCGCTTTATTTGTAAATAATAAATAAATAAATAAATAAATTATTTATTTATTATTTTAAGAGTGCGGTTGAGTAATAATAAAATAAATAGTGATTTATTCAATTATTTATAAATTATTTAGTCAAATTTAACAAGGAATATTATTTAAATAATGTTTAAATAATTACTCCTAGAAAAAAATAAGATAAATAGTGACTTATCTAATTAATTTTCTTGTTTTGGGTTAAATATGACCAAGAATATTAATTAAACTATTTTTTAACTAATTATTCCTTGAGGAAAATCACACAAAGATGGATTTATTCAATATTTCATCATGGGGTTTCCTGATTAGACCATAAAAAACTTGATAAATTATGGATTACTAAGTTATTTTTCATACTGAAAGCAATTTTACTTAGGGTAAAATTATTCTTACATGGTGTACTTTGGTCCATCTAATAGTAACAGGTTAGATGACCAAAAATTGGTGTAGCAAAAAGTATAGATCCAGAGTGATCTTTAGGCAACAAAAGGTAGCGAATGAATGGAAAAACCCTTCTATTTATAACAAAATATTGAGTTAGTCTAGATATTGGTGCATAATTAATATGTTATTAACCAAATCTAGATCCAATTTTTATGGAATATTTTATTATATTTGTTGGAGGGAAAAATAATTTGAATTTGTTCAAATCCCTTTATTTGTAAATAGTAAATAAATAAATGATTTATTTATTATTTTACGAGTGTGGTTGAGTAATAATTAAGTAAATAGTGATTTATTCAATTATTTATAAATGATTTAGTCAAATTTAACAAGGAATATTATTTAAATAATGTTTAAATAATTATTCCTAGAAAATAATAAGATAAATAATGATTCATCCAATAATTTTCAGGTTTTGGGTTAAATATGACTAGGAATATTAATTAAACTACTGTTTAACTAATTATTCCTTGAGGAAAATCAAACATGTAATATTCCTTTTTGGGGATTCTCAAGATTCTATTTCAGAGATGGAATACAAAGGAATTTACTGGTTATGTATTCTTCTAAATAAGGGAGAGAACCAAAGGCTACCTGGCCAACTGTAGACTCTGCCTATAGAACTTGGAATAATCCTTTTAGGAATCTCAGCAAGGTCTTCAATGAAAACACTGTATAAGAAAATATAAGCAAGAATAACGCAGATCAGGGCCAGGATCCCCTCATTTAGGTTGTATGTGACTCACATATGAGATTTTAGTAGAAAAAAATAAGTTTAAGCACATTAAACAGATCTCCCGAAATCAAGACTAGCTAGAAATCAGCGAAAGAGAGAGCCTGCTGCAACATGAAAACCCCAGCTACTAGAATTGCGCGGATTTGACTGAAACTTAGTGGAGGACATCCAAAGATCTGATACTTCAGTAATATAACAGTAAATAATATTTATGTATGAGCTTATTTCCTTTACAACTGATTACAAAAATAACTAGGGCAAGATCCCTTCAGAAATTAGAGCTGCAACTAGAAATAAACTACAGAAATACATAGACAACATTATTTTTTAGATGGTTCAGCTGATGTACATTACATTTCAGATATCTGACATATGTATGAATGAAACATCAGATCTAATATAGATCTGGAAACTACAGGACATTAAGAACAAGATCCAATTGGGATTACATCAAAATATTGCATATTAAGCTGTAGATCTGAATTACAATTTACAGTGCTGCAGAAAACCCAGAAATTTCTGAAGATAAATTTTATTAATTAAATAGATTAGATCTAAAGAGAAATGGATTAGAAACCCAATCCATGTATCACCAAGGGAAGGCAAGCCTAACACCAAGAGATCTTCCTCCAAACTGATAGCAAACTGAAACAAGGAAGCCCTCTCACAAAATAACACAATATGGAGCAAAAACTGTGAAGAGGGTAAAGGAGACTGAATACATGGAATGAAATTATAGATCTAATACAAAATATGGATCAGCTAACTCTTTGGAGGCTGAAGAACACTCTCTAATAGAGAAAGCCTCTCAAAAACAACTAGATCTAAGCAAATCTAGAATGCCACTTGCTACAAAAGATAGCAGCTGCAAAACCCTCAATGGGCCAGCGTTTCTCATGAAAGATAGAGCTTGGTCTCAAACCAGATAGTGGCAAACTGCAACAAAGAACTCCTCCAATGATCCTCAAGGGAGGAGATGAAACCCCTAAACAAGAATTCCAATCAGAATCCTCCACTAAACAATAGAGAATGGTATTTTTCTAAGAAGAAAAATAATTCCAAAATATAATTCATCAACAACCTCTTCAAGTGTCTTCTCCTGCTTTTTATTGCATGAGAAATCCTTTACAAAACCTAAACCACTTTGATGATTTGGCCCTTTACACATTAGAGGCTCCCTTCTAGAACTGCGTAGTCCCTTTTGTAGATACAATGAACCTAGACAGCACAGTTGACTTGGTCAAGGTGGACCCAATCTTGGCTCAAAACCTCTTTCACACCTGCAAGTGATTATTTACATAGCCCTAATTTTCCTTTGTTCACATGGGCATTGATTTATTTAGACTTCTTAGGAGTTTTACATGTCCTCATTTATTCATTTATTCATAAAACATAAATTAAATCAAAATTGAATGTCTCCTCTTAGCTAAGGCTAAGAAGGAACATTACAGTCCCCCCTCTCAAAATGTTTCTTGTCCTCAAGCAACTGGTAGGGTAAGAGTTGTATTTCTTCTCCTTCTTCATTGATGACACCATCAAGAATCAAGTTTTCATCATGGAGTAGGTGCTCACCAAGACAATACATTAAAAACTGCTCCTCCAATGCTAACATGATAGGTGCATAGTCTGCCCCTTCAGGAGTGTAAAACTCAACAGAAATAAACATGGGTGAGCCAATGTCACATCTGAAACATGTATCATGAAATACAGGATAAAGCTCCATCCCATGTGGTACATGTACAATACTTACTCTTTTTCCGTACATACCCATAAACAATATCAAGATGTCATCTATGTATGGAAGGAAAATCACATATAGGCAAACTGAAATTTTCACTTGAGGAGGCGGGTCACAATCCCACATGATGTACCAGCTTCGTGTACTCCATGTTTTGAGTAGATCTGAATGTGATACTTGATACTCCCACCACATCTTTGCTGCATAGGCCACTTTGACATGGCTAAAACTGACACCCTCATTAGGTTCTTTTGGGAAGCACCCATCATGATAAGTAATCTCTCTTTGCACCTCAAGGGAGGGGCCAACTTTGGAACCTTTCTTGGCCTCACCATTGCCATGAGATCTGCATGAAAAATTACTCGTTGTAGGAGCCATGGCCTACATACATATGGTAAGAGAATGCGCCAAATCAGAAAAATAAACCCGCTCTATAAGATCAGATTTATTACCATACAAACCTCCCACACACATAGAGTTAGGCATGGGTTTTTCCCCTCTTTTGAGAGAATAAAGTGATGGATGAAATGTCTCCTGCATAGGATCCCTTGGCTGCCCCATATCCACATAACTATTGCACTCTTGTAAGTGTTGATTTAGTTCCTCTCAATCATAATGCTGATGTAGTTCTTCCTCCATTCCCTCCCAATCAAAACTCATCAAGATTAGTGAGTAGATTTTTGCTGACTGCATGTAGCTGGAAAGGAACTCCTTGTGTGCCCTTTGTAGTATTTTTTCTTAAGCTTGGAGGCTTGAGACAAGAATACTTTACCAAGATGATAGATGACCCCCTCATGGACCATATAGCCTCCTCCTTGCTTTATGTCATCTAAGATCATCCCGGTGTGCAGATCTTTGGAGTACTCCACAAGGAGTTGAGATCTCCAATAAGGATCTACACCTCTTAACAAAGACAACACTGTTGATGTGTCTAAGGTGGTGCTTGCCTTGTTTCTATTTGTTTATTTGGCACTATGCATGCCAAAAAAATTTGTGCGAAGGCTGATCCTCCCCCTTGCTTCCTCCCACAGCGCTGTGACTCTTTCTTCCATAGTTTCAACACTTGGTGAAGCTTTCCCCATAGAATCTAATGGCACCCCAAGTGGCTTTCCATGCTGTAGGAATATCTCTTGCAGCCTTCTCATGAACATGAGGGAAGGAACTTTAAATTCCTTGACCCCAATGCGCAATTCCATCTTTGTTGTGTGGGTAGAGACATCAAGTGAAGGGTAGGTGTGCATGCCTTTAATAGCTTGTTGCTTCCCACTCTTCAAGTCCACCCACTCCATTTGCAAGGCCCTCCAATCAGTGGTGACTTTACCCAAATTAATCAACCACTGGACACCCAAGATGAGGTTTGTGTCTGGTATGTCCACTACAAAGAAGTGGTCCCTCAAAGTGTAGGTTCCCATAGTCACATAAAGTGATGGAACGTACTGCATGCACTGCATAGTTCTATCCCTCAGAACCAAAATAGAGAGCCCATCAAAAGAATCAGTAGGGATCCCTCTCCTCTGCACAAAGTGAGCATCAATAAAGTTGTGGGTTTCCCCACTGTCGATCAAAATAGATACTCTTTGGTCCATAACTAAACCCTCCACTCTAAGATTCAAATATTTGGGCACTCCCCTCAAAGAAGCAAGAGTCCCACTGGTTGGAGCAAATGCTCCTTCTTCTTCTCTGGATGATGATGGATCCTCCTCCTCATCATCACCAGTGTTGTGACTTCTCCTAGGTCCATCATTTCCCTCTTCCTCCTTGCAATCAGAGAAGACTTAAATATAGTGTGTTCTCCCAACAACACACCTATGTCCGGGCACCCATGGCTCTTGACAAGTGAAAAATAATTTCTTTTTCCTCAACTCCCTCCGAAGATAATTGTCAAGGAGCTTCTTCAATGAGATCTCCTTAGGTGGAGCAGCTTTTCTCTCCTTCCCCTTGGAAGAGTGAGTGACTTTGCTTGGAAGGGTTGCCTTTTCCCTTGGCAAGGCATCTTGGAGATATATAGTTCTTTCAATGGCATCATGCAGAGTGATGGGCTTGGTAGACTTAACCTACCCATGCAAAGGTTATTCCAGGCCATCAATGAACATATAGACTCTCCTTGCTACTGAAATATCAGGAACCATAATAGACAAGCTCAGGAAATTAGACATATAGGCCTCTGCATCTCCCATCTTTTTAAGCTTTGCCAAGCTTATGAAAGGGGCCTCCAGATCCTTCCGATAAAATCTCTCCACTAGTCTCCTAGTAAAATCAGAATAAGTGGACACATTTTTGTGCCCCAATGTAGAAATTCCATGAAACCACCAGTTGTGGGCTTCTCCCTCAAAATGTAGCGCAACAATCTTAATGGCTTCTGCTTCAGGCACTTTATTCAGCTGGAAATAGTTGTCCAACTTCTCCACCCATGCTTTAGAATAAAAATAGGGTGATCCATCGAACTTAGGCAAGAAAAACCTGCCCATGGTGTGGCTCCTCCCATGAAGGAACCCTCCATCTCTAAACTACTGCAATGGCCTCCTCCGGTCCTTCAGATGGCAGAAGTCTTGAAAGCTCAAGTTATCCTTGAACCTTTGACTTTGTGAATCATATTTTGCAAAGTATCCTTCCAAAGAGGTTGGCTCTTGAAGCCCTTCATTCTCTACAACCAAGAAGGTAGGCATGGTAGAGCGTTGTGAGATCTTTGGGACTTGTGGCAAACTCACAGGTTGACCAATCCCAAACTGAGACATTTCAAAACTTTCTCCTTGATGGAGTCTTCCAAGGGACTCCCTCATTGTATCTATCCTCATCTCCTTTATCTCCTTGGATATATCTTGCATGGTCTCCAGGAGAGTTTTTGCAAACTCTTCTGCCTCCTTATCTTTATCATTTAATTCAAGGGCTTTCCCCTTGTCTTGACCCTTGTCAAGGTCAACAGTAGTATAGTCATACTTTATATGACTTATATTCTGGAATATCATCTCCCTCTTAGAAAGAGGATCTTCATATTTGGAATGCATCACGACTGTGGCTCCAATGCTAGCACAGGCTTTGCCAAGAGTGGAGCTCTGATACCACTGTAATATTCCTTTTTGGGGATTCTCAAGATTTTATTTCAGAGATGGAATACAAAAGGAATTTACTAGTTATTTATCCTTCTCAAGAAGGGAGAGAACCAGAGGCTACCTGGCCAACTGTAGACTATGCCTATAGAACTTGGAATAATCCCTTTGAGGAATCTCAGCAAGGTCTTCAATGAAAACGTTGTATAAGAAAATATGAGCAAGAATAATGTAGATCAGGGCCAGGTTCCCCTCATTTAGGCTGTATGTGACTCACATATGAAATTTTAGTAGAAGCAAATAAGTTTAAGCACATTAAACATATCTCCTGAAATCAAGACTATCTAGAAATCAACCAAAGAGAGAGCCTGCTGCAACATGAAAACCCCAGCTACTACAAATGCGCAAATTTGACTGAAACTCAGTGGAGGAAAGCCAAAGATCTGATAATTTAGTAATATAATAGTAAATCAGATTTACATATGAGCTTATTGCCTTTACAACTGATTACAAAAAGAACTAGGGCAAGATCCCTTCAGAAATTAGAGCTGCAACTAGAAATAAACTGCAAAAATACATAGACAGCGTTATTTCTCATATGGTTCAGCTACTGTACATTAAATTTCATATCTATGAAATATATATGGATGAAACATCATATCTAATAAAGATCTGGAAACTACAAGACTTTAAGAACAAGATCCAATTGGAATTACATCAAAATATTGCATATTAAGTTGTAGATCTGAATTACAATCTACAGTGTTGCAAAAAACCTAGAAATTTCTAAAGATAAATTTCATTGCTGAAATATATCAGATCTAAGGATACATGGATTAGTAACCCAATCCATGGATCACCAAGGGAAGACAAGCCTAACACCAAGAGATCTTCCTCCAAACTGATAACAAACTGAAACAAGGAAGCCCTCTCACAAAATAACGCAATATGGAGCAGAAACTGTGCAGAGGGTGAAGGAGATTGAATACATGGAATGAAATTACAGATCTGATACAAGATATGGATCAGCTAGCTCTTTGGAGGCTGAAGAACACTCTCCAATAGAGAAAGCCTCTCAAAAACAACTAGATCTAAATAGATCTAGAATGCCACTTACTACAAAAGATAGCAGCTACAAAACCCTCAATGGGCCAGCGCTGCTCATGGAAGATAGAGGTTGGTATCAAAATAGATAGTGGCCAAATTCAGTAAAGAACTCCTCCAATGATCCTCAAGGGAAGAGATGAAACCCCTAAACAGGAATTCCAATCACAATCCTCCACTAAACAACAAAGAATGGTATTTGTCTAAGTAGACAAATACTTCAAAAATATAATTCATCAAAAACCTCTTCAAATGTATTCTCCTCCTTTTTATAGCATGAGAAAGCCTTTGCAAACCCTAAACCACTTTGATGATTTGGCCCTTTTCACATTAGAGACTCCCTTCTAGAACTACGCAGTCCCTTTTGGAGATACAATGAACATAGACAACGCAGTTGACTTGGTCAAGGTGGACCCAATCTTGGCTCAAAACCTCTTTCACACCTGCAAGTGATTATTTACGTAGCCCTGATTTGCCTTTGTTCACATGGGCATTGATTTATTTAGACTTATTAGGATTTTTAGATGTCCTCCTTTATTCATTTATTCATAAAACATAAATTAAATCAAAATTGAATGTCTCCTCTTAGCTAAGGCTAAGTAGGAACATTAAAAAACAAATAAAGATTTATTCAATTATGGTTCTCAAACTTCTGTGGTTGTCGTTAATTGCAGAATCCGAATTTTCCACAGTATCATAAAACATTGGTCGATGTTTCCAATCCCAACAGGGATCCATCTTTAGGACGAGAATGAAGAATGAAAGAAGGTCGCAAAAGGTCAAGGTATAAATAGGGAAGGATTGTAATGTTTGAGAGGAGCCGACAATAGATAAATTTATTTAAATAAGTTATATTTAACTCTTTATAAATTTAAAAATAAATAAAAATCTTTTATTAAAATTTTTAATAATAATAAATATTTAAAATAAATATTTAGATATTTTTTAGGTTTATTTATTTAATAATAAACCCTAAGTGCCTACATTAATTTTAATAAATCAAAATATAATAATTAAATTTTATTTATTATTATTTTTAAATATTTTATATTAATTTCTTATTTTATGACTAAAATTTTTTATTTAAACCTAGGGAAATTTAATTTATAGCCTAAATTTGACCTACAAAATATTAATCTAAGATTAATTTATTAAATGAGACCTATGTTTATTAATTATAAATAGTAATATAAGAATATGTTAATAAATAAATGATAATAATTAATAAATATTAATTCTACTAATGAATTTAATTAATTAAATTCTAATATTTATAAATTAATTTTATTTGAATGTACACTACCAATTTCTGAAAATAATTATTAATTAATTAATTTTTATGAATAGAATAAAAATTAATTAACACAATAATTATTACGAGTGAGTTAAATAATAAGGGTTAAGTACTGATCAGACCCTAAACTGATTATTGATCAGGAGAAGAATCAAACCTGTGACATTATACCTGGGAAGAGGACGAACCTAGAGAGCAAATTTGTCTAATAAGAGGTCGCCAACTGTCACTAATCTCGAATCCTCAGTCCCTGTTGATGTTATATGGGTGTTTTATAATCTCCACTGCTTCTTTAATCTTCCGTCTCTGATAGTGTTCCTCTCTTACAATGATTTTAGCATCCTCAAGACGCAAGTGGTCAAATTTAGGCTCTAAATTAAATTTCCCTAAGTTTAAACACAAAATTTTAGTCATAAAATAAGAAATTAATATAAAAGATTTGAAAATAATAATAAATAAAATTAATTATTATATTTTAATGTATTAAAATTAATTTAGGCACTTAGGGTTTATTATTAAATAAATAAACCTAAAAAATATCTAAATATTTATTATTATTAAAAAAAATTAATAAAAGTTTTTTATTTATTTTTAAATTTATAAAGAATTAAATATAATTTATTTAAATAAATTTATCTATTGTCGGCTCCTCTCAAAGATCACAATCCTTCCCACTTATACCTTGACCTTTTGCGAACTTCTTTCGTTCTTCATTCTCATCCTGAAGATGGATCCCCATTGGGATTCAAAATGTTGACCAATGTTTTATGATATTGTGGAAAATATGGATTCTGCAATTTATTCAATTATTCCTCACGGGGTTTCCTGTTTAGACCATAAAAAAATTAATAAATTAAGGATTACTAAGTTGTTTTTCACAGTGAAAGCAATTTTTCTTTGGGTAAAATTGGTCTTACATGTTGTACTTTGGTCCATCTAATATTAACAGGTTATATGACCAAAAATTGGTGTAACATATTTCCCCCCAGCATGCGAGGGTTAGGAGCTAATCTTATGACCAAATTACGTTGTAAGAACTCAATCACAAGACACCGAAGGGGAAGTCAGAGAGAGAGAAATATAAGGTAGACTAAATTGCTAGAGGACAAGACCCTGAGGAGGTGAGACTTACAGGTGTGGAAAGTCTCTTTTATGAGTGAGGACCTGTTCTATAAGAGGCGGGGGAGGCATACCTATGCCTACTGAGATAAAAAAAGTACAAAGATAATGCGTCTAGTAAACAAGGGACTGAACTATATAGTACATGCTGGCATAAACATGGGCCAGATAAAAACATGATAATGGATACCACATACATACTGTGCCTGGGATAATAGCCAAGACTTATACAATAATATCTGAGTATATGAGCTATAAGTACAACCAAAGAGGCCCTGTAAAATAGGAGAGGGCTCTGAAATTCTGAATGATACATGCAAACTGAAAAGGCACTGCAGGCAGCTGAGGCCAGAACCATCAAATATATGGAGCTGCATCAAAGGTTGTAATGAAGAGGTCATCCAGGCATGTGGGGGGCTACATGAAGGGCCACCCCCTCATGAGGTCTAAAACATATCACGCATACCCAGGAATCACCAGTACAATCTGCTGCATCACTAAACCATCGAATATACGGATCTCGATCATGATGTAAGGAGCTGGAGCTGAGAAACAATCAAATCAAAGGGAAATAAAGAGTCCCTTTGCTTGATCCAAGGCATCGAACAATAATGGAAGCAAGAACCAAGGTACACCACCCTCTAGACCTATCTTCTGGAATGAATGAGTTGATGTTGATAGAAGGAGGTCCACTATAGGTGAGGCAATAAGGGTTCTCAACTAAAGCACGAGAGATGATAGTAGAGCGACTGATAGACTAACACCAGGGATGTTAGAGCATGAAGGGCATGGATGACCTAACAGCAACTGACACAATATCAAAGGGGATAGGGGACAGTATGACGAAGGTCAAAGTGTGTGACACGAGAGAGGGACAAAGCAATGAAGGATGGAGGACTATAGCGGGATACAAAGGGACTTAGGATAGACTCCATGAATGCAATGATGACTCAACTCGGATACTCTAAACAAGGGTGACCCGATGATGCTGCCACACAGAATAGGCCCAGTGTGGACCATAAAAACATGATTACAAGGTGGGTACTCATGACAAAAATCGACACGAGCATGGAGAAGTATGAAGGCAAAGTGGTGCCCTAGGTACAAGTGTTGCAAGTGAATAAATTTGATTTTTAGTAGTGGTGAAGTGACCCTTCTTGGAAAAAAATGTGTCCGGCTGAAGTACCAAATCACAAAAAATAACATATACCCATTTTAGAGCTCAGTGTGAGCTTTCCAATAGTATGGACAGTTTGTGAAACTGAGCTACAGTTTAGTCGTAGCGGGCGAAATAAAAATCTGGGGTTTCTCTTTTAATAAGGCATTTTCCCTCCAAATTGAGTCATTTGCAAGTGTAGCTATTGTGAATGTAGAGAGGAGAAAAGGCCCTAAATCTTGTGGTGATCATAGCAGAAAAACTGACCGTTGTAATCAAGATCTGTCAATTGCAAGTAAAAGGCCTAACTATACTCTTTCAATTCAAGGGATTAAAGTTTATGATTAGGCACCCAGAGCCCAGGAACAGACTAGGTCGCACTTTTTGGGGTTTGTTCTACAACCTGGGTAGCCGGTACTGAGAAGAAAACTACGACCTGTGCCAGGAAATGACTTGAAAAGTGTGACCTGTCAGAGAAATGGGGTTTCAATGTTGTTTATGGCTGAGAGCCGAGAATTTTATGGTTGAGGAGCATCGGTGACCCCAAGCATGTTATGGTCATGCCAAAATATATTTATAAATTGGGAATCGAAACACATTTTTATTATGTGGTGTGCCATTTGTTTTCGTTATGATTATGCAGTTTGAGAAAGGGAATGGAGGATTACCAATCTCTTTTGGTACTGCATATATGAAGAAAATGGACTAAGTTTCTGGGTTGGGATACATGGTGTCATTATCCTAAAGACTAGATTTGGAGATAATGAATAGGTGCTCACCTAGAAAACACATAGGTTGGTCAAAAACAATGATTAGGGGACTGGGTTGTTGATGTAAGAGGAAGGGATGATGAGAGGGATCATCCCTAGACTGATCTAAAGTGATATGGGACTCTAGAGGTTCTTCTAAATGGGGAATAATGTTCGTACTACAGTCGACACAACCAGATGCAATATGAGGGTTGTGGGGAATTTCTTCTCCTGGACTCTCAAATATGGGTGCCCCTTTACCAAAACATTGTCTGTCAATGTAATGACCACAAGGTGTATGTGGTTCAAATGTATGGTTTTGATGTAAGGGGGGATAGATAAAGTCAGGGGCAGTGATTTCTTCTATAATTTCATCATCGTAATAGAAGATGGGGTGACTGTTCGAAGAAAAACCACCTAACATGGCGAAGCTACCTGAATAATCATTATGAGAAGAAAGGTTCACATGCACATCATCACAAAGGGTGACTGAAGAATAAGTAGATGAAGGATCAGCTGATGTTGAGCCCGAGGTGATCGCTGAAGGGGGGTTAGGAAAATCATAAGGGGAACTCCCAGGGGGGTCTTCCACCGTGGATCTCATAGATGATGGAAAGTAGTGGATAGTGGTTGAAGATTCTGTCATATCGACATCAGGAGGGGGAATGTTAATAGGAGCAGAGGTATCGTTAGGTTGGCTCGAAGCATACTACGTGAGGATGGGAGAAGCAAACTGGTTTTGTTCAATCTCGTACTCCCAAACTACCTCCAAAGAGGTGGGTACAACGATGGGTATAATGGCCATGGAGATCACACAAAGCACAAGGGTGGTTGGCGTGAATAGTCTTGGGGTTCTTGGCTATAATTGAGGTGGGAATAGAGGTTTATGGTACTGTAGACTAAGGGAACGTGACATTAACTAGGGCTTGATGCGAGGCAATTCAGGACAATGATGGGTGGCATGACCCACAACATCACACAAAGCACACGTGGGGGTACACTTTGGAGGTTGAGGAGGAGCAGGCTTTATTGAGGAGGGCTTGTCTTTTGGTGCCTTCTTGCAAGCTTTTCCCTCCTCACGTGAAGCTTTCACAATAGGAGTAGGTTCCTGTTGAGGTGGCTAAGGAACGGTAGCAAAGGGAGGGGTCATGGGGACCGGTTGAACCGAGGCCAATTCAAGATAAGATTTGGGCTAACCGGGTGGGATAGTGACTGGGGGATCAATGTACCAGAATAGGATCCCCAGGGTCAGGATAGGAAGGGATAAGGTATCCATAACATGTACCGAAAATACTCCAGGAGGGGGAGCTAGGAATGGTATCTAACCGGAGGGGAAATTTCCATGCGGGATAGCTCCGAGATGGTTAAGGCCAGGAGAAAATGTGTCAGGAGGGTAGAGAGGCTCATGGGTACCAGTTATATATGAGGGGACTAGAGGAGGGGGATCTAAAGGCCGAGTTGAGGTGCTAGGAGCAAGTTGTGGAGGGCAGGGTTGTTGACTAGTCGAAGCGGGTTGTTTGAGGGCGGACTAGGATGATTGCATCATGCAAATGTTCAACGATCTGGGATCAGAGATAGGAGGAGAAATACCAAGGAATGAACCAAGAAAAGAGGAGTATTTGTAGACTCCAAGTGAAACACTGGTCAGAGGTTTGACTGTTTCTTTATTGGCCACCAAAGAGATGATGGACTTAGGGGAGGTCTGAGACTTTGATTCGTAATATGTCAACTGGTCGATGGTGAAAATATTTCCATTGTGAGGAAAGCACATCTTATGGTGAATTGTAGATGGGACAATAAACATCGCATAAGTGTAGATATGACCCAATAGAATGTTGTAATCGAAGGAGGCATCAAAGACTTCTACGTCAACACAAATAGTCTTACCCATAAGAGTAATAGGACAAATATGGAACAGGCCTATGGGCTGGGAAGAATAGCCACCCCACGCTTGGAGGGTGACAGTGGAAGGGGCCAAATTCGGAGATCCGAGTTGCTTCCAAACTGAAATGGACATCACACAGGTGGATGCCCCCTCATCAATGATACAACGGGAGATGTTGACATTCTGGATCTTGATAGGGATTTGGAAGGAGATTGAAGCACAAAGGGGGGGATGTTCTGACCATTCAAAATTGAAGATGATCAAACGATCATGTAAAGGATCCACAACGCCCATGGAAGTTATTATAGCTTTTCGTTTTGAAGGGCACGACTGGAGGAGTTCCAACATTGAGATGGCAGTAGGAGATTGTGCCGAATCATCTACTATACTATACGAATGGGTAGCTTTGCCTGAAGTAGCGTTTCAGCGTAATGTACTCTTAGGGATCTTGGTATGAACCTCTGCCTTAGGCTGAGGGATCTGTAAAGGACCATTGGTTGTTGAAAGAGGCTCAGTGGAACTTAAAGAAGGGGGCTTGGGGGAAGGTGCAGCGAGAGGCTTGTTGTACTAACGAGACCGAGTCTGAAGGTTGAGGTAAACGGTAATGGGTTGGTCAGAGTTCATCATGAAGATCTGGTAATCAAAAGTACCAAATGGAGGAGTTTGAGTGGCCATCTGACATTCAGGGGGTTGGGTAGCCACGAATCCTTTCTTGGGGAAAGGATTTGTAAACATAGCTGGCTGGATAGGTGCAGCATTGGGAGGAACCAAAGGGGAGGCTTGCTATCCTCACGATGCTCCTTGAGTCTCCCAAATCTAATGCATCTAAGGTAAAAGAGGATAATCATGAGTGTAGTGACCATAGACACCACAACAAGAACAAGGGTTATTCGTGCGAACATGCCTGACTTGTTTGGGTTGAGTGGCCTGTTGCTAGTTATCAGTGTTAGGTGCATTCCCTTGGGGATTAGGTCCTAGATTACCTTGGGAAAATTGATTTTGGTTGTCTTTCCTCTTCTTTTTGGAAGTAGGAGGATTAGTCGTGCCCTGCTCTACCTACACCTACCCCTGGGGGGGCGATGGCTATTGTTGCGGGGGTTGAGAAGGCAAGGGAGGTAGGGGTGCTAATTCTAGAAGAGCTGGAGCACTAGTCTACAGATACAGATAATAAGGAGGTTGGGAAAAATTTTGGTAAACAGGTTGGGAAAAATGAGGAGGCATGCCATATCCTAGATACATGCTACCAAGAGGGGAAAAAGTGTTGGAGGAGCTGGCCCCTCCCTGATGGAAACCATAACCCATGGGAGGATGAGTGTACAGATGGGAAAGGGCTCCAATGATACCGTCAGCAGCATGGGATGCCCCTGGTGCATTGGAACCACTAGGTCTAGGGAGATCAGGTAAATTTGTACAAACATAACCAGACCATGCATAGATCACGTCATATTTCAACGTAATCTAGAGAGCAACTTATTCGGTCTGAGGAAAATGAGATGCGACATCTTTGTCGATAGCAGGCAAAACGGATGTGAGAAACTAGTCCATGTAGACATGGTATTTGAAGGTATGGGCTTGACATAGGCTCTTTCTTCTCTGCCATTCTTGGACATGATTGGATGGGAGGGTCACAGACTATTGACAAAAAGAGGTCAAAAGTTCGGTACCAGTGTCATAACGAAGGGGAAGCTGGAAGTAAGATAGTAAAGCTTGGGCAAGAGTCAAAAAAGTAGTATGATAGGAGGAGGCCTAGTCAACATACCATTTAGAAGCTTCTACGGTAAGCATATGCTGGAAAAGCTGAAGACAGACAGAGTCATCGGTGATGGAGTTAGATGAACACCACATGTGGAAAGATTGAACATGGTTTATAAGATCTTCTCCAGCAAGACCTTCAAACTTTTTGATTTTGGATGGGAGCTTGGTTGGCATAGAAGACCAACCAAGATCATGGTGTATGGGGTCTTTGATCAACTGTTTAAAATCAGGAAGATTGAGACCTACCATATAATGGAGCAAGGGAGCAGCCGGGATAGTTCCTATTGCGGTCCCACTAGCAGTATTCAAAAAATTAGGGCTGGGAATACCACCAGCGTTAGGTCCCAAACTAGACATGGTGAAGGTGACAAGGGGAGAACTGGAGATAGAACCAGAAGTGGAACACAATGAGCCAAAAGCGGAGTTGGAATTGGGACTCGGTGGAGGACTAACTCGAATCCTATGCAGAGGAGTAAGTCTTCCTAACAGAAACTAAGGATGAAGGAAAAGAACTCTCTGAGATAAACGTCTTGGGGGTGCAATGATGGAAGAACAAACACAAATCACAAAAGGAAGAGAGACCAACAAGGGCAAGGAGGTGCAACATCAAATTATTACAATTTCAAAACAAGGGCAGAGAGGTGCGGGATCAAATGATTACAATGTTATAGTCTTGGCCTGGCGGTGTAAACTAGGCGCTCTTCACTTAGGGTGTGCATGTTAAGTGTGTTAATTTTAATTTTTAAACCCAGACGTGTGTAGAGAAAAAAGAAAAAGTGTGATGTATAACTGTAAATAAATCTACAAATAACAGTAAATTAAACTGAATATAACATAAAATAAAGAGCTAAAGATGCATCAATCTAAACCCAAGGAGGCGGGCTTCCCAACAACTATTCTATGGGTGGGAAAAATCTCGTAAAAACACACAAAAATATCAAATGGATCTAAAGTCAGGAGGGACAATTATCTAAAGGTCAGATCCGCTAGAAATAGGTGCAGAAACTAGCAAAAAACTGAAGGGAAAGGTGTTGCAAATGAGGCGGCAAAAGGCTGCAACTTGAAGGGAAACAGAGGGGACCCTATAGGGCGACCAAAAAAAAATAAAAATAGGTATTTTGGATGGATGAATAACCAATATGAAATGGATCTGAAGGTACAGGATTAGATCTGAAAAATGGTTAAACACACTAAAATCTTAGACGACACGCTTCATCTAAACTCCTCCTAGAAAGGTGGAAGCATACTAAAGCCCAATGGGGCTATGTTCCTACTTCAACGAGTAAACCAGAGCAAGTACAGGTCCAAGATAGGTGGAGACGGTGGTCAGACAACCCTGAACAGTAGCCCAAAAAACCCAGAAAGATCACAGAAAAATTCCCACAAAAATTACAGGTCATAGTTTCTGACTTGTTTTCAATAGAGGTCACAGTTTAAGGCAGTTTTCTACATCTTGAAGGTTGAGGTCGCAGGTTTTGGCCCAAAAAGTGTGACCTGCACTTTTGGTACTCTCGGGAGTAGGTTTCAGAAAAAAAAAAGTGTCTTCTCAACTGCGGTTGATGTCTGTCACCTGCGCAATAGGCCCAAGAAAACACAAAAGTTAGAATTTTTTTTTTAGGGTTTTAAAGGTTAAAAAAAACATCAAGAAAAGAAAAAAATATGCTGAAGAAAAGCCCTAGGGTTTGAAGCAGCTGGTCATTCAAGGATATGAAAAATGACAGCCATCATAATCATAAACCCTTGTGGATTCTCCAATTTTTAGTGTGAATTCCAATCGTAAGCGTACGAAAAAACCTCACTTTAGTTGTGCGTAACAAACAACCCTAACATCAAATATGATTACCAATTTCTTTAGATCTTTAGTTAGTTGACCAAGACAAATGCTACAAAAATCCACATATATGCAGTTAAAGATATTAAGCAGTAAATAAAATCAAGAGTTGCTCCATGCATCCAATAGACAAGACAAGAATATTTTTAAGGAGTTTTTGTATTTATGACACCTGCCAACGGAACATAGAAAGATGTTACCAGTCCCCCTCAATGGGATGGGTACTTGTATGTTCTTAGCACTTTAGATCTAAAATCTCTCTCTCTTGATGGTGTAGAAAACCCAGACAAAAATGGAACTCAAAGGGAGCTCACAAACAAAAAAATAGAAAAATATGACAATGATGGAGGATCAAAGTCAGACGAAAAGTATAGATCCAGAGTGATCTTTAGGCAACAAAAGGTAGTGAATGAATGGAAAAAACCTTGTATTTATAACAAAATATTGAGTTAGTCTAGATATTGGTGCATAATTAAAATGTTATTAACCAAATCTAGATCCAACTTTTATGGAATATTTTATTATATTTGTTGGAGGGAAAAATAATTTGAATTTGGTCAAATCCCTTTATTTGTAAATAATAAATAAATAAATGATTTATTTATTATTTTGAGAGTGTGGTTGATTAATAATTAAATAAATACTGATTTATTCAATTATTTATAATTGATTTAGTCAAATTTAACAAGGAATATTATTTAAATAATGTTTAAATAATTATTCCTAGAAAATAATAAGATAAATAATGATTCATCTAACAATTTTCCTGTTTTGGGTTAAATATGACCAAGAATATTAATTAAACTATTGTTTAACTAATTATTCCTTGAGGAAAATCAAACAAATAAGGATTTATTCAATTATTCCTCATGGGGTTTCCTCTTTAGACCATAAAATACTTAATAAATTAAGGATTACTAAGTTATTTTTCATAGTGAAAGAAATTTTACTTAGGGTAAAATTGGTCTTACATGGTGTACTTTGGTCCATCTAATAGTAATAGGTTAGATGACCAAAAATTGGTGTAACATGACACGTAGGAATATGATCTTTGAAAGTAATGGTACTCAGGTTGGAGTACCTTTGGATCCTACAAAAGAAGAAAGATATACATAACCAATGTGCGCAGAAGACGATGTCGATCACATCTAAAAATTGACCACATGAGGATTGGATCAACCCAACTGCTGATGGGATGTTGAATTGGGATATGGATAGCTCATGCTTCTCTAATTTGGATGGGGAAATGGAAAACTAGAAGAATCTCCTTCATGATGTCTCTTCACTGGACTACCTCAGAGTCACTAAAAAACTACGATGCATATCCTACGAGGTACGAGAATTGCCCTATTTTGATGGTTCTAGTAATGTTGTTTTATTTTTGGAAGAAGTGGAAAAGGTTGTCCTGAAAGAGCGAAGGTTCTGGGAACTCGACCTTGCCATGCGCGCAACTCCATCACATTGGTGGGATACGCACAAAGGGAACTTTGAGGATTGAGAAGAATGCAGCAGAATGATGCGATTACACTTTGAGCAGCCCACTTCCCAATCAACTGAGCTATTTTGTGGTTAGGGTGATCTGCGCAAACATGTGGCTACATGGATGGGGCTCTGGGATAAGAAACCCATGGCAGAATGGGTTCACATGTTTATCCATGCATTGGTACCAGCCCCTACTGCTTGCTGCTTGGCATTTGGAGATGAAGTTGCATCGACGAACTCTTAATTGGTTTACAATGACTGAAAGATTTCTATTAACCTTCAGCATGGCTAGTGGATTAGAGGGACTGGACGAAGCCTTGCAGGATATAGAGGCAATTGTCTTTGATGATTCCCGACCTCAAATAGAATGTGTTGCACCAACATGGGAGGCACAGATGTAGGATATTTCCAACTACAAAAATCTTTCAGTGGAAGATAACGATGAAGATCCAAGAAATATTAATATCCCATAATCTAAGGGGGAGCGCGTAGTTGAAGGCCCCTTGTTAGGAACGATGGATGTGACTAAGCCCTTATAACTAAAGGAAGTCAACATTGGGATGGAGTAACAACCCAAATTTCCCAAAATAGGATATTATTAGGATGATGACATACTGGGAAAGGTTTCAGAGTTGTTGAGAGAATATCAAGACCTGTTTCCCACAAAGTTTTCTGAGTTACAAAATAATTGTAGGAGATTTTGGAGTTATGAAAATCACTCTGAAACCAGATGCGCACCCCATCAAGCAGTAACCATATTGGTTGAATCTAAAATATAATATAAATTAAAGGGAAATTTGGAGAAAATGGTTGTTGCAGGAATCATTGAGCACGTGGAATAGTCTGCATGGGTGAGCTTGATCATCGTTCAAGAAAAAAAACTAAGGGAGAAACAAGGATTTGTGTGGACCTGCACAAACTGAATGATGCATGTGTACATGATCCCTTCCCTACCCCATTTTCAGACGAGATATTGGAAAATTTTGGAGGAAAAGAGGCCTACTCTTTAACCAATGATTTTTAGGTTATCATCCAATCAGGATTGCGCCAAAATACCGAAGGAAGACAAATTTTGCAACAGAATAGGGGTCCTTCCAATACACAATCATTCCCTTTTCATTGAAAAATGCACCTGCTATATTCTCGTGCGTAGTAGTAGTTGTATTCAAGGAGTACATGCCCAAGTTTCTAGAGGTATACTTTGATGACTGGACTATGTTTTGATTGCTGAAGAAGCATGTGTCCAACCTATACATGATTCTCAATACTTGCAGGAAACATAAAATTTCTCTTAACTTAAAGGAGTGTATTTTATTTTTCCTTTTGAGATCTTTTTGGGGCATATTTTTTGTCAGCAAGGGTAGATGGTAGATCCATCCAATATTGCAGTTATTATTAATTTATAATTTCTTTCCAATATCAAACAACCGATCTCTATTCTGGGACACACAAGATATTATAGAAAATTCAGCTAGGGCTACGCTCTGATCATGACACCCATGGAAAAATTGCTAATGAAAGATGTGTCCTTTTGTTGCAATGAGAAATTCCAAAGGAGATTTGAGTCGCTCAAAGAAAACATGGTTATTGTGCCTATTTTAATATTCCCTGGTTGTTCCAAGGTCTTCCATGTGCACATTGATGCATCCACCATTCAACTTGGAGTTTTCTTAGCGCAACTAGGAAAAGGAGATATTGATCACCCTGTTGCCTTTGCAAGTAGGAATCTCTCTAGTGTAGAACGCAACTATTCAACCACAGATAGGGAAGGTTTGGCTATGTTCTATTCTCTAATGAAATATAGGCATTATATGCTAGGAGGGCACTTCAAGATGTTCACTGACCATTCTACTTTGAAGTCCCTGGTCAACAATCCTGTGTTGGGGGGAGATATTTGTTGGTGGTTGTTTCTATTCCAATAATATGATTTTGAAATAATTTTTAAGCCTGGTAGATTGAATGTTGGACATGATCACTTATCACACATTAAGAATGGGGAGGAACCGACCAGTCTGGAGGAAGGGTTACCTGGTGCGAAGCTCTTTTCCATTAAAGTGGTCAATCAACACTTTGCAGATATCATTCACTTTATGATTACTAGTAGTGCACCTCTTGAATATTTGGTGCTACAAAAGAAGGAGTTGGTTTCATGTACAACTAAATTTACATTGATTGTTGGTCAACTATACAATTTGGGAGCGGATGAAGTTTTAAGAAGGAATGTTTTAGAACATGAAAGACAAGACAAATTGGCTAAAGCTCATGGGGGAGTGGAAGGAGACCAATATGCAAGGAAGGCTACTACACAAAAGGTTCTGTGCACTATATTATTGTGGCCCACACTACATAGTGATGCACAAGCATATTGTCGAGCTTTTGATGCATGCCAAAGAACAGGGAAGCCATCACGTAGATATGAGATGTCATTGCAGCCACAGTTGGCTCTGTAAGCTTTTGATAAATGGGCCTCAGACTCTATTGACCTGTTAATCCTCCTCGAAAGAATACTGGCACGTGCTACATCATTACTACAATAGACTTTGTAACTTGATGGGTGAAAGCTAAGCCAGTAAAATATTGTACTACAAACACTACTGTGCAATTTAGTTTTGAAAATATCTTGACTAGATTTGGGTGCCCAAAGATATTGATGAGTGATCTGGGTACACATTTCATTAATGAGACCATTGAAGCTCTAACAGAGGAATTCTGTATAGATCACTAGAAGATTATTCCCTATCACTGTCAGGTAAATAGAGCAGTGGAGGCCTTTAACAAAATCCTAGAGATTGTGCTTACAAAGATCTGCAATGCAAACCAGAACAATTGGGACATGTGCATACCTTCTGTCTTATGGGCTTATCAAACCAGATGCAAGAATTTGACTGGTAAAACACCATTCAAGATGGTTTGTAGCCAAGAAGCTATCATTCCAATGCAATATATCATTCCAATCCTGTGCATCGCAACATTAACTAATATGGTTGAACCAGATATCATGGAGGAACATCGGTCACAACTGGTTGCATTAGAGGAGTATCATTTGATTGCTAACTTTCATTAGCAAGTACAGAAGGTGCGCAAGAAGGCCTGGCATGATAAACACATCTGGAAGAAGGCATTCAAGGAAGAATATCTGGTTTTATTGTAAAAGAGTTAGTTTTCATGCCACCCAAGAAAGTTCATAAATAATTTATTGGGGACGTATGTTGTGAAGGAAATAACTAATGGAGGTGCAATGCACTTGGCCATGTTGCACGGTGAGAGTCTCCCAAGGTACATTAATGGAAGCTGACTGAAGCCACATAGGGATGACCCTATGCCTACCAAATAACTATATGGCTGAAGAAATAGAACCCACTTGTATGTGCATTTCGTAGCGGGCCTACATAGGCAGGTGTGACATGAGCGCAAAGGTTGTGGATGGTGGGAAAAAATAGCCGTTGGAACAGTAACTCTGGGTGAAAAAGAAATTTTAGTGTTGGGTAGAGTGGGTTTTCTTAAATTAATGAGGAAATATTACGAGATTTTTTACCTTTTTTAAGGAGATAATGTGCCATTAATGAAGTTCTAACTTTTTTTAACATGGATTGCCTATAAAAGTAAGGAAATGGTTCACATTTTCTTCATTTATTGTTTGAGTGAATTGTGCCTTGAGATTATTAGTGTGCATTGTATGTCTGGCTGTGAGACCCCTGCATTCGACGTAATAAATCCTGATCTTATCTTCCAGCCCAAGATGACGTCCACCAACCCCGCTGCTAAGAGTGCACAGTCTGAGGAGAAATTTGTGCCAATCACGACATCTACTAACTGAGGCTCTGAAGAGGTCCATGAATTTATCCTCGAGGTCCAAGAAGTAGTATCAACACCTTCCAAGGGAAAGGGTAAGGTGACCAAGGGATTGTCATCAAAGTCACGGTCATTCCCCAGGTAGATTACATCCTCGCGTCAGGCGACAAAGGATAGAACCCCTATGGGTGACCCAAAAAACAGATATACGTCTATGACTGAGGATGCCACGCTCTTTTTCGAGCCCATATTGTGGCTCCCAAAGTATGTGAGGTTGCGCAGACCCTCTGTGAAATCACCAAAGGATTTGGATACGGTGCGCGATTGCATGCAGATGTCATTGATCCCTGAGGAAGTCACTTTGGAGGGGGAGATGTTTGGAAACATCCCATCTATTAAGTTCGATGATTATGTTCTGGCCAATGAGACTACCTTCCCGGAATTGGCGCCGTAGTACTACCTGGAGCGTATTTTGTATGGCGGAGTAGTAAAAGTAGAGCCCATGCCTTGGGCACGCGGGTAAAGCAATGCTGAGATTCTCAACTTCTTGAGGATTTCCCACTTTGGAAGGTACTCCATCACCAATGTCTATGTGCGCCAGCTGCTGACGTTGGTGCATGATGGGTGTTTTTGGATCTAGAACCAAATTCCAATTGATGCTGTGTTGATCCACTGGATCACTAGCCTACCAAATAAAGGGCCTCACCATATGGCGAACTATGTAAATATCCATGAGAAAAAGGTAGTCGCAAAAGTAAAAGTTGATTATAAGGTGGGACATGACACCAAGGGCTTCCTGGTGTAACATATTGAAGATCAAGAGGTGTGCCTTGAAACATAAGTGTTTGGCTGCAAAATGATGCACAAGTGCAAGCCTAAGGTGGTCTGTAATATTCCTAAATTAGCATGCAGCTAATAGGAATATTAATTTTTTCTTTTGTCATTTATATAGATGAATAAGTGGCTAGGGAGACCCATAAATATCTTTATTAGGAATAAAATCCCTCTTAATGTAAAAATGGATCATCTTCATAGCTGGATAAAGCACCCTCATGTGTGAACAGGGGCTAATGAATGTGGACAAGGTCAAGTTTGACCAAATCAACAACGATGGTATGGAGGGAATGGATCATAAATGAGATACAATGCAGTTCGAATGGGAGAAATTCTCCACAATAGTAGTGACTTTAATGAGTAGAACCCAAGGTGAGAAGGCTCACATTGTTTATAAGGAGTGCAAGGCAGCCATAGACGGTTATTTTTTTATTATTTATTTCGTGGTATGTATGACTTCTTGCACTCTCCAGCTGTTTAGCTGAGATTGTTGTGTTGTTTAGCATAGGGTGTTCTCGAGCAGGGATCCCACCTCTTCCCCAGAGGAGCTTGTAGGAAGAGTATTTCACTTACATTCCATGTTCCAGTTTCAAAAAATTCTTCAGTATTTAGCTACAACGCAGTGTCTATTCATAATTGTGTTGTGTTGCAATGGAGGGTTGGAAAACCTACTTTCTGAGCTAGTTTTTCAGTGGAGGAAGTATTCTTCCCATTGGGAGATCAGAAAAGAAGGTTCTTCATATCTTGGCACCAGGCTAGCCTAGTTCCATCATCTACAGTGCAGATTCCCTCTTTGACTGCGTTATTCTATTGAGCATTTGCAGTGGAGGTTTCAATGTTTGATTTGGAGGTTGATTTCTTCAGTGTTGGGATCACCATTTCACTTGAAGAATCTATTGGAGGAGTTCTATTCATTTATTTATCATTTTAGCCACATCCATCTAGTTATTTAGTTACAACTGATATTCAGCCCTAGGGCTGCATTCCGAAATTTTTGTATTTTGGGTATTCCCGAAAACCCTTTCTGGGTTGTCTTGGAAATGTGTTTGGGAGCATAGATATCTAGTCCCAACACATTTTGAGTCATATAATAGCATATCTACATTTTTATATCATTCCTGTAGAATTTCATGCCCTAAAACTGTGCTGTCATGGCTCATGGAATTTGTATATCAGTATTTCTCATGTATTAGCATATTTTCCCATTGGAAGCTTGTTTCCTATTGCTTGAGTGACTTGATCCTCAAGATCTTGTTCCTATTATTTGCTAATATGTTTAATAAGATGGTTGTAAATTTGTCTCATATAATGGTGTATTGATTTATTCACTGTTATTTCTAGTTTTATGGTCTATATTCCTATCGTTCCCGTTTGGGAATATTACAGTGGTATTAGAGCATAATCTTAGCTCAGCCTGTGGATCTTAGCCATTATGCTATCATGAGAATAAGAAGAAGGAGAAAGAGATTAGAATGATGGAAAGAATTATTTTTATCTCATCTCTTTTCAGATTTAAGAGGGACCTCACCAAGGAGGTCAAGCAAAGAAGAATGGAAAGAAACAATGAGACATCATTAGGGGTTCAAGACGAGGAAGGACCATGTACTTCCTATCAGCAGAAGAAAGAACCAGAATTGCATAGAGCTCCAAAGAAACATACTATGCCCTTTTATTTTCAATAAGAATACAAAAGGCATGGATATGGAGGAAACTTAGATCATGAGATTCTAAGTGAGTATCTTGCAGAATAAAAATCTCAAGAAAGAGCTTTCAAAGAGAATTTAACTCTTCCATAGTTCATTCAACTAAAAGAATAAAGAAGACCTTGTAGCAATAGATTTCTATTTTCTACATTTGATGGCTCATCCACATGAACAACAAGGGCTTGGGAAATGAAGTTGGATGCGTTTTTCCTACTATATCCAGTAGTAGAGAGAGAATTTGTTGAGATTGCAGCGCTACACCTAGAGGGTGAAGCACACATTTGGTGGCTTAGCCATTTGAGTCATGAAAAAGTGGCTACATATGCAGATTTTACTAAGAGGTTGTTCAAGAGGTTTGACAAGAAGAAATCAGAGGAGAAGAAACCTCCACCACCACCTACTGCAAGAGTACTTGCATAAACAGAAAGAACACTTGCACCTTTGTAAAGTGATATTGATCTCTTGGAATTTATAGTCCCATGCACTATTCAGGAGATGCATGAGGAGGAGGAGACTTATACCAGCGTTGGTGCAACTATAGAGGATCATCCATCATCATCAGTATTTGTGGAAGTCATGACACCAAAGGAAGGAACCCTTGTAGCAGTACAAAATGTTCCCAAAATTTACCAAGGTATGCACATATTTCCACTTCCTATTATTTCAGCACATCATATGGAGGATTGTGGGAACATTCCATTAGGGAAAATACATGACCTAGGGTCAAAGCACATTGCTGATTTGGAGCAGAAGACTATCACTACCTAGAGTACCCTTGATTTGTTCAAGGAGGAGATATACAGTCGTCCTGGTTATTGATTGTTGAGCTGCACACAAATATTGGGGTTGGAGTGTAGATTTTTGGAGGATAGGATGAGTATTGTCCTAAATAATCCAATGCAAAACTATATGTCCAGAACTGAGCATGATCATGAGATAGAAGATGCACCATTATGGAGATCAACAACGTTGTCATTGAGCAGCAGTGATGAGTTGGGGGACCAACCATTATTGGGGCATTCCAATGACCATTCTACATGTGTAGCAGGGGATACGCAGATGGTTGATTAGAGACATATTATCTTCCATTATTATGATGGATCTTTCTTGATGAGCACTTCATATCTTAATGAGAAGCTTCTGCCTTCAGTATACCTATATCCTTATGGGTTCAACATGGTCATTTATGAGTGGTCTTCATATGGATATCTCAAAGAGGCTGCACTTCAACATCCCATGAAGTGTAGAGATAGTGAATTGGATTGGGAGGGTATTCTCCATTGGAGAAATACCCACTGGGAGCATGATAGTAGACACTCACTATTGGTTGGATGGGTGATTCTGATGAGAAAGAGACTATAAATCCACTTGAGATCTATGACATAGGGCAGTAGGAGGCAAGGCTGCGCTGGCTACTCTTGAAAGAGTTTGGCCATCATGTAACATATCCTATCTTTGAGGGTGTGTTAGTAGCTAGGACTTTCCATGACATTTGCATTATATGGCAGCAAGGATTTTGGTTGCAGTGGGGTGATGTGAAAACATTTTTCTCAATCATCATGTTTGCACTCCATGGTATATATAATGGAGATGTGGGGAGGTAGCAAGAGCTATTATTTCTTTGGCTGCTCTTGCGAGAGTATGAGCTGATTTTCTCCCATACTTTGCATGATATTACAGGAGTAGATGTGGGCACAATCATGGTGCAAAGGGGCTACACCTTAGTGTTGGAAAATCAGAAGATGCACCCGCATAAGGAGATATCTCCCACTTATAGCAGCATCAAGGTGGATGACTTTGGGATATGGCATGTCAAAGAATGGAGTCATGGGGTGACAAGTGCTATAGGGTAAACTGCTTGGGTGGTTGGTTTTCGTATACCCCTCTCAGGGCTTTCCGGTGCCTGAGGCAGACAGTAAGATTAGCTATGCTGTTCACAAAGATGGCATGAGCATGTTCATATTAGCTTGAAATGACTTGAAGGAATACAATAGAGAATTACCTCTTTGACAGCTTTAGAATCCTTTGGAGAGCGCTACGCAGCAAAGCAAGAGTCCTTCTTCACTGGCTCCAAATCTGAGTCCTGCAATCAGTCAAAGCACCCGCGTAATTTCTAATATAACAAGTATTCTATCAATTAAATCAATAATAAACATCTAGATTATACACATCTAAGCCATTCATATCATACTAAGAAAATATTGAAACAACAATATAACATTAAGCATCGAATGGACAAAACGAACATAGTTCTATTGATTTTGAAAGAAGGAGGATTACAACCATCGGTTGTACCAAGCCCTCCGCAGTCTCCCAATCTCTCTTCTCTATCAAGTGAAGAAGTCCAAGCCAACAAGCTCTCTAGGAGCCTCTTTGACTCTTGGCCTTCACAATGTCACACTATTCTCTATTCCACAAGTATACAAGAACTTTTGAGGAATCCTTTGACCTTCAATTAAGAGCCTTCAACTCCTTCTTATAGGAGAGGGAGAAGGCCATTGTTGCCCTTCTCTTTCCACTAGTTTGGAATGGAAAAGGCTTAGATGTTTCCTTGATCTCCATGCTTTTGCCTCTCTTGGAGTTCAGTCTTCTATGGAAATGACCAATAATGAACTGGTGCTTCTGCAGTTTCCTTTGTGCACTGACTCCTTTGTGAGGGAAAGTCAGAGATTCAAATCTTTCTCCACGCTCTTTTCCCAATTCAAACTTAAAACATGGGTAACGCGTCCCTCCAGTGTAAACAGAGCGTTTCCCTAGCCACTAACGCGGCCAATGTATTGTTTGCCTGCGTTATAACGCTCTTGTTCTGTTCTATATATGCGTTACCCTGGCAGAAATAGGTTTAATTTAGGTCTTTGTACTTCTTCCATATTTGTCTTCCCCTCTGAGTTGATGAGGAGGTATTTTGACCTGTAACAGATGCCCCCTAAAGTGTGAGGTCAGAGATGAAGACGATGGCCGAAATACTTTATAATTTGTAGAGATAGAGAGATTGAAAGACTGAGGAAAACCTGAAACAACAACATATGTCAGAAAATATAGTATTTGCCTAGAGTCGGGCATGTCCCATGCTCAGTAGCTTTAAACAACATGATTTCTCTAGAATAGAGATATGAAGAATCTGTCCACCAATAGGCACAATGTGAAAGTGTCTATCATAACAGGATCAGGCTGAAGAAGCTGTCTCCATAAACAATATCGCAGCTTGGGGAAGGGAACACAACTTTAATGGTGTAGCCTTTTGCCCCAAGGTCTTGACCGCCGATTCACTTAAACTACATATTTCTCAACATGTGAATGAGGGAGTTGTCGTCGAACATGTGAGAAATCATCTGATTACCAGTCAATAATGAAAACTGTTAACAGACGCGAAGGTGGCCACCGATAATGATGATGGTCCCTAAGATGCCCAGTACAATCTAGCGAGTGTGAATAAAAGTAGTTGAAGTCGAACACTCGTAGAATCATTCGACCAAGAGCCAATGATGAAGACCCTTGATCAAACACAAGACTACCTGCCACTGATGTCTGCAAGTATCTGGGTACTGATGGGTTTCTGGATCAATTTCCTAGATAAGGTGTTGAAGTCGATAGGAAGTGATCTGTTGAAAGGTAGGCACTAAGGCGTCCTACATCAGTCAACACGAAACGGAAACCAACTGATTTTGTTTATGATTTGAGATAAGGAAGAGTAAATGGGAACGTCAGACGACAAATAATTTCTGGCATAATGAATGGTTTGGTTGATAACAGGAGTAGTAGATAGCGAGATCTGCTTGAACAATAGAAGGCACTCTAGCAGGGTACTAGGCAGCTGAAGCGTGTTGAACACCAAAGAGTGTGTTAGGATTTTACCGGTGCAGGGACACTGGGAAATGAAGGCTAATACTCATAGATGGTAAGGTTCGGCTAACTGCGAAAGAGTTTTCTGGGAAGTGCCATGTTCAAGAATTTTGCTGCCAAATCAACCTTTTTGAAAATGTAATAGAGGTAGTATCCATTTTTTCCAAATTTTTCCCCGTCTGATTAAGTTTAACAAGTCCAGACGAGTAAACTCGGTGAATTTTTCATGTTTAGAGAGTCTAAAAAATGTCAGGAAAGACAACTCTGTGCCCCATCTGATTAGGTTTAACGAGTCTAGATGAGCAAACTCGGTGAATTTTTCATGTTTAGAGAGTCTAAAAAATGTCAGGAAAGACAACTTTGTGCCCCATCTGATTAGGTTTAACGAGTCCAGATGAGCAAAATCGGTGAATTTTTCATGTTTAGAGAGTCTGAAAAATGTCATAAAAGACAACTCCATGTCCTGTCTGATTAGGTTTAACAAGTCCATACGAGAAAACTCGGTGAATTTTTCATGTTTAGGGAGTCTGAAAAATGTCGTAAAAGACGGCTCCATTGGGGTACCTTTGTCATGTCTTGATAACCGGGCACGGAAAAGGGGTAATAGTAAGCCCGAAACAGTTCATTTTCTGTAAGTTAGTCCATCGAATCCGGAAAAGTGTGAAATCTATGTTCAATGGACGTCTACCTCATTTTGTTATGAGTACGAGGAGACGAAGTAAACTCAATATTCTTTATGAAATTTTAACGAGTCCAACAAAGAAAACTCGGTACCTCCGTGAAATTTTAACGAGTCACGCGGAGAAAACTCAATATACTTTTTCTGTTTAAAGAGCTTTGAAAAAGAGGAAAAGAATGGCTCCTTGTTCTTTGTCTCAATAGTTTAACGAGTCTGACAAAGGTGACTTGGGATTTTTTCGGTTTTATGAGCGAGAAAAAGATTCCTAAAAAGAATGCTCAGTACTTCTCCATAGTTTTAACGAGCCTGAAGAAGAAAACTCTAGGTTTTTCGGATTAACGAGCAAGAAAGACCAAAAAAGAACGCTCGATGCCAACTTCGTGTAAGTTTAACGAGCCCGAAGAAGAGAACTCGAGGTTTTTCGGATTAACGAGCAAGAAAAATACCATAAAAAAAATGCTCGATAAAACATGAGTATGTCTGCACATAAATCTTGATCTCTTATTAGAATCATCAGTACCAAATCTCGAGAGTTGCGACATGCGTACAGCGAGGAATCACGACTTTGCCGACTGACGAAAGAGAGTCATGCCCCAGAATTTGCTATAAGAAGGTCAGAAGACATTCAGTTTCACTGTTTTGAGTGCTGTGAAGAAGCTCTGGAGTGCAAAAGGGGTGAAAATTTCAGCTGATGATTACAGTCAATCCGGGCAACAGTTTTCTATTCCACGAGATCCAGGTAAGAGCTAGAACCTCCTGTTATCATTTAATTGCCAATTTTTTAGTTTTTGCTGGTTCAAAATTAGGAAATTTTGAGGCCCTAGAAAAATATTTGCGCCTAACGCGGGTCAGGAGTACAACAGTCGCGTTAAACGCATAACCCGTGAGGGAAGTATGCGTTAGAACACTCTGTTTTGTATTATCTCCCGCGTTAGGCGCAACATGCTTTCTAACAATTCAATTTTTCCATTTTTGAAGTGGTCCAGGCAAATTTTAACCGGTTGGAAATGTTTCATTTGCAGGTGTTCAGCTGTTAATCATGAGTATCTGGCGAGAGAGAGAGCATGAGCGAGAAGAATGAGAGATGGTGACGGATGCGGCAAGTTTAATGGCTCTCCAGAGGTGCGGATTGCTTAAGTATTCCCATTTAGAACTGATGAGGGGTCAAGAGGACCTTCTGAGGTGGTTGATCCAGCATTGGGATGAGCGGCATCATGTCTTTCGGATTGGTGGCAACGAGCTCGCCATCGAAAAAGATGATGTTTACTTTTTGACCGGCTTGTCATGTCGTGGGGCGAGACCCAATTTGACGGGGTCCAGAGCTGACCCTCGTTCCACTACTGATTTGATCCATGCGCACTGCATACGTGGCACCCAGGCTGTGAGTAACCGGATACCTATTGCATAGGTGACTTTGAGACCCTTGCGGTCTATTCTATCGATGATTGTTCGCTTGGCAGGTGCCAAGAGTCAGCATGTGGCGACCAAGGCTCAGATGCTTTTAGCCTTGGATTGTATGTAGCCTCAGGTTTTCGACTGGTGTGACGGTGTGGTCCGTCGGGTCCGAGCAGAGCTTACTGCATGCAAGACCCGTACTCAAAGAGAGTTTGGGTACGGTACACTGATTGTTTCTTTCATACTGGAGCAGATACCACTGATGAGGCCCAGGATCCCTACAGCGCCATTGGGTCCACGCGAGCCGAGGCAGGCTCGGTGGGCCACTTTTCTTCCACGGACTGGAGAGGGTCCCGTCCGTCACTGTTTTGATGAGGGATTTTTTGATTGGCTGGACTCTCAGATCATCATGATTGAGGATTATCCCTATGCAGGGATGAACTTCACAGGCGATCCCGAGCTAGTCTTGCCCCCTGGCACCCAGTGGGGGCCCGATGGTAAGAAAAAATGATCAGTTGTTTTCAAAGAAGTTTTTTTTTTTTAGCTTTTGAATGTTTATGTAAAAAAAAATTGTTTTAGAAAGGGGTGAAAATTTAGTTTTGACATGAAACTTTTGCTTGCTTGACACAGATGTGGCACCTGTCCGTCCAGCTGGGGCCCCTCGCTATGCACGGCGAGGATTGCAGCTACCCGGGGCTGGCGCACCTGTAGAGGATGCGGAAGCCGGCGACGACGATGATACCCAAATTTTACATGAACTCTCCAGGAATTTGGAGGGTCTGAGCATGGGTATACCGCCGCTTCCTATGCGGGAGGTTCCAGTTCATCTGCAGCGGCATACTGTGGGTGTGCCGGAGAGATACCTGGTTCCTCTGAGGAGGATAGCTAGAGAAGTTGTATGCTATTATGAGCATCAGGCTTAGCTGGTGGAGTAGATGTATTAGTGTCAGAGCATGGCTTAGTGTAGCCAAATTTTGTAAAACACCCCAAGTTTTGGGAGATTTTTTCTTTTTGATGTTTACTGTGTACTGGACATGACATATATATATATATATATATATATATATATATATATATTTGGTGATTTTGTGTTTTTAAATTTTTATGCATTTTTTGATGTGATAAAAATATATGTACTCATGAGTAAATCTTTTACAATAAATGTGAAAAATACCAATCTAACACATAATTTGCCAAAGAATCAGCTAATGCATTAAATTCCCTAGGAACGTGCTCAAATGTGATTGTTTGAAATTGACGTTCTAAAAGTCGCACTCATAAAAAATAACGTAACAACACAGGGTGGTGGACACGGTAATGATTGTTTAGCTGCATAATGATGAGTTGGGAATCTAACCTAACCACTAAATCGGAGATGTCACGAGATGCCGCTTCCGTGAGGAGTTGGATCACTGACATGTACTCGGCCACATTGTTGGTGGCGTTACCCAGGAAGATCCCCCCGGAACCAAGAAGGTCCGACTCAGGAGTATAGAGAACCCAAGCAGCTGAAGCAATGTGTCTAGTGTGACGACTAGCACCGTCTGCATACCCGACGTATGATAATGAATGTGATGACATCTGTGCGAAAGAAAAAAGATTACATGAGAAAAACACCTTAAACCAAACAAATAATCCAGAAGCATCAAAATAAAAATAGGCAAAACTTATATACATAAAATTACAAAGCATATGCCTAGTGTGAAACTAGGCAAAATACTTCTTCAGATAGAGCCCGTTGCGGGGCTCCTCGAGTGGAATTCCATTACAGTCCTGTATTTCATAAGCTCCTTTCGAGAGGGCTTTAGTAACGATGTAAGGACCGAGCCACAATGGTTGGAGTGTTCCTGCCCCCAAGAGGTCGTGTTTTTTATCATAAAGTAGAACAAGATCGCCCTCTTGGAAAGAACGAGGCTTGACAGATTTGTCGTATTGAGCTTTAACTCGGCGCTGGTGAGCTTCAAGTGCTAGTGTAGCATCTCGAAGAGTTTCATCCAAATGATCGAGCGAGAGCAAGTGCTCTTCTGTGGCGGTGGTGCCAGGCAGGAGTTCAACCGCTAGTTTAAGCGATGGGATTTCACACTCAATCGGAAGTACTGCCTCCAGGCCGAAAGCAAGTTGGAAAGGTGTGATATTTGAAAAGCAATACTGAACATTTTCCATGATACCTGTCTTGACCGAGATATCAATGAGCAGAGTCTTGGAAAGATTACCCATGTTCCCTTCTTAATCGATAGTGTGGACAGTCGTATAAGAGGAGGGAACTATCTCAGGTTGGTCAAAAGACAGGATTTCAGTTTTTATCGCCTCCAAATCAATCGTCGAAGCGCGATGGTGGAACTCTCCCCAAGGTCGTTCTTATAATGACATGATCTCTCGAATAGCTTCGTCTGTAGGCCAGACTTCATTGAGGAGATCCTTAGAGAGAACTGTTATGGGAGAGAGGGTTGTACCTGTGGTCGAAACCATATCAGTGGAGGGTTCAGATGCGGTTTGGATGGCTTGGTAAGCCAACTCAACCGGCGAAAGCGGCATCTGATCTCCATAGGAATCAATATCTGAAGGTGTCGGGATGATCCATGGGTCGATAGAGCCATCCGAAGAGGTGGATATCATTGCAACCGTGTTTGGGATCTGCGGCGGCGGTAGAGGAAAACAACCCGGTAGGGAAGATGCCTCCAGAAGACCGATACTAATACTGACGTAAGAGTCAGGGACACCTCCTATTAGGGGTACAGAGCTACTTGGTAAAGTGGAATAATCATGGGTGCAGAAGGATAGCTGGTCGACCGTGACTATTTTCCCATCCAATGGAAATAGGATGAGTCGGAAGACCGAAGACACGATGGCGGTCATAGCATAAGACCAACTGCGACCGAGCAATATATTATAGTTGAGATGACGCTCTACGACTTTAACGTCCACGTTTACCGTTTTCCCACTCAGAGTGATGGGAAAGCTAGCAAGGTATCCTTTTGGTAGGAAAGTATGGCCATCGAAAGCTTTGAGAGAATTCGATGGCGGGGTTAGAGTAGGAGAACCTAAATTCAGCCAGCAAGCTTGTGACATAACGCAGGTCGAAGCGCCTTCGTCTATGACAGTGCGATGGATGGGTCTCCCTTTCGACACAACCTGCACCTAGAATGCGAGTTGATGCGAGAGGCAAGGTTTAGCCTTTTCCATATCAAATACTGCTAGCATGGAATCCTGGGGATCTATTCCACCAATAGCCGAAAGCAAGGCTTTCCTTTGTGCTGGACAGGTTTGTAATACTTCAAGTGCAGACATAGCTGACGGTGCCTGCGCCAAATCTTCTACAATATTGTAGTTTTGGGCTGCACGTGCAGAGGTATTATGAGTCGTGCGTCGAAGTGTCCCTTTGGGGGGACGAATTACAGGTTCAACAGTAGGCCTTTCGATATGTAAATCATTGGGCGGCGGCGGATTGGAACTAGTTCCCGGTTCCTGAGCATCTATTGTAGGAGTTCCATAAAGCTTGGCGCGAGTTTGAAGGTCAATACTCTCGATGCCATAAATGGCAGATGGTCCTTCGCCAGAAGGATACGAACCACCATTTCCCCGTTGATGGGGTTGTGGCGGATTGTCAACCATATGTTGATGTTGCTGCTGTTGATTGGGGAAAGGATTGTGAAGAACGGCAGGTGTTCTCCCAGAATCCTTGTTAGCAATAAAATCGGTGCATTCCTGCAACCGAGGACATTTGTATGTCAAGTGGTCCTCCGCACAGATTTTACAAGGAAATTTCATGGGTTTATCCTTTCCTTTGTCATTTCTAGCAGCATTTTTCTGATTAGCGTTATTCCGATTATCAGACTGCTCTTCCAAAGAAGATGTTTTCTTCTTATTCTTCTTATTCTTTCCGCTAGGTCTTTGTGAGGTTTGCACTGAATTTACCTCAGCGGAAGGGAGAGGAGTCGTTTGATGGGGGGCGGTGGCAGCCGAGGATGGCTGGGAGGTTTGCCCCCGAGACTGATTGGTGGCTACACCAGAGATCGTGCCAACGATACCATCGGCATGAGCTCCGGTTTTCTGAGTAGCCGGAGGGTTTGGGTTACCAGGGGCATGGGGAAGCAAATCGTAAAGCGTGCCGGATTGTGAATAGATTAAATCCAGGTGCTGGGCACGACGAATACATTGATCTTCTGTCACCGCACCAGAAAGGCCAATGTCTTTAGAGATATGGGGTAAAAGAGACTTGCAAAACCAATTGGCTAAGAGATGGTCCGGTATTGGCGCTTTGACAAGCCTCCTCCTACGTCTCCATTCATGAATATGGTCGGAGATGTGGGTGGCGGTGTCTTGGCACAGTGATGTTAACAATTCTGTTCCGGTTTCCACTCTAATTGGTAGTTGGAATTTCTTTAAGAACTCCGTCGCTAAAGCGCCAAACGTATTGATGGCGGCACGTGGTAATTCAATGTACCACTTGGCGGCATTGCCTGTAAGGGTGCGGGAAAACAGTCGAAGTTGGACACTATCATCTACCATGGAATTGGATATGGACCATAAATGGAAGGTAGTGATGTGTGCGGCGGGGTCGTCCCCATGCTTCCCGTCAAACTTCGGGATATTGGAAGGAATCTTATGCGGTATTGGAAGCCAAAGTGAGTTATGGTTGATGGGATCGTTCGTCAGCTTATGGATGTCGGGTATGTCCAAAGCTGCCAAGAAAGGAAATTGTGGGTTTTCCCCTGAGTCTAACCAAGGCAGTATGGGCTGACTACTTGGACCATAGGGTCCCCCCATCCATGTGTTACCAGAAGGGTAAGTGGGACTTTGATAAAAACCTCCCATAGGTGGAGGAGTAGGAACATATGGTTGCTATCCATAGGGCATAGTGTATTGAGGGGAAAATGGTCGGTTTCCCCCAGCGTAAAAGTGCCCTCCCACTCCAGATGGAGGTTGGGGTTGGTTAGTCCAAATGGATGCAATAGAGTTTCCCGGAGGCATACTAGTATTTGCATAATTTGGCAACTGTATAGATCCTACACCTATGTTTGAACCACTTAAGGGGATAGTATTTACAATGGGTTGTCCCATTTGTCCTAAGGATTGCATATGAAGAGAAATATTCCCTGCTACCTGTGTACTGATAACACTGCCCCCTGGTGTAGTGGCCAGGGGGTTTGAACTCAACAGAGGGTTCCAAATGAAAGGGTTGCTAAAGGGCACCGAAGTAGTCATGCTCGTGGGAGGAGCTACCGTGGTCCCCAACGTGATCACGGTAGGAGTAGCTGCCGAAGGGTTCAGTACACTACTGACAGTTGTGTTGACCATAGGGTTGGGGGTAGGCATATGTTGACTACTGGGGTTACCCAGTAACGACATAGAACTGACCACTGGTGGGGAGGATGATGGCGAACCAGGAATGGTTGCCATTGGTATCGACCCTGTGGATACCGGTGGAGAAATAGATGTTGGTGTTGGCGCAGACATATCTTGGCGCGGTGGAATCTGGATTATCACCGGTCCTAATGGATCAGTGAGCGGAGGATTGTAATTAGGTACAACGCCTTCAGTGAAAGGGTCCTCCGGGAGTTCCGGCTGATAAGGGTATATGTGGTAATACAGATTAGTCAGAGGAGACTGCTCTTCCGTAGAAGGCCCGGGTTTACCAAGGTTCAATCTTTCCTCTAGAGTGAGAGGAGGTAGACCTTGCTGTCGTCGAGACAGACGGCATGGGTCAGGGGACGCCACGGTGACCGGTTTAATTTTAACAAATTTTATTAAAATGTGATATATTATGAAGTCTCAAGTGACAGTAACCACACACTTACTAAAAAGCAAAGACTCTCTAAAATCAATCATCAAGCAGCCAGTATAGGGTGCCCTGTTTGAGTACTACCATTCACTGGTGATGAAATCCAGTCTCACAATAGCATACAGAGAGGGTTGGTCGAAAGTACAGTTACAGTTACTCTAGAGCTTCGCCCGAACCCTAGACGATAGGTGTAAGCACTCTCGTGAAGAGGAGTACCCTCCTAAATACTAAAGACAGAGTAGGTCCGTCTGTTTCAGGTACCAGGACAGCCCGTCCCAGTCACCTTGTGTAAGTCCCTAAGAGTATGGCCACTAAGGATACCTCAAATCACAGACATCATCAGGGGGGTCCACGGTCAAGGACAGTGTGCTATATGGGCAGAATACCTAGATCCCCGATCTAGTTTCGACATCCTCGAAGGGAACCCCAATATATAACACACCCATAGGATGCAGTCGAAGGAGGGCTACCTTCTAGTGCACCCAAGTGTTGTCTCGCGCTGAGCTCCGGTAAAGGAACGGTCCCAATAATGTGAGTGCAGCAGGATTTCACTCATTAATGACTCTAGTTTTCAAGTTTTGAAATCTTGGGTAGTTTTCTCACTTTCCTAACCCAAGATCCTAGCCTGAACTACTGTTTGTGTGAGCTCAAAAAAGATTTATTAGATTGATTTTATTATCGCTTTGTTTTTAGTGTACTTTGTTATTAGTCTTGCGGAGGGGGAATGGACGTATGAAGTATAGTGAGACTCTGACTCAATAAACCATGCAAAACATGCTCTAAATATTAACTTCAATGAAGAGTGTTTCTACAAGGAGAGGTTTCTTTATCAATCATCCATGCACCAACATGTAAATAACACAGCTCAACTTTTAAGATTCAGACTTCTATCTACCTCTTTTAACAGTTTGTGAACTAAACTTTCAGAATAAACTCAGCTAAATGCAAAAAAAAAAAAAAAAAAAATTCTCTTTTAAAAAGTAAATGTTTTGCACACTAACTAAATAAGAGAAACAAATAATCAATGCCAGCTTAGCATAAAAGCAAAGGGATTCAGTCAGTGAAAGGTACTGGTGGCCAAAAAACTCTACAGCTAAAACACAGTCACAGTAGTGAACAGCAGGGTTTTTGGCTGAGTAACGCTCTGTCTGTGAGAAAATACGGCATTATAACGCAATGTATTTAAGCCGAGACCACGTTATAATGCACTGGATAAACTGCATAGGTCGCGTTAACCAGGGAAAAGCTCTTCAGTTGGCCAGACAGGAACAAGATTGAACTCTGCAAGCGTTTGGTATGTCTACTGGGCATCAAAAAATGGTCAGAAGGATACTGAACAGAGGAGAGAAGAAATGAAGGGAAAAATAGTCCGGAAACTATGGGGACACTCCCCAGTGGAGTCGCCAATTCTGCTATAGGGTAAACTGCTTGGGTGGTTGGTTTTCGTATATCCCTCTCAGGGCTTTCCGGTGCCCGAGGCAGACAGTAAGATTAGCTATGTTGTTCACAAATATGGCATGAGCATGTTCATATTAGCTTGAAATGACTTGAAGGAATACAATAGAGAATTACCTCTTTGACAGCTTTAGAATCCTTTGGAGAGCGCTACGCAGCAAAGCAAGAGTCCTTCTTCACCGGCTCCAAATCTGAGTCCTGCAATCAGTCAAAGCACCCGCGTAATTTCTAATATAGCAAGTATTCTATCAATTAAATCAATAATAAACATCTAGATTATACACATCTGAGCCATTCATATCATACTAAGCAAATATTGAAGCAACAATATAACATTAAGCATCGAATGGACAAAACGAACATAGTTCTATTGATTTTGAAAGAAGGAGGATTACAACCATCGGTTGTACCAAGCCCTCCTCGGTCTCCCAATCTCTCTTCTCTATCAAGTGAAGAAGTCCAAGCCAACAAGCTCTCTAGGAGCCTCTTTGACCCTTGGCCTTCACAATGTCACACTATTCTCTATTCCACAAGTATACAAGAACTTTTGAGCAATCCTTCGACCTCCAATTAAGAGCCTTCAGCTCCTTCTTATAGGAGAGGGAGAAGGCCATTGTTGCCCTTCTCTTTCCACTAGTTTGGAATGGAAAATGCTTAGATGTTTCCTTGATCTCCATGCTTTTGCCTCTCTTGGAGTTCAGTCTTCTATGGCAATGACCAATAATGAACTGGTGCTTCTGCAGTTTCCTTTGTGCACTGACTCCTTTGTGAGGGAAAGTCGGAGATTCAAATCTTTCTCCAAGCTCTTTTCCCAATTCAAACTTAACACACGGGTAACGCGTCCCTCCAGTGTAAACAGAGCGTTGCCCTAGCCACTAACGCGGCCAATGTATTGCTTGCCTGCGTTATAATGCTCTTGTTCTGTTCTATATATGCGTTACCCTGGCAGAAATAGGTTTAATTTAGGTCTTTGTACTTCTTCCATATTTGTCTTCCCCTCTGAGCTGATGAGGAGGTATTTTGACGTGTAACAATAAGAGCCTTATCACTAAGGCCAACAAAGCTATCACTTGGGAGTATGCATCTATTGATGGAGTGTTCCAAGGAAGTATGTATCACTTTATATTTCAAACCATTTTATCATGGGAGGGCTCATCCATGGACCTCATATTTTTCATAATCACATTACATGGTAAGAATGGTATGTTTGTACATATTGTGCATCTAACAAAATGTTTTCATTCTCTTGCCATATATGTACAATGCATTGCTCCGCAAGAGGGCAAGTTCCTATTTTTGCTACATGGTATTTCTAAGACCAATATCAGTGATGAAGGAAGCCCTTCCTTGGATGGCTTTGGGCATGTGTTGTACTATTATTTTTATGCTCAACTGATATATAATACCATTTACTACTTCTTAGTAGATGAGAAAACATGTACAGCTAGAAAATTGATGGAGGACAACTTGCCACATGATGTTTTAAAGCAACAATTAGAAAAACTGCACTGTATCCATTGGAGAAACCATTGGTACCATCCAGCATTACACATAAAACTCAACATATTTCTGAATTGGATGCCATATGGAGATGATGTTCTATTCACTTTGTATGAGATGGCTTTGGCTAGCAAGGTTCTTGATACTAGAGGAGGGGTCTTTGAAGATCCAGTTGTCCCTTTGTCTCTTAAGGGAAATACTATTATCGCCCAAATTCAGCAGCAGCTATACACTTTCCATAAGTGGAGAGAAAGATAACATATGGTAAGCCAATTTGTCTATCATGTTCAATTATGCATCCCACCTACATTGCAGGAGCCAAAGGTGGAGGAGTTTTTCCATGAGTTACCATTTTGGATGGTGACTCATTTTGTGTGGATGATAGCTTGGGGATGGGATATTCACATGGGAATGATGATTCCCAATATATTTTAGAATATGTGCCTCAAGAAGGCATCTTGACAGAATATTTTTGCCTCCATGGGTATTCCACTTTTTCATGATGATAGCTATTTTGGATTATCACCAAAAGCTAACTTGCATACTCGGGAGGAGAAACTTGGAGATTTATTGATGAGACAAAATCTTGTTCATTAGAGGAGCTTATCATATGAGGATTTTACATGAGGAGGAGAGGAGGCTCTTTAGTTCTATCCTTGCAGTTGCTTGAGGACAAGCAACATTTGAGAGGGGAGGACTGTAATATTCCTAAATTAGCATGTAGCTAATAGGAATATTAATTTTTTTCTTTTTTCATTTAGATAGATGAATAAGTGGGTAGGGAGACCTATAAATATATTTATTAGGAATAAAATCCATCTTAATGTGAAAAGGGATCATCTTCATAGCTGGATAAATCACCCTCATGTGTGAACAGGGGCTAATGCATGTGGACAAGGTCAAGTTTGACCAAATCAACATCGCTGGTATGGAGGGAATGGATCATCAATCAGAGACAGCGCAGTGTGAATGGGAGAAAGTCTCCATGACAGTAGTGACTTTAATGAGTGGGACCCAAGGTGATAAAGCTCACATTTTTTATAAGGAGGGAAAGGCAGCCATAGATGGTTATGTTTTGATTATTGATTTCGTGGTCTGTATGACTTCTGGCACTCTCAAGCTGTTTAGCTAATATTTATGTGTTGTTTAGCACAGGGTGTTCTCGAGAAGGGATCCCACCTCTTCCCTAGAGGAGCTTATAGGAAGAGTATTTCAATACCATTCCACTTTTAGGTTTCAAACCAAGCTTTAGTCTTCAGCTACAATGCAGTGTCTATTCAGAATTGTGTTGTGTTGTAGGGTGTTGTAGTGGAGGGTTGGAAAACCCACTTTCTGAGCTAGTTTTTGAGTGGAGGAAGTATTCTTCCAGTTGGGAGATCAACAAAGGAGTTTCTTGAGCTTCCTTTCATATCTTGGAACCAGGCTAGCCTAGTTCCATCATCTATAGCATAGATTCCCTTTTTTATTGCGTTATTCTAGTGAGCATTTTTAGTGGAGGTTTCAGTGCTTAATTTGGAGGGTGAGATCTTCAATGTTGGGATCACCCTTTCACTTGTAGGATATATTGGAGGAGTTATATTCATTTATTTATCATTTTAGCCAGCTCCATCCAGTTATTTAGCTGCTGCTCCTATTCAGCCCTAGGGATGCATTTCGACATTTTTGTATTTTGGGTATTCTCGAAAACCCTTTCTAGGTTGTCTTGGAAATTTGTTTGGGAGAATATGTCTCTAGCCCCAACACCTTTTGAGTCATACAACAACATATCTACATTTTTATATCATTCCTGTAGCATTTCATGCCCTAAAATTGTGCTGCCATGGCTCATGGCATTTGTATAGCAATATTTCTCATGTATTTGTTGATCAACGGTTGTCATTGATGTCAACCCAAGCAGCACCAGGGGCTACCCCGATCTTGCATGGTAATTTTGACCTACAAAAATACTATATTCTAGGTCAATAATGCTTTTTATGGTTTCTACTTGTCAAGATGTTTCCATTGATATATGGTGTTAGTCATTAGTATTTTTCACTATCTTTAGATGACTATAGGATGTTTATAGATTTATGAAAACAACATTCCTTGATTATCTTGAGTTTCAGAAATCTCACTACCTTCATTATCGTTATAAAACTATTTTCACTATTTATCAAGTTTGCAATCTCAAAGTCACCCTGTTGCTCCCAAAAAACTCTGTATGGGCTTTTACCTATCATGTTTAGCCTCCTTTCATGACTATAACCTCATTTCCTTATTTCCCCCTTCTCACTGAACTCCACCTTCCCTCTAGGGTTTTCCTATTACAGACTCATTTCCCATGTTCCCCAGGTTCCTCAAGCATTGATGGTCTCAAAACTGTCTCTGTAGGCTCTTTAGATAAGTCAAGTACATTGGATTTTGGATCTTCAATACAACACCTTTGACAATACTCTGTTTTCACTTGACAAACCTCCAGGTCCAAATTCAGTCAAAATCAGGTTGAAGGACCCTCTCACTAGGTCATTAGGGTTTTTACATGTTTTAAGGTCATCATTGGATGATTCAGGCACTTCTTTTCATTTACTAGAATCTGTCTCAGATATAATTGAATGTCAAGACATAGTTATTCAAGAAGGACCTAAAAGTTTCCAAAGAGGTTTGTCTTATCAGCTCAAAACCTACAAGTGAGAGAAATGCAAAGATTTTAGCACTTCTGCAGGAGTGTTAAAGGATTTATCAGCAAAAGGCACTAATGAGGTAGACTATCTACTCCTGAATGAAGACAACTTACAACAAAGGAAAGGGAAACACTTAGTCTTGTAGAGAACTAAGGTTTTATACACTTGATAGTCTATTTGAGTGCCAAAATAGTGATCCCTTACAGAAAATGACATGGAGGAAGCACACAAGGCCAAACATGAAGAAAGTCTATTAGAATAGATTGAAGAAATATGGAAAAAGGTGAGGTGAACTGGATAGAAATGAATGAACTTGAAAGGGATATAGATAACTTAGAAGACAACATTGATTATCGCTGTAAAGCACTCCAGATACCTAGGGTTTTGAAGAAAGTGGCCAGAGAAGGTGAAAAGATAAGCTGAACTCCATGATGGAAACAAGAGAAGATTTTGGAGATGCTGTCATGTAATCATCCTAAAGGTGTCAAAATAAACATGTCAAGTCTCAAAGATCAAAATAAAAGAAAATTTCATGACTCCAGCAACCTACAAGCAAAAAGGTGTAAAGAATATCAGTGAAAAAGACAAAAAGGGTTTCAAACATTAGAAAGTGGGTTTTAATTATCAAATCAAATTCCCAAGTCTATAAAAACACATTTTTCACTTAAAGATAATCATTGTTGCATTTCAAAGGATCTAGAGCACTCAAGAGAAAGGAATTTGTGAGTTTTCCAAGAAAAATTGGGAAATTTTTTTTGGTGATGCACGCCTGGGAGAAGGCATTGTGCCCTTCGCATTTTTTCCCCTTTCATTTTCTAAAGGCACTGCATGCTTGGAAGTAGGCACTAGCTCCTTGACAGAGCACTGTGCTCTTGCCTGACAGGCTCTATGCTAAAAACTCTTGGTGCTGCACGCTCAGCCTTGGTGTTGTGCCCTCAGCATTGGCACTGCGCTGTTGGGAAGAAAGGGTTTATAAGCCCTCCAACCACTCAAATCACTCCAAATTGCTTCCAAGATCTTGTCAAAGGTCTTGCAAGAAAATATTAAGGGTAAGTACCTGACATACACCTATCTTCAAGCAATTTTTGTGTTTTCTTAATCAATGAAAATGGAACCCTAAAAGAAAAACCTAAGATTTAGATTGAAATCCCTATTTCTTTCCTATTCTTCATCCTCCTTGAAAAAAAAAGTCATAGACAGGGGAAATTACACTATTTGAGAGCTGCCATTGATCTTTCTTGACACAATAGAAATTCCCTTCATTCTCACTCATTCCATTCATTTGAAAAACTGTCGTTTCACACCCTCCTCTCATCTCATTTCACAACAGCTCTAGGGTTTCTAAAAAAAAAGTTTTCAACATGTCAGAGGGTGAAGACAGTGGTGGTGAGGCCCAAATGACAAGGAGGCATGATCATAAAGGATGAAAGATAAACATATTTGAACCCCTCAATACAAGAGAGCTCATGGCATCTCCTCTTATTGTTTCATGTTTCAAACATGTAGGTTGCTTTGAATTTTGTGAAAAGGTTCGGAAATTACAAAATCACCCTGAAATAACAAGACATTTCATTATCAATTTGCATTACAAACAAGTTAATCTTGCTGGGGTGACATTTGACTTGTCTACATATTCCATTTCCAATCCTATAGGAATACCAACTGTGGGGGAAAATTTGTTCAAGAAATAAAACCTAGACATGAGTTACTTTAAGCCATATCTAAAGCCTAGGTATAAAGACCACCACAAATCCATATTTCCTTTTTCTCATCTTCTTGATAGATATGCACCTATGATGAGAATAATCATGTAGTATTTCACATGTGAGGGAAGGTTCTCCCGCCTCTACTCATACCACATCAAGCTTCTTATGTACTTTACTAGAGTGAGGATGCTGCATATACCATATTATCTTTACCAAATCATTGACAAAATGGCCTACATAGTGCAAAAGAGAGATTATCCTCATCATATGAAAAGCCTATTCCATCACTCACTTATCAAGATGGTGGTTATGAAGCAACTACAACAGAAAGGCATTCCATGGGAGACCTTAATTACCAATGAGGTGTTCACTATTCCACAAGGCCATCATAAGCAAGATATACCTTCCTCATCTCATCCTCCCATTCCTATTTATCCTTCACTTCCTGTTGTTCACACATCTCAACTCACTCACATTCCTTCACCTCATGATGATCCTCCTTCATCACCTTCCCAGAGCCCTTCACCCTCATATCATGATGACACAACATCAAACAATGATGAGAATAGTGAGACAAATGACACTGAGATGATTAGCATTGAGCCACTTCCTTTGACCTACCAAAGAGGCTATAGTCACGTGTTTTCTACCCTTAAGAGGCAAGGGGACATGCCTTCTACATTAACAAAACAGCTTGACAAAGGTAAGGAAAAGGTCATTGTTGAAGAGGAAGACAAGAATGAAACTGAGCAAAAGTTTCAGCTAATTCACCTTGACACTAAGGATGAGGATGAGAAGAGGATCACAAATATGTTGCTCAAGAGAAAATATGCCAATATTAGTGAAATTCAATCTAATATCGGTAGGGCCAAAAATGTGATTCACTATTATGAGCTTCAAAACCAACAGTTGGAAACAAGGCAGGCCATCATTGAGGTCGGAGCTATCAAAGCTCGGAAAGAGGCCAGGAAGGCCAAGGCTATGCTATATGAGGCATTGGGTACTTTTGATGACGATGAAGATGAGAAAGAACAACTTCCTAGGAAGAGGCCAAGGACAATTGGGTTGAAGAGGGACTTAGCCCGGGAAAGAGAGAAAGAGATAGAGTTGGCAGAGTAGCTCACTCAAAGTGAGCTACTTGCCAAGGAAATAAAATATGATGGAGAATCTTGGCTAGAAAGAGCCAATGTAAACCTAGAGGGTCAACTTGAGAAGGCAAAAAAATAAATTGACCTGTAGAAGAGGATGGCAAGACATTATGCCACGAGGAATAGAATTGCAAGGGCCAAGCTCAAAAGAGCCCTTGCAAAGATTCAAGCACAAAATGAAGCAAAGGAGAAGGAGAAACTGGATATCCTTGCTGATGTATCCCTCCAAGTATCCAAATCATGATCAGCAAGGTAAATTCCAAATTTTGGCACTTGGTGCAAGTTTTTTATTTTTGATTGTTTGGCCAACAGAAAAAAGGGCCAAACACGCAGTGCCACTGTCTCTGCGCTATTTTTTGAGGCACTCAAATGAAAAATGGATTACATATTCATGACACTAATGGAAATTACATCATCCACAAAAAATTTCAGGTCATTTAGAGCAAAAATGTCCCCTCAAAAGGGCCAAAAACCACCTAAAAACACCTTTCTGCCCTCTTTTTAGCAGTGGCGCTATAAAATTAGTAGTATTGGTATAATTGATTTTTATCTAGGAAAATGGACACTAATCTAGAAACTAAAGGTATATTTGGAAACTAGACAGGACAGGCTTTCCAATGAGCTATCATGGAGCTCATTTGGACACAGAGAAGGCCTCCAAAACTCAGCTGCAAAAAGGAAAATTTCCCCGATTTGATGTTGCACCCTTAGCTAGTGGCATTGCGCCCTTGCTAGAAAGTTAGCAAAAGACACAAGAAGTTATTGAAAAAAGATATTTTGAAGGCTTTAAGGACAAATATCCCTAAAATTAGCTGAGGAGTCATGTTTGAAGTTATTTTTGTCATGAATGAGTTTGGATATTTTTGCCTTGGGACTTGCATGGTCTCAAAGGTCAAAGTGCCTTAAATGTGTAATAAATGAAATTTTGAAACCCTATTTAGGGTTTGCTTCATAATTTGGTAGTTAAATACTGCATGTAATCTTCATAATATTGTTGGTTGATTGTTGAGCTTAATATCATAGACTTGGAGTTGTGAAGAAATTGGCTTTGAAGTTTTGTGAATGTTTTGATTTAAATGGTGATGGAGAAAGCACATTCACAGGATTCATGAACCTGGTTAATGGAAATTTTGTTATAATTTATTACTTTTCTTCTTATTTTTTCCATTTTGTGCATCTTTCCCTTATGACAGAGTATAAAATTTAGATTAAGATATGTTGTTGAGAGGCACCTTAATTCTCTCTACCTTCTCTTGTTTCTATGTTTTCCTCTGCTATGTGTGATTAGAGAATTATTAATTTCTCTCTAGTTCCACTCAGCTTGTTTTCCTTGAAAATGATTTAATGGAGTTAAGCCAAAGAATTTTATGGTATTCCCTGTCCTTTGGTGTAGCTTAAAACATTTTTTTTAAGGCCTTTTCTTTGAAGTTTACTAATTAGGGTTTGGCTGAAGAATTTTATGGTTTTCCCTGTCCTTTAATCCATCTTGAATAGTCACTTTGAAGGTATTTTATAGTTTAATTAAGGAATTTAGGAGTTTCTTGCCCTTTAATCATTACTTATGTGTTATCTTGAATTTTTTATTTCTCTGAATGAAAATAACTAGAGAATTTAGGAGTTCCATGCTCTCTAGGGTTTGCTAGATTTTTGTTTTAATTATTTCTTGATGAAATTAGGTCAAAGAAGTTTATGGTGCACCCTATCCTTTTATTCTTTCTTAAGAATAGTGATCTTTAAAGCCCTTCTTGTTATAGTATATGTTAAAGTATTCTTGATTTCCCTTTAAACCTACTATGTTCACAATTTAATGTTCATTTCACATCCACCCAAGCTATTAAGATCCATTTGGCTTTATTAACTTAACCTATGAAACACCCTTGATCTATTTTTATACTTTTTAAGCCTTTCACAGACCCCATAGCCCAATCGTTTGAATTTCTCTTACTCTATCTATTCTTATTGACAAGCAACCCAACCAAACAAAACAAAACAAACAAACCCTATCAATTTAACTAGACTAAAATCAGCACCCTAAATCAAACAAGTCATATATTTTATACAAATTTAGAGAGATCCCTCTCTGCGTCCAGGAAGGCTAGGTCCTAGACTCCAAACTTGGTTTGATGTTATCCTTGTCTATGTGGTCATTGTCAATTTTCTAAATTATATGGACCTAACATAATGGTGATCACGGTGGGACTGAGTAAGTAACAACTTAAATATTCCTTAAAAACTCAAAAAACCCATGTCAAACTTAGATTAATCAAGTGTTAGCCAAGAATGATATCTGGTTTATTTTCCATACTAGCATAATGTTGAACATACTGGAGATCACTCACTAAAATCTTAGTGTTGCATAAAGAACTCAGAAAACCAAAAAATATCTCTAGATTGGTATCCAATTGTTGATGGTGGGCAACAAACAAATCTTCAAAACAATTAGCATCATCCACTTTAGGAATCCACTGCCTTACAGTAGACCTAGTGACTCCAATGTTTCTCATAGACTCCTCTGGGAATGCACTAATCAATCCTGATAGAAGGAAACCCAGTCACATGCTGTGTTGAATTCAGTCCTTTTATAGATTGGTTTCGTTTTCAAAAATCTTATAAACTTTCAGCCTCTCTGTGTTATGGGTCTAAAATCTGGCTTCGCAAAGAATCAACACCAGATATCACCCTAACCCAAACACTCTTGATATAGTTGATAACCCAAAAAGAATCTTAAGAAGAACTTCTAGGACTGAAGATTCAAATACTTCCAGACCAATTCACAAAGAAAGTTCTTTTCCTGAAAACCTCACATCCTTACAAGATACCCAATTTTACTTACACCATAAAATAAACCTATTCAGAACTAAGTCTCAAAATTGGATAGACTAGACAAAACTTGAGCCTAAAAACTTATAGCAGAGTCCTAGTAGAGAAGCCTCTCCTTCCACTCCTCTTGATTTTCAGCTTCTCCAACACTTTGACTCGTTTCAATCCAATTTGACTCAATCTCAGTTAGTTGGTACAGGTACATATGATACCCCCACTCATAGATCCACAGTGCAAACCACTCCATTTCATCCTCCACCCCCACTCATAAACCCTCCTCTTGTAAATCCTCCTTGCATTCCATTACCTCCCATCATGGCATCATGGTATGCCCCCTTGGTACTACCACAACCTTTACTTCCTACGCCTCAAGACTACCAATCTAAAATCCCTCACTTTAATCGGGCTGATTTTACCACTGCCTAATAGCATGTAGACAAGATGAATGATGCATTTGACTACCAAGAAATAGAAGAGGAGACCATAAAAATGAGAATATTTTCCCAAAGCTTAGGAGGAGAAGTAAAGTAATGGTTCAAAAACTTAACTCCGAATAGCATTCATGATCTCCCTTCCCTTTATCAAACATTAATAAACAAGTGGGAGAATAAGAAAAATCCTCTTCAAATTCTATCAGAGGATGATAACCTCAAAATAAATACTGGAGAGAGTGTCCAAGACTAATGCACTAGGTTCAATAGTGTATACAATGCACTCCCTCCCCACATGAAACCCCCACAAGTCCTAGCCTTAGTAAAATTTCCAGATGGATTTGACCTAGACATGTCTTATCAATTAAGAGAAAGGGATCCCCTTGCCTTAGAATACATGCAAAGGGGAGCAGTAAGTTTAGAATCCAACCTAATTGCTAAAAGGGCTAGATTGAGAGCAGAGAATAATCTTACATACAAAGAAGAAACTATGGCCTCCACATCTAATGCTAAAATTGACAACCTAGTTAGGACAATGGAAAGGATGATGGAGAGAATCAACTTGAATGAAATAGCACCTCCTAAAACCAAACAAACCCTTAAAACAAAAATAGAAACCAAAAATTCATAAGGGACCCACCTCAAATAAGACAAAGAGAAAATGACTAGCAAATCAAACCTCCTTTCCAAGAAAAATATGTAGATGAAGAGGAGAGAGAGATTGAGGAACCAGAAGAAAATCATGTCAATCTAATGGACACCAATAATGGGGATGATGTTTTTCTCACAGAAGAAGAAAAAGGTATTTTTTCCTCAAGCCAAACTAAAAGAACATATGAGGATTCTGAAGAATACAAACTAGGGTTTGAAATGATATCATGGAGGTTCATAGGCAGTATGACCTCAGGATTAGGAAAAAATAAGACATCCCTAAGAGGAACAAACCAGAAATTTCTTCTAAAAAGACCCCTGAAGACACTCCCAAAAAGACAACAGAAAATACCAACATAATGGCTAAAAATCCTAATCAAAGCAAAAGAAAAATTAGCCAACATGATGGTGACCGAAGTTGCCTTAGTACATCAACTAGTGGCCCTAAAAAAACTGCTTTAAATGAGGTCCCAAACAAAAATCAGCAAGCTAAAGTTGCTGAAAATACCATGTATGATAAAACTGATGTAAATATACCAAGAACACAAACACCACTCAGTATTGAGGGAAAAATTGCCAAAATCAAAATAGCCATACCCCTTACTGAACTAGTGACTCAAGATGTATATAGATCTCAAGTTTTAAGGGCTTTAAACATAGGAAATGACACCGATACTCTAAATCTAACTGATGACAAGCCACAACTATTGTTTGGACGAGAGGTAGAAGGAAAGTTCCAAGAGGGAGTTGTCCCTCCATTCTATGTCATTTTGAACATTCATGACAAAATATTACACAATGTTATGCTAGACTCTAGTGCTTCACACAACCTCAGGCCAAAGGTAGTGATGGAGAGATTAGGCCTCGAAATAAACAAACCATAAAAACAATTGTACTCTTTTGATTCAAGTAGAGTTAAATGCCTAGGCCTGATCAAGAATTTGTGTGTCAATCTGGCACAAATACCAGCTAAGAGCCTAGTCATGGACATTGTAGTGGCTGACATTCCCTGAAAGTATGGCATGATTTTATCTAGATCATGGGGAGCCAAACTCCAAGGAAACCTCCAAATGGACATGACATATGCTACCATTTTAGTCTTTAACCAAACAATAAGACTGTACAGAGAATCTCACATGAAATACATGGTAAGCAGCCAAGATAGGCCAAACAACACCGCTCTTTATTCTATCCATTCAGACTTTGAATAATTTATCTTGCACAATGAAGATGACATTAATGAAAAAGCAAATGAAAAAGAGGAAGAGTAAGACCTATCATAACAGTCAAACCGAACAAAAAATGAAGAACATGACAACCGAAACCCTAGCAGCCATGAACCACAACATAATGGTGAATCTGAACTTGAAACACTTTGGAACATGAGCTTTGATGGCTCTTGTGGCAAAGCTGGTTCAGGAGTAGGTGTTTTGATACACAACACCTATGAAGGTCACTCTTACAAGATGGATTTTCAATGTACAAATAATATTACAGAGTATGAAGCTCTTCTCTTAAGATTACAATGGCTTAAAAACATAGGAGCTAATAGGATTTATGTTCAAGGAGATTCTGAGTTAATCAGTAGGAAAATCAAAGGAGAATATTCAACCAAGAATCCTAGGCTAAGAGAATATAGAAATGCTTCCTTAGACCTCCTCAAAACATTTGAAAAATATGAACTTACCTCAGTTCCAAGAACTCAAAACAACCTTGCAAATGAACTAGCCTTTGTCTCCATCACTTGCCAACTGCCTCATGCCAATGAACAATACACGGTAAAGGTCAAAAGCAGGCCTATAGTACCTGATAACATAGATTATTTGCAAGTGTTTGAAGGTGAAAAACACATTAAAGACTTCCTACAATCCAAAAATGAATTTGAGATGCCAAAATCAGACTTAGACCATCAATAAGACTGCTCTGCTAAAGAACAAACACACAAAACAGAGTTGCCTTATACTGCTGATATAAATCTTCCAGAACATCATCTTGAGGTAGAATTGTTTGAAGACTTAGACAAAAGAGACCTTGAGATATTGCAATGCAAAGATAACTTATTTCCAAGAGGACTTGCCCCCTTAGAAGAGTTGTTTTGATTTCAATGATGTTTCTAAGAAGCCTAAAATGGAATCCGCTAAAACAAATGTAGAGGAATGCAACATAGGCAGTGAAGAAGAACCTAAAATGATAAAGTTGTCCAAAACATTGCCACCCCTTATAATATAGAAATACATTGAGTTATTCAAAGAGTTTAAGGGTGTGTTTGCATGGGGCTATGAGGACTTGAAGTCCTATGACACAAACATCATTCAACACAAGATTCCTCCCAAGGAAAACCAGAAACCATTCAAGCAGAAATTGTGTAGGATAAACACTGTCCTTATGCCTCTAGTTGAGAAAGAAATAAAAAATATGTATGATGTTGGAATAATAGTCCCACTCAGGTACTCGGAATGGGTCTCAAACCTTGTGTCAGTGAGGAAGAAAACATGGGAAATTAGGTTGTGCATAGAGTTTAGAAATTTGAATATAGCCTCCCTGAAAGACAACTACACTTTACCTAAGATGGATCATATATTGAAAAGGGTAGTGGGTTCCCAAAGAATATCATTACTTGATGTTTCTTCAGGATATAATCAGGTGCTAGTACTTCCAAGTGATCAACACAAAACAACCTTCACTATACCCTGGGGCACCTTCATGTACATTAAAATTCCTTTTGGGTTAATGAATGTCGGGGCCACTTTTCAAAGAGCCATGGACATTGATTTTTCTGAAGAAATATGTTACTTAATAGTGATATATCTTGATGACATAACTGTTTACTCAAAAATTGATGAAGAACACCTATCTCACTTAAGAAATGTCTTTGAAAAGTGTAGAAAGTATGGTTTATCTTTGAATCCCAAGAAAACTTTGTTTGGCCTTCAAGAAGGGAAAATTTTAGGCCACATCATATCTGAAGAGGGAATCAAAATAGACCCAAAAAGGATTGAAGGTATATTGTAGATCAGTCACCCTAGAAACATCAAAGAGCTACAATCATTCATTGGAAAGATCAACTTCTTAAGAAGGTTCATACCAAACCTTGTTGAACTCCTAAGAAACATTACAAACATGATGAAAAGAGAAATAGGAGTTAAATGGACCATAGATGTAAAACAATCCTTTGAACTGGTAAAAAAAGCACTTACCCAAACACTAATTCTAATCATCCCTAACTTTACCAAGGATTTTTTCATCTTCTCATTTGCATCTGAACACAATTGCTGCAGTATTGCTACAAAAGAACATAATGGGACAAGAACAACCCATAACTTTCTTCATCAAGGTACTAAGAGATGCACCTTTGAAATATAACATCATGGAGAAACAAAAATTTTCCCTAATCAAAGCCTTAAAAGATTTCAAAGTTTACATCTTGCATTCACATGTCATTGCTTTTATTTCTCATGCAGTTGTTAAGGACATACTAACTCAGGATCCTAATGGTAAAAGAGGTAAATGGATTGCTGTCATATTAGAATATGATTTGGAAATCAAGCCCACCAAGCTAATCAAAGGGCAAGGATTGGCCAAACTAATGGCTGAAGTAAACTTTCAAGCATTGGACATGAACATGATACATTCCTTGGATGAACAAGAGGAGTTGGCGACTCCACCTATTGAAGAAGCATTTCTGAACTCACTTTGGTATGCTGACATATTATATGTGTTTTTTAATCTAAATGCTCCTCCTAATTTGTCCAAAACAAAGGCTAGATTCTTGAAACAAAAGGTTGTAAATTTTTGCATCTTGGATAAATCTTTATATTTGAAAAATTATGTTCGTATCTTGCTTAAATGTTTACTTGAAGATGATGCAGATAGAATCATGCATGAGTTTCAGGAAGGAGAGTGCGGAGGTCATCTCTATTGGAAAACCACTGCCAACAAAATCCTTAGAGCTGGTTTCTATTGGCCCACTCTTTTCCTTGATATCCACAAGCTAGTAGTGACTTGCCATAAATGCTAAATCTTTGAGGGAAAGAGAAAACTATTTCCTTTGCCTTTGCACCCTATCAGTGTTGAAACTCCTTTTCAATAGTGGGGTTTATATTTCATTGGAGAAATCCACCCTGCCTCCTATGCCCAACACAAATGGATCCTCACTGCAACTGACTATTTCACCAAATGGATAGAAGCCATACCTTCAAGAAATACCACTGACATGGTAATCATCAAATTCCTTGAAACCAATATTCTGTCTAGATTTGGTTGTTCAAGAAATATCATCACTCATAATGTTGTTGTATTAAAATCCAAGAGAATGGTAGACTTTTGCCACAAATATTACATTACATTAGGGAATTCTATAGCTTATTACCCTCAAGGTAATGGGTTGGTTGAGTCCTCTAACAAAATTTTGGTAAACATCATCAAGAATTTGTTGGAGGAGAACAAAAAGTAATGGCACAACAAATTAGTGCATGCACTATGGGCGGAAAGATTGACAAGCAAGAAATCAATTAACATGTCCCCCTATCAACTAGTGTATGGCATGGATGCAGCTTTTCCAACATCCTTGGGAGTCCTAGTGATGAAGCTCCTTCAAGAGGTACAATGAGAGGAGAATGATATACAAAGGAGGTTGAACCAAACCATTTAGTTGCAGCAATCAAGGGAAGAAGTATACAACATAACGCAAGCAGTGCAGGAGAGCATCAAATTTTTTTTTGATAACAGGACCAAGGTAAATTATTTTCAGATTGGAGACAAAGTGCCGAAGTGGGATTCAAGAAGCGAGGACAAACAAAAGCATGGAAAATTTGAAAATCTATGGAAAGGCCCATACATCATCCATTCAGTAAGAGGTAATAATGCATTCTTTCTACAAGAAATGGATGGAACAGAGTTTTTTGGAGGTCCTATCAATGGCAGGATGCTCAAGCACTATTTTTGTTGAAGTCCTTAGTTTAAATATTTGTTCATTGTACATAACATTTCTTGAGTGAAAAATCAGAAAAATGAAACACAAAAATAAAGAAAAGAAGAAAAAGAGGGAAAATGAAAAGAAGAGGTACAACCCCATACCAAAAAAGAATGTGTTTGAAAGTGTGCAAGTCCAAATGCCACTAATTTTGAGAAAGGAAAGTCTTGTTCAGTCATACAACCTAACCATGATTGAACATGTTTTAAAGTTCTGCCGATAAGATAGAAAATAGAGATTTTCCAAATATTTTAAACATGGCTTAGGAAAAGATGTTGGTTCTTAAAGCTTAAATCTGAACCAAAGATAAATGAGAGGGATGGGTGATAAACTCCAAATTATGAGCCCTCAAGTTTCTAGTTTTACTTTTACAAAAATAAAATATGTGTGCCACTTGTCCAAGATGCCACAACTCATGACAAATCAAACTTCCTAACCTTGATTTGGTCATGTTTTAAATTTTATGTTGATAGCTTAGAGAATGAAAATCTATCAAATTGTTTAACCTTGACACAGAAGTAAATTAGGTAGAAATAAAAAGGTCTCATCAGTCTAATATGAGCTCTTGGAAGTGATAAGGGTAGAAATAGATAGTTTTTATGCTTTCAAAAGAAAAATGTTGTCTAGGGTTTTCCAATCCAAGTGGACCCAAATGAAGAGAAAATGTGAGGAAAAGTATGATGGGTAGGTAGAGTTGATATTGAATCAATCATGTTTTTCAAATGTTAAAAGATCACAGCTTCCAAGAATAGCAGCAAGATCAGCATAGCAAAGCGAAGGAAATCAACAAGCATGTGAGGCATCTCATCTGCAGAATCATAGATCTGAGGTTCTCGACACCTCTTGAAAGAAGCTGACCTCACCAAGTGGAGCCACTGCAAGTCATCAATATTTTTCACTATATTTAGATGAATATAGGATGTTTATAGATTTCTGAAAACAATATTCCATGAATATCTTGAGTTTCAGAAATCTCACTGCCTTCATTATCCTTGTAAACCTATTTTCACTATTTATCAAGTTTGCCATCTCAAAGCCACCTTGTTGCTCCTCAAAAAATCCTTATGTGCTTTTACCTATCATTTTTAGCCTCCTTTCCTGCCTATAACCTCATTGCCCTATTTTCCCCTTGTCACTGAAATCCACCTTCCCTCTTGGGTTTTCCTATTCCAGACTCATTTCCCATGTTCCATAGGTTCCTAAAGCATTGACGGTGTCAAAACTGTCTCTGTAGGCTCTTTAGATAAGTCAAGTACATTGGATTTTGGATCTTCAATACAACACCTTTGACAATACTATGTTTTCACTTGAGAAACCTCCAGGTCCAAATCCAGTCAAAATCAGATCAAAGGACCCTCCCACTTGGTCATTAGGATTTTTACATGTTTTAACATCATCATTGGATGTTTCATACACTAATTTTCCTTTGCTAGAATCTGGCTCAGATATAATTGAATTTCAAGACATAGTTATTCAAGAAGGACCTAAAAGTTTCCAAAGAGGTTTGTATTATCAGTTCTAAACCTGCAAGTGAGAAAAATGCAAAAGAGTTTAGCACTTCTACAGGAGTGTTAAAGGATTTGTCAACAGAAGGAACTAGTGAGGTAGAACATCTACTCCTGAATGAAGACAACTTATAGCAAAGGAAAGGGAAACACTTAGTCTTGTAGAGAACTAGTGTTTTATACACTTGATAGTCCAGTTGAGTGTGAAAACAGTGATCCCTTGTAGAAAATGAGATGGAGGAAGCATACAAGGCCAAACATGAAGAAATTATATCATAATTGATTGAAGAAATATGGAAAAAGGTGAGGTTAACTGGACAGAAATGAATGAACTTGAAAGGTCTATAGAGAACTTAAAAGACAACAATGATGATTGTTGTAAAGCACTTCAGACACCTAGAGTTTTGAAGAAAGTGGCCAGAGAAGGTGAAAAGATAATATGAACTCCATGATGGAAACAAGAGAATATTTTGGAGATGTTGTCGTGTAATCATCCTAAAGGTGTCAAAATAAACATGTCAAGTATCAAGGATCAAAAGAAAAGCAAATTTCATGACTCCAACAACCTACAAGAAAAAAGGTGTAAAGAATATTAGTGAAAAAGACAAAGAGGGTTTCAAACATTAGAAAGTGGGTTTTCATTATTAAATCAAATTCCCAAGTCTATAAAGACTCATTTTTCACTTCAAGAGAATCATTTTTGCATTTCAAAGGATCAAGAGTGCTCAGGAGAGAAGAATTTGTGAGTTTCCTAAGAAAAATTGGGCAAATTTGTTTGGCGCTCTGTGCTCAGCTTCGCGCTGCGCACGTGGGAGAAGGTGATGTGACCCTTTAATTTTTTCCCCTTTCATTTTCTGAAGGCATTGCGCGCCTGGAAGTTGGCGTTGTGTCGTTGACAGAGAGCTACGCTCTTGGGAAGAAAGGGTTTCTAAACCCTCCAACCACTCAAATCACTCCAAATTTCTTCCAATCTCTTCTCAAAGGTCCTCCAAACAAATATTAAGGGTAAGTACCTGACATACACCTATCTTCAAGCAATTTTGGTTTTTTATTAATCAATGAAAATGGAACCGTAAAAGAAAAACCTAAGATTTAGCTTGAAATCCCTTCTTCTTTCCTATTCTTCATCCTCCTTGAAAAAAAACAATCATAGACAGGTGAAATTACACTGTTTGAGAGCTATCATTCATCTTGCTTGACACAATATCCATTCCCTTCACTCTAACTCATTCCATTCATTTGAAAAATTACCATTTTACACCCTCCTTTCATGTCATTTCACATCAGCCCTAGAGTTTCTAAAAATAGATTTTTCAACATGTCAGAGGGTGAAGACAGTGGTGGTGAGGCCCAAATTCCAAGGAGGCATGATCATAAAGGAGGAAATATAAACATATTTTAATCCCTCTATACAAGAGAGCTCATGACATCTCCTCTTACTGTTTCATGTTTCAAACATGTAGGCTGCTTTGAATTTTGTGAAAAGGTGCAGCAAGTACAAAACCACCCTGAACTAACAAGACTTTTCATTATCAATTTGCATGACAAACAAGTTAATCTTGCTGGGGTGAAATTTGAGTTGTCTATAGATGCCATTGCCAATGCTACAGGAATACCAAGTGTGGGGGAAAAGTGGTTCAAGCAAGAAAACCTAGACTTGAGTTACTTTGAGCCATATCTAAAGCCTAGATATAAAGACTAGCACAAATCCATCTTTCCTTTTTCTCATCTGCTTGATAGATATGCACCTATGATGAGAATAATCATGAAGTATTTCAGATGTGAGGGAAGGTTCTCCCACCTCTACTCATACCACATCAAGCTTCTTATGCACTTTACTAGAGTGAGGATGCTACATATACCATATTATATTTATCGAAGCATTGAAAAAATGGCCTCTATAGTGCAAAAGACAGATTATCTTCAGCAGATGAAAAGCCTATTCCATCACTCACTTATCAAGATGGTGGTTATGCACCAACTACAACAGAAAAGCATTCCATGGGAGACCTTCATTTCCAAGGAGGTTTTCACTAATCCACAAGGCCATCATCAGCAAGATATACCTTCCTCATCTCATCCTCCCATTCCTACTTCTCCTTCAATTCCTGTTGTTCACACATCTCCACTCACTCACATTCCTTCACCTCATGATCATCCTCCTTCATCACCTTCCCACAGCCCTTCACCCTCATATCATGATGACACAACATCAAAGAGTAATTAGAAAAGTGAGACAGATGACATTGATATGATTGACATTGAGCCACTTCCTTTAACCTACCAAAGAGGCTACATGTATGTGTTTGTTTCCCTTAAGAGGCAAGGGGCCATGCCTTCTACATCAACAAAAAAACTTCACAAAGGTAAGGAAAAGGTCATTTTTGAAGAGGAATACAAGCATGAAACTGAGCAAGAGTTTTAGCTAATTCACCTTGACAGTGAGGATGAGGATGAGGAGAGGATCACAAATATGCTACTCAAGAGCAAAGATGCCAAGATTAGTGTTATAGCATCATTTTTCACCTTCATATGATTCATGATTGCTTTTATGGCTTTGGGCACCCATTCCTACAGACTTGAACAAATTCACTAAAAAATAGTGTTAAAATTCCCATACGCGGGTATGCCCAGACTTTTCCACGTGTATACGTGAGTCCACATGTACTTTTCTGTGTATGCCATTAAAACCATTAAAAAAATATATAAATTCCCTATTTTCGGACTGGGTTGATGGTTACTCCAGTAGTTCAACCACCCCAGTACGTGGCCAACTGTTTCCAATTGACTGAAACTACTTTGAGGGAGTATAAAAGCCCCTCATGTGCATGGCCTAAGGGAGAGAGAAATTTTATATTCATTATACTCTGTTGGATTCCCAGTTCAAGTCTGATTCCCCGTGCCTCCTGCACTTTCCCAGATTTATACAGGAAACCCTTGTTTCCTGGAGATGTTCATCCATTTATATGCCATCTCGAGTGCACAAGTCTTGAAAGTTTCTTAGCGAGGCAAGGGCGGGACGAATCTGGACGACGGTTTGTTCGAAGATCGTGGAAGGATTCAGGCGATCTCTCCACTTTTACTACTGTACATGCTATTCATAATAATGAAGAACCGTCTTGTTCCTGAACTTCTGTGTTAGTATCTATTTTTATATGTGGAAAGATTGATTATTAAGCAGTTATTATCATTTATATCATGTTTCACATTGATTACACTAACGTTTAGGAGAATTATATGTTGTACAACTAGGTTTCCGTGCACGTTCTTTCTTGTTTTGCAGGTTGAAGGAGGAAGGAAGGTTGCTGGGGGTTTGAACCCCGTGGGATCTACATCGAACGTAGGACTACGGGTGAGTCCTGCTATCGTTGATTTCTAGTTTTTTGCATTCAAGTATGGTTGTGTGTGAGTCCTTCTGAATGGCATGCCCTGATCTGTGGAGGTTTTGACCCAACAAACCTCTAGGGTGATTTTCCTCGAAACAATTAGTGAACTTCAAGCTAATATTGGTAGGGCCAAAAATGTGATTCACTATTATGAGATTGAAAACCAGCAGTTGGAAACAAGGTATGCTGTCAGTGAGGTCAAAGCTATCAGAGCTTATAAAGAGGTTAGGAATGTCAAGGCTATGCTAGATGAGGCCTTGGGTACTTTCTATGACAATGAAGATGAGGAAGAACAACTTCCTAGGAAGAGGCCAACGACAATTGGGTTGAAGAAGGCCTTAGCCTAGGAAAGAGAGAAAGAGAAAAATTTGGCAGAGTAGCTCACTCCAAGTGAGCTTCTTTTCATGGAAATAAACTATGATAGAGAACCTTGGCTAGAAAGAGCCAATGTGCACCTAGAGGGTCAACTTGAGAAGGCAAACAGAGACATTAACCTGCAAAAGAGGATGGCAAGACATTATGCCATGAAGAACAAAATTGCAAGGGCCAATCTCAAAAGAGCCCTTGCAAAGATTCAAGAAAAAAATGAGGCAAAGGAGAAGGAGAAACTATATATCCTTGCTGATGTACCCCTCCAAGCATCCAAATCATGATCAGCTAGGTAAATTCCAAATTTTGGCACTTGGTGCAAGTTTTTTTTTTACTGTTTGGCTAGCAGAAAAAAGGGCCAAACGCACAGCGCCACTAGAGTTGTGCTCTTTTTTGGGGAACTAAAATGACAAATGGCTTACATATTCATGACCCTCATCAAATTTACATCATCCATAGAAACGTTTAGGGCGTTTGGAGCAAAACTGGTCCCTCAAAAGGGCCAAAAACCACCTTAAAACACCTTTTTTCCCTCTTTTTAGCACTGGCGCTGCACCCTTGGTAGTCTTGGGAGAATGGATTTTTGACTATTTAAATGAGCACCAATCTTGAAATTAAAGGAATATTTTGAAACTAGATAGGACAGGATTTCCAATGAGCTATCATGGAGCTCATTTGGACACCGGGAAGACCTTCAAAACTCAGCTGCAAAAAACGCAATTTTTTGAGTTTTGGCAGCATGCCCTTGGCTTGGGGCTGCGCCCTCAGCCAGTGCCACTGTGCCCTTGCCAGAAAGTTAACAAAAGACAAAAGAAATTATTGAAAAATATATTTTGAAGGCTTTAAGGACAAATATCTCTAAAATTAGCTGAGGAGTTATGTTTGAAGTTATCTTTGTCATGAATGAGTTTGGATATTTTTGCCTTGGGCCTTGAATGGTATCAAAGGTAAAAGTGCCTTAAATGTGTAGTAAATTACATTTTGAAACCCTATTTAGGGTTTTCTTCATCATTTGGCAGCTAAATACTGCATGTAGGCTTCATAAGATTGTTGGTTAATTGTTAAGCTCAATATCGTAGACTTGGAGTTGTGAAGAAATTGGCTTGGAGTTTTGTGAATGTTTTGATTTAAATGGCAATGGAACAAGCACATTCATAGGATTCATGAACCTGGTTAATGGTGATGTTGTTATAATTTTGTACTTTTCTTCTTACGTTTTCCATTTTGTGCATCTTTCCCTGATGATAGAGTAGAAAATTTAGATTAAGATATGTTGTTGAGAGGCACCTTAATTCTGTCTACCTTCTGTTGTTTATATGTTTTCCTATGCTAGGTGTAATTAGAGAATTCTTAATTTCTCTCTAGTTCCACTTAGCTTTTTTTCCTTGAAAATTATTTAATGGATTCAAGCCAAAGAAGTTTATGGTATGCCCTGTCCTTTGGTGTAGCTTAAGACATTGTTTTTAAGGCCTTTTATTTGAAGTTTACTAATTAAGGTTTGGCTGAAGAATTTTATGGTTTGCCCTATCCTTTAGTCCATCTTGAATAGTCACTTTGAAGGTATTTTATAGTTTTATTAAGGAATTTAGGAGTTCCCTGCTCTTTAACATTACTTATGTGTTATCTTGAATGTTTTCTTTCTCTAAAGGAAAATAAATAGAGAATCTAGGAGTTTCCTTCTCTCTAGGGTTTGTTGGATTGTTGTTTTAAAGTTTACTTGATGAAGCTAGGTCAAAGAATTTTATGGTGTGCCCTGTCCTTTGATTACTTCTTAAGAATAGTGGTCTTGAAAACCCGTCTTGTTATAGTATATGTTAAAGGATTCTTTATTGCCCTTTAAACCTACTATGTTCAAAATTTATTGTTCATGTCACATCCACCCAAGCTAATAAGATCCATTTGGATTTGTTAACTTGCCCTATGAAACACCCTTGATATATTGTTATACTTTTCAAGCCTTCCACAGACCCCATAGCCCAATGGTTTTAATTTCTCTTACTCTATTTTTTCTTCTTGACAAGAAACCCAACCAAACAAAACAAAACAAACAAACCCTATCAATTTGACTAGCCTAAAATCAACACCCTAAATCAAAAAAGTCTTATCTTCTATACAAATTTAGAGAGAGCCCTCTCTGCATCCAGGAAGGCTAGGTCCTAAGACTCCAAAATTGGTTTGATGTTACCCTTTTCTATTTGGTCATCGCTAATTTTCCAAATTACAGGGACTTAACACATGGCATGCCGCATAATTCTTCACGGTTTTAGAAGTATTCATGTTTGAAGTTTGTAACCCTAGTTAGTGGGATAAAACCCCATGGGTTTGTGGCATGGTTCATTAAAAATTCCATAATTAATTATTTTTAAGCTCCTAAAATCCCTCCCACGTTCACTTGTTTAAGCCCCTCTCAACCTAAGCATTTATATAAATTGTGATCCTCATATCCTCCTCATGTAGGAATTTCGCTACCTGAAACATGTCATCTTGGAATTTGCGCTCTAAATTTTGTTCTATTAAGGTACAGAAGCTGAAATTTTTGTGAGAAGCCAAATTCCTAAGGAAGCTCCTATAAAAATTTCAAATCAGGGTGCTCAATATTTTCGGAGATATGATCTGTGGAAGTCAATGTTTTTGCAGGCTCCGGAACTTCATCTGAAAGAAGTGACCTTGGGAAAATCATCATAATTCTCTCTCTAAGTATCAGATTTGAATTCTATAAATAGTAAAATATAGTGCACAGACTGTATTTTTCACTATATCAATTTTAGAGCTGAATGATGAAACAGTGACACGTGGCACGCCATACAAGTTCTCTCTACTGAACCAGTCCATAATTAGGTCATTGTGAGAGATTAGGCATAACTCTCTCTTGAAGAATCCAAATTGAGTTAGACCTATTGAATTGGAAAGAAAACTTAGAGGAATCAATATTGAGCTCCTACAAGGCAAGAAAAATATAGATCATGTGTCATTAAGGGCTGTAAAGAACCAAACTTTCTAGGGAAACAAAGCAAAGCAAGGTGCAACAGAGGGTAACATGACAAGAGCAGTAATAAAGGTGCAGAACAACAGAAAGAAGTTCATCACATGAAGACTTCAAGTCAGAAGCACTGCATACAGTCACTATAAAGGTATCATTGTACTAATTCATTGTAAATACATCATTGTAAAAAATTGTACTAGCATCTATTTGCCAAGAGTTCAAGAGGTAGTGTCAGGAGGTCTAGGATCATGATTAGGTAGTTGTGTCATAGTTGGGGTTATGGTATAGTGTGTCTTCTTCTTCTAAATCCTTCTATATCATTGTAAAGTGGACCATTTCCATGGTATGGGAGTCCATTCTTCTTTTATTTTTCTATAGGGTGGTAGGGTGGTGCTAGGCTGGTACATGAAGTCAATAACAGGTTCAAGCCTGTGAAACATTTAGGGTGGTAGGGTGGCACTAGGTTAAGTTGTAGTTCATTGGGTGTTGGGGCATCCATTCAGTTGACTAGTGAAGAATCTCGGGCATTGGAGCATCCATCCAGTGGGAGCTGGAGAAGAATGCTTTTCTAGATTCTAGGAAGTTGGAGCTTTATTTTGAGTTGGAGTTGAATATTAAAGAATTATTATAAAAGCATTTATGCGGTTTTTGTCTCAGAGAGGGTTTCCACCTTAAAAACTATGTGCATTTGTGTTCCTTTTGTTTACTACTATCATTTTACAAACACTAATAATAATTGAAGATTAACTAATGCTCTAATTGAAAGGAATATTGATTCACCCCCCCCCCCCTCCCCCCCCTCTCAGTGTTTCCAACAATTGGTATCAAATCTTGGTTCCTTCAATAGCATTTTAACAACTTTAAGGAGGTCATGGAGCATATCAAGAATGTTGTACCTTTGTTCAATGAAAATAATTATGCACTCTGGAAAGGAAGAATGGAGGTCTATCTCTTGGCGCAAGGTTACGAAGTATGGGACACTGTTCAAAATGGATTTACATCAACCACAAATGAACAAGGTAAGAATAATTTGGTAAATGATGCAAAAGCAAAGAATATTATTATGAGTGGACTTATTTAATCTACTTATCATAAGGTGTTGGGTTGTAAAACCGCTAAAAATGTATGGGACAAGCTTGAGAAGATATATGCAGGTGACTCAAATGTCAAAGAAGCAAAGCTTCAAATCTACAGAGAAAAAATTGAGCAACTCAAAATGAAAGAAGATAACAACATTGTTGCATACTTCCAACACGTTGATGAAATAACCAACACTCTAGAAGGATTGGGAGAGCCTGTTGAGAAGAAGAATATTATACAAAATATTCTTAGAACATTACCAGGGAGATTCAACCCAAAGGTATCGGTCTTATAATATAGTGCAAATCTGGAAAAAATCAGCAAAGAGGAATTACATGGAGTTTTCATAGCATCTGAAATGAGAATTGATGAAGAAGAGGGTAATTTGCATCTAGAAACTAAATTCACTACTTCTAAGAAAACCAATAAGGAGAAACAATCTTCAAAGGCATAGACCTACACCTACAAGTGTGAAGAAAATGAAGATGATGAAGAAGGTCTTTCAGATAGAGAATATGCTTACTTTGCGAGAAAACTAAAAATTGGTAAGGGAAAATTCAAGGGTAAAATTCCATTGATATGTTTTGACTATGGTGAGGTTGGGTATTTCACAGAAAAATGTACGAACAGAAGTGATGGAAACTCAAAAGAAAATAAATGCTTTAAGAAATTCAACAAGAAAAAAAAAAAATAAAGGATTTAAAAGGAACTTTCTCTCTAAAGAAGATATCTCACCATCCGATGAAGATAATGACAGTGAAGAAGAAGCCAATGAGAGAGTATTGTTTATGGCCAAGCACATTAAACAAGAGGTATCAAACAATGAAGAAGAGGGGATGACCATAGAAGAATTTTCTAGGGAGGCAATCAAGCTTATAAAAGAGCTCAAGGCTGAGAAGATTCGTTCCAATACACTTGAAGAACAAGTTCAAGGTCTCAAAATTGAAGTTGAATAACACACATGTATTGAAGAGTCACTTCAAAAGAAGTTGGAAGAAAGCAACCAAAAAAGAATTAGAAGCCAAAGTTGTCTCGCTGCGTAAGGAAGTGAAGAAGGGAAAAACTATCCAAAATTATGCCAATAGCTCAAGGGCATTGGAAGAAATCCTCAAAAATCAATGATCTTACAACGACAGAACTAGCCTTGGTTACAAAGAAGAAGAAGCAGAACCTTCTACAAAAAAATTCAATGAACCTATGATATATGACATGCATGTAGACTTCATTGGAAAAGATTCACAAGAAAATTCTTGGAAGACAATTCCTCGACGAATATTTCCATCGAGGTACCAACATATTTTTCATGGCTATTGTTATTCATGTGGAAAATTTGTTCATAAAGTTGTAGAATGTCACACGTACCCTAGGAACCAATACAATTCTATGAGATCTGTCAAATATGAACCTCCCAGGGTTCAATGAAACATCAATAGATTTGAACATTTAAGAAACAATATGGAATGTTACAAATGTCAAAACTTTGGACATATAGCTAGAGACTGCAGACTTGAAAATCCTCTAGAAGAATCTTCGAAGCCACAGAACAAACGAACGTGGAAGAAGAAGAAGACTCATAATTGTGCTCTCACTCTCAAGGCTCAAAACAACAAAGATGTGTGGTATGTTGATAGTGGTTGCTCAACACATATGATTGGAGATGGAAACAAATTTGTATCTCTAAAAGAGAAGGATGGAATTGTGTCCTTTGGAAATAATAAATCTTCAGATGTTATAGGATTAGGTACCATCACTCTCGGAAGAAAAGATGCTCTAGCCAAGAATGTTCTATTGGTTGAAAACATGAATCAAAATCTACTCAGTGTTGGAGAAATGTGTGATCAAGGACACACAATACTATTCAACTCCACAAAATGTGAAATCAGGAAAGGCAGGTATGGTGAAATTGTGGCTATAGCAAGTCGAGCTCCAAATGACATATATGTTCTGGATGAAGCAACTAAAGCACATCTAATAGCTAAAAAGGATGATATAATATTTGGTAGCAATGATAATCAACTATGTAAGAACTTTTCTACAAAGATGAAAAGTGAGTTTGAGATGTCTTTACTTGGTGAGCTAACATACTTTTTAGGGCTTCAAATATCTCAGCAAGAGAAAGAAACATTTATATGTCAAGCCAATTACATCAAGAAAATTCTCAATAAATTCAAAATGGAATATTGCAAACCCATCATTACTCCAATGGTAACAAGTTGCAAATTGAGCATAGATGACTCATCTAAGGATCTAGATCAAAGGTTGTACATATCTATGATTGGTAGTATTCTATATGTAACAGCCTCCCAGCTAGAGGTTATGCAAGCAATTGGACAGGTAGCAAGATTCCAAGAAGTACCAAAAGAATCACATATTATTGCCATCAAAAGTATTCTTCGATATCTAAAGGGAACAACAGAATATGGCTTGTGGTATCCCAAGGGTAAAAATATGATTATTCAAGCCTTTACAGATGCAGATTGGGAAGGAAGTGTTGATGATCGTAATAGTACTCGTGAAGCATTGGAATATCTTCGCCCGGAAGCTTCGGATTCTCCCAAGTTCTCATTAGATTTGCCTTATTCATAATATAAAGGGGGAGTGGAAGTGTGTACAGGTCCATAGGATGGTTGTGTGTCAGGGGGAGTTACACTTTTCCATTTTTTTCAAAGGGGGATAGAATGTTTTAGGAAGAGATGTCATGATCGTAGGGGGAGTACTTGTGTTGCCATCAATGCCAAAGGGGGAGATTGTTGATCAATGGTTGTCGTTGATGTCAACCCAAGCAGCACTAGAGGCTACCCCCAATCTTGCATGGTAATTTTGAACTACAAAATTAATATATTCTAGGTCAAGAATCCTTTTGATGGTTTCTAATTGTTGAGATGTTTCTGTTTATATATGGCACGCCACGTAATTCTTCATGGTTTGAGAGATATTCATGTTTGAAGTTTGTAACCCCAATTGGTGGGCTAAAACACAATGGGGTTGTGGAATTGGTCATTGAAAAGTAAATAATTGATAATTTTTAAGCTCCTAAAATCCCTCCCACATTCACTTGTTGAAGCCCCTCTCAACCTAAGGATTTATATAAATTTTGATCCTCATATCCTCCTTATGTAGGGATTTCACTACCTGAAACAAGTCATCGTGGAATTTTCACTCTAGGTTTTGTTCTATGAAGGTTCAGAAGGTGAAATGTTTATGAGGTGAAGCCAAAATCTTGAGGAAGCACCTGTAAAATTTTTAGATCAGGATACACAACATTTTCGAAGATATGATCTGTGGAATTCAGTGTTTTTGTAGGCTCTTGAACTTCATCTCAACGAAGTGACCTTGGGAAAATCGTCATAACTCTCTCTCTGAGTATCAGATTGGAATTCTGTAAAAATTGACAGATAGTTCATGGACTGTAGTTTGCTCCATATAAATTTTAGAGCTGAACGAAGATACAGTGACATGTGGCATGTCGTACAAGTTCGCTCTACTGAACTAGTCCATAATTAGGTCATTGTGAGAGATTGGGCATAACTCTCCCTTGAAGAATCCAAATTAGGTCAGACCTATGGCATTGGAAAGAAGACTCAAAGGAATACTACAGAATGGAAAATCACATATTTGGGATCTGAAATAACAGAGATACAATAGATTCAATATTGAGCTCCTAGAAGGAAAGAAAAATCTAGATCATGTGTTGTCAAGGGCTGCAAAGGACCAGACTTTATAGGGCAGCAAATAAAAGAAAAGTGCAACAGAGGGTAGCATGACAAGAGAAGCAATCAAGGTATAGAAAAAAAAAAAAAATTCATCACATGAAGACTTCAAGTGGGCAGCACTGCATACAGTCACTGTAAAGGTATCATTGTACTAATTCATTGTAACTACATCATTGTAAAAAATTGTACTAGTGTCTATCTGCCAAGAGTTGAAGAGGCAGTGTCGGGATGTATAGGATCATCATTAGGTGGTTGTTTCATAGTTGGGGTTATGGTATAGTGTGTATTATTCTTCTACATCATTATATATCATTGTAAAGTGGACCATTTTCCCTGGTATGGGAGTCCATTCTATTTTTATTCTTCTATAGGGTGGTAGGGTGGTGCTAGGCTGGTGCATGAAGTCACCAACAGGTTCAAGCCTATGAAAAATTTAGGGTGGTAGGGTGGCGCTAGGGTGAGTTGTAGCTCATTGAGTTTTTTGGTATCCATTTAGTTGACTACTGAAGAATCTCGGGCGTTGGAGCGTCCATCCAGTGGGAGCTGGAGAAGAATGCTTTTCTAGATTCTAGGAAGTTTGAGTTTTATTTTCAATTGGAGTTGAATATTAAAGAATTTTTAGAAAATAATTTAGGTGGCTTTTGTCCTAGAGAGGGTTTCCACCTTAAAAACTGTGTGCATTTGTGTTCCTTTCTTTTACTATTATCATTGTACAAACACTGATAATAATTGAATATTAACTAATGCTCTAATTGAAAGGAATACTGATTCACCCCCCCGAGTCAGTATTTCCAGCAATATTAGCATATTTTCCCATTGGAGGCTTGTTTCCTATTGCTTGAGTGACTTGATCCTCAAGATCTTGTGCCTATTATTTGATGATATGTTTAATAATACGGTTGTACATTTGTCTCATATAATGGTGCATTCATTTATTCACTGCTATTTCCAGTTTTATGGTCTATATTCTTGTATTTCCCATTTGGGAATATTACATGATCCCCATGCACGTCATCACACTGGAAGGGTAGTGCAAGAAGGGAGTAAGCTACAATTGGTCCCAGTACCTATGCACCAAATTCTTGGAGAACGTGCGCGAGGTGGAGGTGGAGGGGAAAAATTTTTGCTACTCATGGCTAATCTTGCTCATTGCTTTGGTTGCATGGGAAACGTCAGAGAGTGTAGTCCTTCCAGACATGGAGCCCGGTGTCTTTGAAGGGGCGTGCTACAAAAATCTATGGGATTCTATAGATCCTAAGTGTGTGATGGAGAAAAATATATTTTTGGTATTATTCAAAGGAGCGTTGGCCACAACTATCCACTTGTGCCCACGGTTTTCCTCTGCTGCATATGAAAAGTACAAGGTCATTGCAGATTTTCGGGTGTCTATGCACAATGTCCAGATTCACACGTGCAAAGATAGGGTATGGTACTACCTGCCCTACATGGTGACAGAGGTCGATATTGACCAGGTCATTGTGACTTGGCTAGCTACATGGAAGACTGGGCTTGGCTCCACCAAGATTTTCACAACCTCAACATCAAGCAAAGAGACAACAGATGATGCCAAAGAGAAAGAAGCAGAGATAGAGGCAGAGAAGTAACCTAAGGTAAAGGATAATCTCAATGGTTCAGATGTAAAGAATGGTACCGAAGCTGAATCCCCTAGAGGTACTAAGTGCATAGCTAAAACTCCCAAGGGTGCACACAAGAAGAGAAAGGGATCGACGACAAGAGGCGTGAATGATGTCACCCTCATGTAGGATGACCTAGATAAAATTGTAGATGCAACCACCTCTACATCCAAAGACTCATGGATTGCGTTGGAGGATAAGTACAAAGATGTAGTGGAGGCAATGCAGGCAGGTTTGTAGGTGCTTCCGCTAAAAACAGACAACATTTAAGTGAGCATTGCTCAGGCGAGTTCAAATCAAGTGAGCATGAGCTCTAGCATGGTCATCATCATGATAGATAGCCGAATATGCCGATCGTAGAGTTACAAGAAAAGCTCCAACCAGAGACTCCACTTGAAGTGTGAGCCTAGCGCACTTCCTTAGTAAAGGAAGCATCAACCAATATTGCAGCAATAGTTGACAAGGGCATAGAAATCCTAGACGTAGCCATGGGATTATGGACTTCAGTAAAGACAAACCTCCTCATCAGAAACATCTCACAGGATCTACACGCCATGGAACATACCTTTGATGAGATTCAGGAGGCGCTGCCAACAGTAATTCCTGCTCAAAGAATGGCTCGTTTGGAAACCAGCTGGGTGTTGTGTAATGAAATTGAAGATCTGTACCGTAAGAAGCACATTCTGATCACTCATACGCATCCATGCGTTTATGTGGCAATGAACCTATCTCAGGACCTCAATGTTGTCGTGAAGAACCTGGGTCAGACACAACAAAACATTAGTCTTACAGCAGAAGGGCTTACATCGCAGAAATTGGTGGAAGAATCTCAGAGCACTGCTAATCAGAGCATGAGTGTCCTTGCGCCCTTCACCGCCACCATCGAGGAGCTAAAGACGAAGATGATGACCCCAATGCCTCTGTGACTTAGGACGAGTCACAAGATTGTGTTGGGCAACTGTAAGAGTAGGGTCCCTTAGGACCACAATTTTGGGTCAAATAATAGTATTTTTCTGATTTCTAAGTCATGCGTGTTAAGAAATGTAGATTCAAGGGGCTCTGGGGTAGGTCAAAGTCCCTTCATCAGTTGTAATGGGCTAAAGGGTAAAACTAGGGGTCTCAAACCACAGTTTGAGCACCATAATGTCAGCGCAGGAAAAATTATAAGTAGAATTCTAGATCAAGTCAGATAAGTCAGTTTTTATGAAGTAATTGATAGATGAAATGAATGATAGAACTTTGAAGTAAGTCTGTGGTAATCATTTTGTGTTCGAAAGGCTCCTGTTGGCTGTGTGCGTGGAGACCTTGGTCCGGTTGTGTGTGGACCCCACTGGATGTGTGCGTGGGTAGATCTGAAGACTTGTAAGGTTTTCTGTGAATTGAAAAAGGTTTCCATGGAAGAATAATGAATAAAGATCTATGTTGATAATTCTGTGTACCAAATGCATCTGTGATTCCCTCCTTGTTTTTTTTTTAAATATGATTTATGTTTCTACGTATGATTTTTTTTTCCTGCATATGATTTATATTATCTATGATAGGGTTGGATTGTGTAAATGTTTTACTGTTGAGGAATGATTATTGCATAGATCTATTGCTGTAAAGGTTGAATATTACATTGCTAGAAAAATTAAAGGGATTGCAGATCTAATGTCTGTGCATGCGCGTACGGTTAACCTATGTTAATAGACCTAGGGTTTCTGGTGCCAAAAAAAACTTGTTTATTAGTATAAATATGAGGACTCCCACTCCATTTAATTCTCTTATGTGAAACTGTCCTAACACCCCCCCCTGCCCCATACTTCTTCCAGTGAGACTTTGGCCTGCATAAGAAAGTCATTGCCGAAAGGGCTAGTAGTAAGAGGGTTTTATTGGTTATGCATTAACTCTGAACCTGGGTTAGGACCCCTTAAACCAATACTATGGGAGTTTTATATATGAGAATGGGGTATTATGTATGAGGGTTATATGATATGAGTATGGGAAATGGTAATGTTAATATAGGGAATTGTTTAGAATGAAAAGGGGAAATAAAATGAATGTAATATGATGATAGGTTAATGGTATATGGGAAGGGTGTAAGATGTAAATTTATATGAAGGGGGATGAATGGAAGGTAAATGGGTAAATGGGGAAAAAGGAGGTGAAATGGATAAGCATATGGTAAATAAGAATGAGGGATAAAATTGTAGGATGTTTCAAATGACCATACCTTGTAACCATGAGAACGCTAATTGTAAATGAGCTCAATTTAGAAAATTCTGATACACAAATGTATAAACCCCCTTTGATTTGACATGACAAAAACATGTGTCACCATGGCTCCCATGAACTTGACAATATTTCGGAATTTGAATGAACCATTCATGTAAGAAACTCAAAGATGTCACACAACGATCTAGAGGCTATGATAGCAACAGTAGTCATAGGCTCAATAGTCAAAACTAAAAATTAATGGATAATTAAAAAACATTCACTACAAGGAAAAGACCCTCTAGCAGATGTTTTTGAGGAACCCCTTATAAAAATACCCTAGAAATCTGTTTCTAGTGGAGGTTACTAGAGGAGGTTAGCGGGTGGAGGTTTTTGCAAATATTTTTCGTCCGATGCGCTTATCATCCTACACCACACCGGTGCGTTCAACAAGAGAAAGCACTGATGCACACAAAACATTGGCACACCAGACATCGTGTGCTCTGTACAACCCCACTCGGACCATCTTATTACTATAGCGCACTGCTGCTTTAAAAATATTCTAAACCGGTGTGTCCTAAAACTCCGTGTCAAAACTCAAACCGTGTTATGTGGTCCTAAGAAACCACACCAGTGCACCTATAAAACCTCGCGCACCAAAACATGGTTAAATAAAAAAAATATTACAGCCAAAAAACTGCATTTTTCACTTTTCTCAGTGCTTCATATATCTCAATCACTGGTGCAATTTATCCTTCTCTGATCCTCCCTCACATCGGGGGTACCATTGCACCCATTGCATGCATTGCTGTTGTGCATTTCCCACCAATCTCCAACTTGAATTTTTCAAAACGGTGGGAAAAATTTCTTTTGCAAAATATACAGCCAATATGCCTCCTCGACGGCCAAATGTATAGGTATTTTTCTTGTTTTTCCATAATTAAGTCTTTTAGCGGATTAGAATTTAAAATTACCTTAAAATTAAGCATTTAAAAGAAAAAATATATTTGTCGCGTAGTGCGCTCGAGCCGTTTGACTCGCACCAGTTCGCGGTGTTTCCTGTAAATTTATAGGTCGCACCAACACTGGTGCAAACGGTATCCACATTGGTTCCGGGGTGATACTAAAGGTGCACCGTGTTATTTTAAAATTTAAAAAAAATGCGGTGCAGTCGGTTACCCGGCCACACTATTGACCATGTGGAATAGCAACAATGAGGTGCGTTGACTTAAATATCCACCCCGTGGCAGGTATTTTTTTCAACACACCACATTTCGCATTTAGACAGGGTCAATGGTGCGGCCTGGTAAAAGACCGTACAATTTACTATGTAATGATTTCAGGAGGTCGGTGCACTGGCCGAACTGTATGCACAAGGGCATAGAGTTTAGTCAGCACACCGCACTCCATTTTCAGGTGCACCGCTACCGGTGTGCTAAACATTTTCTGGTGCACCGTCATTGGTGCATGACAAAAACAGACGCACTGGTACCGGTGCATACTTGTTTTTTGTGGCACACCGACTATTTTTTTTCCTAAAAATATTATATATGTATATTCCTAAATACATGTCTCATTTAATAAAAAAAATATATTTAATATGTCAATCATTCAGAAACGTGAAAGGAGAGAAGAGGGGGAACAATAGCAACAACAGGTGGACCAATATAACATGATTCGCCTATGGGAGGCACGAGAGAGGGAGAGAGATGTGTACCCTCGCCCTATTATATAAGCTACCCAGGGGCTCCTAAGGCAAGTAGACCTCCTCAAGTTCTCTAAGGAGGCTACTTCCCTAAAGGGCCATGGTCTGTTTTTGAGACATCTTATCCAAAGGTGGAATGCCCACCTATAGGCTTTTTGGGTTGGTCCTAACCAGTGGTACACACCCACTGAGGAGGATATATATTTCATTACAGGGATATTGAGGAGAGGGGTGGATTTTCCCTCATTCCCAAAGGTTCCAGTTGGCTATGCAGCATGGAGTTAGTTGGTGTACTCCTAGAGATACATTAGCACAGATACACTGTCTCCTTCATATTTTCAGCTCTCTGAAGGTCACTTATGTATTGGTGCATTTGGTAGTGAGGAGGTGAGGTGCCTGTCACTCCTGATTTCGACCATTTCACACAACACCAGTGACAGGCAACACATTAGTTGCTCGCTTCTATATTATGTTCATTCTTTAGTATAGGAGCTACGACTTGTCAAGTGGTCTTCCATTTTTTTTCGGTAGTTATGTACAGCCTTAAATAGATGTCATGCTCATGCTCATGCACAAGGGAGGGTCAACATCCCTTTTGCTTCAGAGCTTTTTTGTTTATTTTTTGAGAGGTTTCCAGAGAGGAGGCCTACTTTTTTTCAGCAGCCTCGTAGGCCGATGTTCGAGGCACATATGCACATGTGGGGACAGATGATGCCCAAGAGGGATGAGACTATTTTTCTAGCGAGGATATCACATGATGCACTAGAGTTTATAGCCAATGTTGAAGAGCATCCCTTCATTATGGTCCCCTGTCCTTATGTTGGTTTGGATTGGTGAGAGTGTGCCAACATCCTCTTCAGAGATGATAAGCTGTCGGATTATAGAGGTAATATTACTGTTTTATTTAAATTTATTCTAACATGTTCTTAAATTTAAATTTATTAAATTGTGTAATGAAATTGTCTAATTATTGTTCTATACTTGTATATATTTTGCAGACCTTGTGTAATTTGATGGCGAGGACATGACAACACCACCACATGATCTAGGTGTGGATCCTAATGATCATGATCAGGGTATGCCAGATGCCAAGGATCATTAGGAGGTCGGTGCAGAGAGACCTGCTCTTTCTCGTGCAACGATACTGCCTTTTTCTAGGTGCGAGAGGCTTGATAGAAGGTACAGGATGGAGTTGGGTGACCAACTCACTGCATTTATTATTGAGACAGGCATCAGGCCCGCTACTATGAGAGACATATAGGCCAATGGTAGGTTGTTACATATGTGGAGAGGCATGCCACGTGACATGTACAACCTGATGCAGCATGTCGTAGGAGCTACGACCTTAGTTATGCAGCTGAGGAGGACCATTGCACATTACAAGCATGGTCATGACGCAACACGTGATCAATAATCTACGAGAAATGACACATCATCTCATTATCATTCATCTCGCGCTGCACCATATGAGTAGCTTCCACTAGCATCAAGCAGTAGTCATCATAGAGAGCAGGCTGGACCATTAGCCACATCCAGTCAGCAAACTGTAGCGTTTAGCAGTACTCATGATCATGAGTAGGCTGGACCATTGACCTTGTCAAGTCATCATGATAAGCAGCCGACAGTTGATCCAGATCAGCAGGCACGTGATGATCAACATGTATTTGAGCTTGTCGAGGCTGCACCATTGACTAAGGTGGACTTCAGAATACATCACATTGCTGATGATACCACCAGGTTGTATAAGAAATTATGTTACATTTGTATTTTTATTTATTGGTTATATATATATATATATATATATATATATATATATATATATATATATATATATATATATATATATATATATGTTTTTACCCATGTATTTTATGTTCATGTTGCAGTTGTACTTAATTTACATGTTAGTGATCATCGTGATGTGTATATTGTTAGGTCATGTTAGATATGTTCATTTAATGTGCAGCTTGCAGATAGATGTGCATGTGATAGAAGTTATTTCACATAGGATCTATATTTGATGTTTGTGTTCTGATGATTTTATATAATGTTAATTTTGTTTTGTTATATGATCATGATCACGATCATGTTAGCGAATTTGAATGTGTTTTTTAGTCAAATATGATGTTTGTACAATGGTTATCATGAACGTGATAAGTAATTTAATATTAAATGATCATGATATTGTAAAATTGTAATATTTGTAATTCTAATTGTATGTAAAATTCTAAATTTGTAATTGTATTTGTATTAATTGTAATTGTATGTAAAATATTTGTAAACTTTTAATTGTATTAATGTGAAACGATTTTATTAAAATTTGTAAATTTGTAAATTTGTAAAATTTTAAGTAATTGTAAAATAATAAATCTAGAATAATATGAACTATTGTAACATAATAAAGTTTAGAAAATAATGCAAATAAATTCATGAACTTTAGAATTATCATTATTTTATTATGATCTTACATACAAAAAAAAAAACATTATACAGTATGCCATTGTTTTTGAGATCAACATAATTGCAAATTATCAAGTGAAATATTTATTTTAACATTAACACAATGCAAATTACCAATTAATTCAAAATACATATTATAATGTTTCGAAAAACCCATCTTAAAAAGTATAAATATTGATGAAATAACACATGTACCATATCACTCTCGGTTCTCATGATCACCCTCATTATCTTCCAGCTTGCATGGCATGATAACACTATTGTTCTTAAAAATATTTTTTGATCTAGGTTCATGTCCCAATACGAACCACCAATCCCTATCCAACACATCTAGGTAAAAGAAACCTGGTTGCAGTGTTTGGGGAAAACATAGGGCTCCTTAGCTTCATCCCACATATTTCTAGAGTTGATACATATCAGCCTACTATCATGATCTTCCTTTATATTATTCTTATCAAAGGTGTCCCACCACTTGCACCTAAAAATAACACATTGGAAAGAAAAGAAATCCACTTCAATGATTTCTTGTATCTTTCCAACGTAACCTGATGTCCCTCGTACTAGGTTTTGATCACAATGGCTAGATCGACTAGATTGATCGAAATCAACTTCCACTCCACAGTCTTGTGTGATGTTTCCAGCATCGGTATTTTCAGTGTGAAAATGGTGTCCATATTCCCACATAGACGGTAAAAAATGCACCTATTATAAAAAATCATAGTTTCATGTATCTTATAATAACCCAATAGTTAAAATATGAAATATAGATGAATTATAAGTTTCAAATTTACATATAAATTAAATAGATTATTACCGATTTGTTGCACCCAATCCCTACATTTAGCGCATCCTCTTCAGCATGCAGGTAACGACCAGTTGCACCGTATTTCACTCTGACTTGGTCAGCAACCCAACTATTGGGGCATATTTTTGGCATAGTTTCTTTTAAATGATCGGGATAAGGCACACTTCTACCATTCAACCATCTGAATTCTTTCTTGTCACTATCCCATTTCATCCTCTTTTGTTCATACAATGTGACCCATGGTTGTGTCGCTTCAGAATTGTAAAGAACAAATTTATTGATTGCTTCAATTTATGCATTCACTGATGAAATCAAACCAACATTATATAGTACATAGAGATCAAAATAAACATTATATCGAAGTTCAACATGAATATTTACTTTTTGTAAATTTGAAAAATTATAAGTCGCTTACTCTTTATCAAGCAATTTTTTCCACTCGTTTGGAGAAACTCCCCTTCTCTTTTCTCTTCATCCCTTTCATCGTCCCAAATCACTGCACCTGGTCTGTTGTCAATCTTCTTGATGTACTCACTAGCATAATAGAAAGACTCATAAAATATGTACCCCTCTGCCATAGACCCCTCAGGTTTTGCCCTTTGTCGAACAAAACCTTTCAATTTCTTCATGTACCTCTCTAAGAAGAACATCCAACGACAAGAAACAACCCCAACTAATTCAACTCATCTACTAGGTGGATTAGAAGATGAATCTATAAGTCCATGAAACTTTTCGGTAGTTCCTTCTCAAACATACAAACAATCTCAACTATCTCTTAATGCCATCGTGGAATGCTAGCCACATGAATCTACTTTGACATGATCCAACATACAAATGCAGATAATTTAGATATGGCGCATCCTAGGTCTTGAGGAAATTCATGTTTCACACACCCATGCACGAACAAAGGATAATGACACTACAAAGTTATAAACACGTACAATAATATAAAAAATTAATTATGTTTATAATCCCTGCATGGGATAAAATTTATTAATATAAAAAATAATAAAATCATGCTTTTGACATTATACATACTCTTAGAATATTCAAATGGTCACGTGATTTCAACCCCGACAAATGGTCATCCATGGTGAAGCAGCACCGTAGTGAAGACCCGTATGAAGTTGGCACCCTCACACCCATTATAACTTCCTTTGCCAAATAAATATAATATTTTTAAAAATGCATCGGACATCACCTTATTTGAAAAAACATGAATTAGAGGGACCATTGCCTGCCTCTGATTCCATACTTTCTAATCATCTTGGCCAATATTTCTTTTTAGTTTTTGAAGTAATAAGATCTTTCCTAACAGCCAATGTGTCACTTTGTTTCAATGATATGTGCCTCCATAAAGAAGATGAAACATTTTTAAATATATGCATGGGATATAATTAATATGCTCCCAATATGGGAGGTTATAAAAGATAGATTTCCTTTTCATCCCAATGGGAAATTTCTCAACATAAGTGTCGAAGAATTTTGGATCATCGAACATAGGCTACCCATTTGAATCAAACATTTCTATGAACTCCTTCTCCTTCTCTCTCTCATATGCTCTAAGCCATTCATCTGGTGTCGTTATTGGAGGCCTTTGGGTTCTCTCTCGTTTACCATTGAAAGTGGATGCTGCTCTTATATAAGGGTGTTCTTGTGGGAGGAATAACCTGGAGCAATCATACACTAGCTTTTGTAGGTCCTTGGACCATCTAGCTTTCAGAGAAGGTCCATACCACTTACATCCAAAATACCCTTTTGTTACAATACCTACGAGATTATTGTATACAATTAATATGCATGGCACGTTAAAGAATATCATGAAGATCAGAAAAATTACAACAAATTAAATAACTAATATGTGAACTAATATTGTTACATATATAAACAAATCAATAAATTAAACATGTAATTTACCAAAGCAAACTCTTAAGCCTATATAATCATGTGTCATGTAAGCACATATGCCATAAAACGTAAAACACCTCTCTGTTGCGATGGGTCTTGATACATTGTATACATTTATCCCATCCCATAATTCCTTCAATTCATCTACCAATGGTTGTAAGTAGACATCCATATTATTCACTTGTCTTCTACCAGGGACTATGAGAGCCAAAATAATATGTTCATTCTTCACAGACAACCATGGGGGGATATTGTTAAATTGATCACTACTATAGGCCAAACAAAATATTTGGTGTTCTAGAGGGAATATTGGTTGATGCCATCCATGGCTATGTTGAGTCGTAGACTTTGCACTTCATCGTTGAATTTTTCGAGCCATGTATCCTCTATAAGCTTCATGGCTATTGAATTAGTTGGGATTCACATAACTCCCAACTCACTTTTGTGTGAGGCATGCCATCCTTGTAACATAGCTAATTATTTACAATGAAAGAGCCTTTGAATCCTTGGGATTATAGGCATGTTCCTCAATATCCTAAAAGGAGGACCAGTGCGTGATTTACCCTTATTTTTTTATTTATCATACTTTTCATGCCCAAATTTTGAACATATCTCTTTGTATGCATATTCTCCTCTATATAGAATACTATCATTTGGACATGCATGATATGATATATTCTCCACACCCAACATTGTCAAAAATTTCTTTGCCTCTTCACAGCTACTGGGCAAGACATTATCACTCAGAAGAACCTTATTTTTGAATAACCTGTAGTTGGTGATCATGGAGAAATATATTAATAAATGTACATTAATGTCGATATAATTATTAATGTTCATAAAATTTACCATTTTTAATGTTCATTGTACTGTACTAATTATATTTCTCAAATTTATATAAGGGAGGACTTTATGGTAACTTACCTCAAAATTTCCGAGAAACATGCATTCGACAAGCCAAACGTTTCTTGCAAGTTGTACAGTAACATCATTTTCCCCAACTGGGTAGACTTTGACTGACCGCTAGGTCCAAAGAGAGGAGTGGTGGAAGCAAATTTAAGGCTTTTGAAAAAGGTGTCAGCGATATGAGCATCATCCCCTAGTTGATCATCATTTTGGAATGCATCTAACAACATTGTCTCCATGGTAGTCGTATCCCTTAAGTAATCATCCACACCAAGCTCTATTTGATTGCCTTCATTGCCAGCTTTTGAAGAAATAATATTGCTATAGTCATTCCTAATTGGTGAATCTGGACATAGCGGGAATTGAATTAGTGGTTGATTCAACCATTCTTGGTATCGTTCCTCTCTTATTTTTTCTCTTAATTCATTCTTATCTCGATTTGAAATTGTTGTGGGGTGAAACGAAATATGGTAGATAGGTCGCTCATCATCACTAGAATCCTAATAATTTTAAAAAGATATTTGAACATTATTAGTACAAAATATATGATATCAATTAGTAACCATGTTGAAAATATTGCATGATTAATTCGTTTGATGTTGAAATAATTACATTAATCAATATCCCAAACAATTATAATTATTACCATCATTAATGTCTCTAGATTATGGCTAGAAGATGCAATATTTTTACAATTGGTAGGGTGAAGCGGCTGTCCATTTTCATCTAGCAAATGCGCCTTGCTGTATGCTACTCCTGATAAGAAATTTCGACATTTTGGAGGTGATGTTTGAATATTTTGTGCATCTAAACTCGATTCTGAATCTGCATGAACCAAAAAATTTGTATACATTATAAACTTAATTAAGCTTTGGATGGTTGACAAGGATAAAAAACATAAATTCAATTAGATAATGAATAATATAAATAAAATCTGAAGTAAATATTACGTCTTGAGATGGATAGGGAGAACTTTGTGATGGACTTTGAGAAATATTATGAAACGAGCTGGATTTTGAAGAATTGTCCATTCGATATAATTATGATATTTTCTCCCTTCATTTGAGCAAAATCAACAATAAATTTTGGTGCACACACCTAAAAGTAATTTCAGTGAATTAAAAATGGACTTCTTGTTATCAGTGCTAATATGCAGATCACCGCACCGGTGCATTTTATTTAATGTGCACTGGTGTCGTGAAATAAACGGACGCACAAGTGCGGTGATATTAAGTGATGCACCGATGATGAATAACCGCAAATCAAAAAAGCGCAACTCTATTTTCTTTAAGTGAAAAAAAGTGGTAAATAGAAAAATGGGCGTCAAAATATTTTCGAAAATCTAATTTCATAAAAAAAATTCTTTAAATACTAAACATTTTTCATTATTTCACTATTTTTGCAAAAAAAATCAGCCAGAGATTTGTAGGAGACATACCTGGAGCAACGGAGCACAAGAGCACTGTGGAGTAGTGAGATATGTTTGAACATAAGTATCCAGATAATCAAAATTCCAAACCTCTGGTGATTCAAACCCTGTAGCATAGAATTTCAAACGATCTTGTGATTAAAGTTTATTGTTCTTTTACTTTTTCTGTAGTTTTTTTACACAATTAGAAAAAAATTTCAATTTCTCTTTCATTTTTAGAAATAAAATAAAATAAAAATTCATTTTTACCCTAAACCCTAGATTATTTTTGTTTCTGCCCTTTCTACTCCCTGTTTCTGTGATTTCAGAATTAGGGCTTTTCATTTTAGATTTATAGGGTTTTTGTATTGCTATATATAGGCTTAAGACATCCAACCCACAGGACAATTTGAATAGTCATATCCCAATCCATGTCGGCAGTTGCGTGAATTTTTGAAAAAAATATTTTTTTTATCGGTGCGCCCTTCATACCCTAGCGCACCGGTGCACTATTTCAATATGGCAAATGTGTTGTTTCGCAAAAAAATGTTTTATTGTGTTAATCGGTGCGCCATGTAACATATAACACACCACACTGAGTCTCCTAGTTGACGGAGAGCACCCTATGGTGGTCCCTTGTTTGTGCGGGTCGTTTATGCTACAAAAACTAACACTGGGTGATTTTTATTATTTTCTCTGTGTTAATTGATGCGGTGGTTAACATGTAACGCATCGGTGCTCCTTGTTGACATAGAGCACTGTACGATCTATTATATTGTTTTTGCGGTGCGTTTATAAGACACCTGTGCACTGACGTCGATGCATACACCATGAATGGCACATCTGTTACTTGAGATTTTTTTTTTTACCTGAGAAGTTGAAAAGTTATTTATAAATACATTAATGAATGATATGGTACCGGTTTCATATTGATAAAGAAATGGCTAATAAGAGATCAAGTAACAAAAATACTGATAACACATCAAGTATAGAAAAAGGGCAAGTTCTTTGTAAATAATTTACAAAAAAAATTATTTTTTAACTATATGTAAGTTTAACTAACACGTATTGTTTACTGTGTATCATGTAGAGCCACAAAATGACGAATCTTGATAATATTATTTCTGATTTAGGACCAGAAGAGCATAAAAGGTTGATAGAAAAATTACAAAAGGATGAATCAGATGAATGAAAAAATACTATCGATCCAATATGAGTTTCTTTTTTTAATTTTCATTAATAATATACTTAAAATTATTATATAACATGTGTCAAAAAATATATTAATTCACATTTGTTTAATGTTCTACAGGGACCAACAACTCAGAAAATTAATGTTGTTCTAAGAAAGTAAAATAAATAGAACATGCAAATGAAAATGAATTGCTTCTTAGCTCATCTAGAGTGGTGTTGGAGGTTAACGAAAGGGGGAAAACTTTTACAAAATTTTGAGGGATCTAGTGGAACGAATTTATGGATGTTCTTTCCCCTTACAATACAAAAATCAATCCAATGATTCCAAGAACCAAATTTTATCTAAACTACCAGAAGATTTTTGAGAGAATTGGTCAATGAGACATGTAATATGAATGAAAAGTGGCCTACAGCCATGGTATTGTAAGTGACATCTATCCATGATATTCATTAAGCCATGGTATGTATCAACCCATGATATTCATCCACACATGGAATTTACCCATGGTATTGCAAGTGGTATCTACCCATGGTATTGTAACTCGAAAAAGGCTATAAATAAAAAGCCTCACTTTGTAAAAGGAAAGATTGTCCACCACAATGTAGCTTCTATAGTTATTCTCTGTTTTAATAAAAAAAAAGTTTCTTTGTCGTTTTGTTTGTTGTGTGTTCTCTCTTTTTTCTGGCATTCTAATTTTGCAGATCTTGTCAAATCCATTTAAATTTTTTATATCTTGGGGGCCTCCCTCCATGATCTAGATCAATGGTATCAGATTCAGGTTACGAATCCATGGGAATAATGGTTTGAAGCATATTTTATTTTTCAACGTTTTGCAACATTCTTCAGCAAACTCCATGAATTTTTTGGGCAGCAAGTTTTCATATCATATTTGAAAATTTTGGTAAAAATTTTACAAAAACAAATACTAGATATGGATTCCTTGAGAAAAAATACCCAAATCCAAAAAAAAAATCAACTGAATTGGAGTTTGAAGGAGGGAGATATTGCTCATTCAAAATAATCAAGGTTGTTGCACTTTTTCTGACGACAATTTATGGGCGGCGGCTCTCCCATCATTTTTTGCAGTTTTTAGTGCAAAATTTTAGATAAATTGTTACATATTTGAGCTCCACTTGAAAAATTACTATATTAAAAAAAAAAAAAAGGTTGAATCGGAGTCCGGATGAGGGAGTTATCGCTAATTTAAAATCAACTATTTTTTCAAAAAAATTGTCACGGCAGGAAAGTTCTTGCAAAAATATGAGAGTCCAGCATCTCTAGATAGTTATTTCAAACACATTGGGAATATGAAGAATGATCATTCCATTTCTAAAAACAAGTTATAGTAAATATTCCAAGTTATATTGACCGAGTTATGCTCATTTTAAATCTGGAGCAACATTTGGAGCATGTTCCCTTTGGAGACATGCCCTCCCACCCCACTTTAGTAGGCACTTACTTCACATTCATCGGTTTTAGCATAGAATAATTTGACTTGGGTTATTTGGAGATGTGCCCTCCCACCCCAAGCTATGTAGGCACCTGCTACTTAATCAACCATCAGCATCACGGTTATGGGTCGACTGCACAAAATCCTTCTCATTGAAGTCCATTTGCTATGCTGCACACTGTTAGTATCATAATTGGTCACAAGAATTATAGGGTATCTCTATCCTCAGATCTTCATTTTTCATGGTTATAGGTCATCCACAAACCCACACTTCATCGAAGTCCATTTGCTAGGCCACACACTATCAATATCAGAGTTGGTCACAAGCATTACAGGGTGTCTCTATCCTCGGAGCTTTGTTTATCACGGTTATGGGTCAACCACACAAAAACCCTCTCTTAAATGGATCTTCATATTCAACAACGACTCTTCAGGAGGGAACTTAATACAATGGAGACCATTGCTTCTTAATGAGGGAGGAATGATCCGAATGAAAAGTGGCCTACACCGATGGTATTCATCCACCCATGGTATTTATTCGCCCATGGTATTATAAGTGACATATATCCATGATATTCATTCACCCATGGTATGTATCCACCCATGGTATTCATCCACACATGGAATTTACCCATGGTATTGTAAGTGGTATCTACCCATGGTATTGACCCATGGTATCCACCTATGGTATCTACCCATGGTATTGTAACTCAAAAAAAGGCTATAAATAACAAGCCTCACTTTTTAAAAGGACAGATTGTCCACCATAATTTAGCTTCTATATTTATTCTCTGTTTTAATAAACAAAAGTTTCTTTATGGTTTTATTTTTTGTGTGTTCTCTCTTTTTCTGGCATTCTATTTTTTTAGATCTTGTCAGATCCATTTCAATTTTTTATATCTTGGGGGCCTCCCTCCAAGATCCGGATCAACTTGTCAGAGTTTTAATAGAAAAAACATACAACAACAAAAAAGAAGGAATGAAAAAGTAATATTACTTTAAATGTTTGTCTAGAATTATTTATAAATATCATTTATAAATATCACTTTTGTTATATTTAATTTTCATATATCAATATAAAAATTAAATATTTTATTGTCATGTTACATTTTCAGGAAGATTATGAAAATTTCAAAAAATGAACGAGTTGATATCGGAAATATGCCAATAGGAGTGTCCAAAAAGGTGTACAAGGAGATGGTCAAAGAAATGGACAAAATTGCATCATAGGAGGAGCCATCTCAACAACAACGTGCTTCAAATGTAATATGTAATCGTTGAATTTTTCGATCATTAGGTACAATAAAAAAAAAAAAATTAGCATTAAATATTAATTTTCAAGTATTTTCTTACAGAAAACAAAAGAAAATGGAACCCATTAACCGCATAAAACAGGACGACAAGGAAGAAAAGGGTTGATATCTAAGTTTGTGAGTAATTATTAATTCCTTATAACAACTTAACTAGATTTCATTTTTGTATTTTCTAAATTGTTTTACAAAAATCATCATTGAATGTCTTCAAACATGTGCTAACATACAAGAAGAACCATCAGACAAATTGATTGACACTGGGTTAAATATGGGTTGTGAGTATATGTTGGCATATCAAAAATTAATTGTGGAATTGGTAAGCATCTATCGATCTTGTTTTACTTAGCTCCATCTATAATTAATAGAACAAAAAAATATTTTATATTAAATATTTGATTTGTTATGGGTTATAAAACTTGCAGGAAACAAAGTATGGAACTGTGTCAACAGATGAAATCTTGAAAGATGGCATAATACATGGTTTTGAAATAATGTTTATAGTTCATGAGTCAATTGTTGCTATGGTACATGATTTATTTTAGATTTACATTGATGTATATTATTTAATATTGCAATTTTCATTTTCTCACCAATGTATATACACTCATTACAGTTTATTTTTATGTTTGTAGATGGAAGGTGAAGAAGATCAAGAAAACAATCAACACCATGAACAAAACATTCCTGAAAATAATCCAAGTCATGGAAGTAGCTCTAGCAGTGACAGCAGTTCAAGCGAATAATAATGTTCACTATGTTTGGATATCAAAGCAAGGCGTTGTATTTTATTAAATATATGTTTGTGAAATAAAACATTTTGTTTAATGTAACAGACATAGTGTCCCAATTGAAAGACAAAGGGATACCAATAACTGTCCCATTTTTTATGACAAAGATTGTTTTATATATATATATATATATATATATATATATATATATATATATATATATATATATATATATATATATATATGTTTTAATTTATTGTATTGTGTTCTCCATTGTCGTTGTGAAATGTAACACCACTAATTAAATTTATGGATGATTAAATATTATAATGAAGAGATATGATATTTGATGATATGATATAAAAAATTAATCCAAACATCACATTCAAATGCACTAATAAAAATTTAATTCATATGCATATTGTTGTAAGAGATGTGTCGTCTTTTTATGAATAATGAATTTTAAAAAATCATAATAATTATGATATGATATAACAAATTAATCCAAACATCACATTCAAATGCATTAATACAAATTTATTTAATATGAATACTGTTATAAGACGTGTCGACTTTTGATGAATACTGAATTTTAAAAAATCACAATAATTTCACTGTCACAGGTCGATTTTTCTAAAAAATACAAACTAAACACCGCTGCGTGTCAGTTACTGTACACCGGTGCATTTGTATGATATAGCGCACCAGTCTGTTTCTACTACCTATATGCACCACACAAATACCAATACCAATTTTAATCTTGTGCGTTTGTGAGATACTGCGCACCGGTGCATTTATGTGAGTCTATGCACCGGGCCATTTGTACAACCTATGGGCACCACACAAATACCAATATGAACTTGAAAAAATGGTGCATTTGTCGGATACTGCGCACCGATGCGTTTCTATAACTTGACATACCGGTGTGTTTAGATGACCTATGGGTACTGCATAAATCCCAAGACCAATTAGAATGTGCCCATGTGTTGTATCACCAACACTGCGCCCTGGTGTGGTTTTATACCTTGATGGCCCGATGCATGCACCTTTGACTACCCCAGGCCACTTTCTAGATGAAACACACTGGTGCGTTGACACCTTCGTAGCACACCGATGAAAAAAACACCCATAATAGCCTCCGACCACCTAGTTTTTTTAGTTGTGTTGAAATTCCGTTAGAAGCTCTGCCAAAACCTCCGTAACCATAAACGGATGTTGTAGAATTTTTTTTTTTTGACAATTTTAGCCAATTTCATAACACTAAAAACCTCCTTTATAACCTCCGCTAGAGGGTCTTTTCCTTGTAGTGATTTTACAATAAAAATTATGACACTAACACACATGACCAGAATACGAGCGGTAAACCAGGGAGTTTAGATTTGAAACCAATTCCTTTGGTGGAAATTCCAGGTATAGATCAAATCCCACATGTCAGTGATTTAAAGAGAGGAAATCACAACCATGAACCCAATATGATCCCAAAATTTTCACAGCATTCCCCTCATTACTAAAATGGAAGCGTAACCATTGATTGTATAAAATGTTGAAAAGAGGAGAGTACTTTAGAACAGGGTACCAATGTTATTTAACCCAAGACACCATCTTAGAGCCATCCATTCACAAATAAAACCACTTACTCACCAAATCCCGTTGTTGTAATCCTACCACCCGGTCCCAAAAAACATCAGAATCGAAAACGAGTTTCTGATAATCTATGTCAAACTTAATTAACTTCCTTATTTTTCCACGAATGATGGAAAAACATTTTCCATGGATTATGACATTGGTTTCAATAACCAGTGGTGATACTGAAACATTCTAATCCACATGTATAGTTGCATGTACAGGAGATGTCCCAAAGGGATAGTCTCCTGATATGGGGCAACCACAAATCTCTGCCTCAATAGTCACATGTACCAACACATCGAGTAATGGCACATAATCGCCACATTTTCCCTTAGTATCAAGTGAAATCCTACCGATAGATGTAAAGGCCAGTTATATAATGGACACCACCGACACTCTGCAATCCCGCCTATATGTGCACCAAAGTAGAGATCATTACTAAAAAATATCTTCTATAGTAGTGTCTGAAAAAACCTCGATAAAATATGTAGACAAGGTAGATTAATGTCACTTATCAATTATTGACACCACTCGATGTAGGCTGTCACCATCTCAATGCACTAGGAAACCCATTCAAATAAAATAGACTTGCAAATCACCATCAACCAATTTCCTTCATAAAATCTAATCAAGCACACAATCAATAAAGATCTTCAATGATGACGCAAACCATTAATGGATTGTCCCTCATATAATCAATGACCAAATTAGAAAATAAATATCCTCCCAGACCAATTAATGACCCCAAGAGACTCCTTTGTGATCGAATTCAAAAATGAAATGTGTTACCAACTCCATCAATAAAAATTAATGCACTTACGTAGCAGTAAAGACCCTTAGAAATCTCCTATCGACCAATCCCAAGCCAGAGAGGAGTAGGAAGATCCATAGGAGCAAAGGTTCAAAATAAATACCATGTGAACAAACCAGCCAATGTGTCTTAGATAGACCAAAGAGAAGAACAACAGGTAGTAGCTAAGATCCTCGAAAATCCCCTGATTAACCATTCCCAAACCAGGGAAGGAGCAGGAAGATCCACAGGGGCAAAGGTTCAGAATAAAGACAATGTAAACAACCAGATAGTGCATCTCAGATAGACCACAAAGTATACCAACAACTAGAGTGGAAAATAAATTGTTAGTAATGTACCTTAAAACAAAAGAACCAGTATAAATCCCTGATATCATTCAAAATCAGGGTAAAAACTGAATCCAGCTCAGATAATTGTGCTTCGACGCATTGCACCAAACAACACCAGTAAATGTTACATTTAATCCATCTACCTCCACACTTACAACCAAAATTACTACCCTTGTGACTTTTTTGACTATTTCTTCCATAATCCTATCTTTTATCCTCTGTGCCCGCTTCTCGCAAAAATTGTCGTACAGATTTTAAAGTAGCCATATTGTCTACTAGCGTATATTCTATAATTTTTCTTCACCATCCTTTAAGTGAATCTAATCCATGTTGTCGATGACCATCAGAAGTTTTAGCAAAAAAATGTACTAATAGCAACAACCAACAAATAGAAGTACTATTCAAAATAAATGAAATGGTAAAAAAACAAAAATTAAAACACTATCGATGGATACCCCGAAAATTACTCCAACTATGTTACTGCCTATCCATGTTCAGGGAAAGTGCCTTCGTCGCTCCTCTTGCCAAGCACCTCCGTTGGCGGCCTATGTTTCACTAAATCCCATTAGTTTTTTTCGGCCTCCATCGCTCTGCTTCTTGAAGAACCCATCAACAACATAAAGACAAACCCCTAATCCTTTACTTTTTCCTTTTTTACTAGCACCTCATATCGAAAATTTTAAGAAAAAATATTTCTTTTGTCTTAAAAGCCCCCTATGCGTAGTAGTGTCGAATGAAACTACATACAAGTTGTCTCTAATTGTATAAATAGAGATCGAAGGGACATAAGAGGGATTGATGTCTGAGAAATCTTGCTAGGGAAATTTGTTGTGTTCTCTAGAGTTAGCTACCCCACCAAAATGAAGAGCCCAACAAATTGTTGTCTCTATATAAGATAATGTGAATGAAAAGTGAAATAGAAACCTCAATATAGGCACGAGACAGTAGTAGCCTACACGCTGGAAGGCTTAGGGTGCACTATCAGAGTCAATTTTGCAAGTCATGTTACATAATATTGTCTTCAATTAATATGGTTTTGTCTTAACTGTTAATTGTCTTAAATGTATTTCATCTTAATTGCAATTTCCTTAAGTATAAAGCTTCATCTTAAAACATTTTTGTCTCAAGTTGTTTTTGTCTTAAATATAAAGTTTTGGCTTAAAATATTTTTGTGTCGAACTATTTTTGTCTTAATTTCTTAAAATATTTTTGTCTTAAATTGTTTTTGTCTTGAAATATCTTTGTCTTAAAGAGTTTTTGTCTTAAATATAAAGTTTTCTCTTAAAATATTTTGTCTTAAATTGTTTTTGTCTTAAATATCTTAAATATAAAGTTTTGTCTTAAAACATTTTTGTCTCAAAATCTTTTTGTCTTAAATTTTATATTTAAAAAAATTGAATTGATATTAATTTTAATTTAAAATAACTAAAATAAAAATAAAAAGTGACTTTTAAAGACAACAAATTTCTATTGTCATAATTTTTTTTTTTTTTTAAATACCCTTCATGTAATAGTGTTGTGAGACTGACATATTGTGGAAGGGATTTACAGGGAACGAATTCAGTAAAAATTAGGGTTTGGGAGATGGCAGCGCTAGGGTTCACGCATATCATTTTTCCGCTGGCACAAAATATAGGTGAGGCTTCAGCAGCACGTGATGAGAAGCAAGAGGACAGACCTCACGCATGAACCCTTATTCCTCCAGACAATTACACGGACCACTACCCATCTTCACGCAGCCAAAAATCCCTGGAAAGGAATGATGAAATCTTTTTCTGTGGGAAAAGAATGAAACATCCATTGGCTTCTGAAGAGTGAGAAGCAGCCTCGGCGAGCAACCTGTGGGCTCTGGAACACCTGCTCGAGTCTAGGAATGAAGACCAATTTACACGAAAGAAAAAATCCTCTCGTGTAATTTTGTTGGTTTTCTTACCACTGGCTAATGGAAGAGGAACAGGTGAAATCGGATGGGTGGCTCAGGACCCCCTACCCTTGGAACACGCTTTCTCAATAAATCACAGGATGGCTAAGTTGCCTTGTTTTTTTGGGCAAGGAAGAGGCGGGAATGCTCTGTTTCAAGCCCCAAGGACAAGCTTGCACACTCCGTTGAAGTAGTCCCCACCTTTTCATCCAGATATAGAACAACGAGAAGGTATGTTAACACAAGCAGATCTCTGGAAACAAGTAACCCCCAGTAGTTTCGAGATTTTTATCAAACCCCCTGTGGGCAAACCTCTCTTAGTTTGGGTACAAGAAGACAACGCTATTTTGCAGTTGAAACAAAAAATATGGGGTTTGATGGGGTAACCAGTTCCAATTCAATACCTAGTTAGTGGTAGCCGATCTCTTCAGGATTGCAGGTCTCTAAAGGACCATGATATTGGTGCAGAAATGACTATCTTCCTTAACCTTCATCTAAGAGGGGGTGTTGTAGACCAGGGCACCTCTAGATCTGCAGGGGGGGAAAGGGGAAAAACCCACAAACTAGCAACAATCAAACGGAGGCCCATCCTACAAAAACATTCTACAAGGGAAAAAAAGCCACAAGAATACCTCTAGAATAAGCAGGAAATGCGCCAAGGCCATACATAGTAGAACAACTTGGTCAAACTCCAGCACTAAAGATAGATATCCCAGAAATAGAGGAGTACATCAAGACATATGAAGCCCAGGCATTAATATGTCATTTTAACTATTTCTGGCCTAAACCAATGGACCTCTTCCATTGGATTTTTACTCAATGGACCACAAAATGTGAAATCCACCTCTGTTCCAAAGGGTTTTTTATCGTTAAATTTAAATCCTCAGAGAACAGAGATCTTATCATCAGAGAGGGACCTTGGTTTTGGGGAACCACGGGTCTTTTTATCACCCCATGGCTCCTAGAATTTGACATAAACACTATGACAGTCTCTAGAATTCTGGTATGGGTTAGATTATACAACCGTCCCCTTCACTTCTGGAATGATCAGGTCTTCGAGGGTATTGGGAATACTATTGGGTGATACATCAAAATAGACATGGAGAGAATAGAGGAGAGGATCTACACTTTTGCACAGATCTGCGTGGAAGTAGATCTAAGCAAAGGGTTACCGGAAAATATCATGATGATCTACAAGCAACAAAAATGGCTGCAATCACTAGAATTTGAAAACACTACATTTAGATGCATAATTTGTAGGATGACAGGACATTTACAAAACACATGTCCTGATGCCAAGAAAGAAAAATACAAAAAGAAAAAGAATGGGAAACAAAAAAAAGGTTGGCAATATCCCCCTCCATAGTCACAGGAGGATGAGTCAGAAGAAGAGGACAAAACAGTTCCTACAGGAAGAAATCAGCCTACACAGGAACCAGAGGTACAAGGGAAGGATACAACAGTACACATTAATCCTCAAACTCATCTGAACCAAACAGAAAGGAATCCAGAGGACACGCGCAATGGAGGGATCAAACGACACCATCCATCAGATACTTCAAACTCAGACAAGGACACCGAAACCCAGATAGCAGATAATCAAATTGTCCTAGCAACATGAGTGCCATCTCAGGGCGAGTGGCACAAGGTCGAGAAGAAGAAAGGGAGGAAAACCTGATTTGTGGGATTACTACCCACACCCTAGTGGCTGAGGATAATTCGGGGTCGTCAGTTTCTATTTTCTCCTCTCTTTCTCTCTATTAGCTCTTCTTTTTTATTTTTATTTCTTATGGATATGGACATCTTCTAAGTGCTTAATTGCATATACTATATGTAACTTTTCATTTCATAAATAAAAAGTTACTGATTTTTTCTTTGGAAAAAAAAAATAGTATTGTGATGTTCACCCTTCCTAAAAATTGTAAAAATAATAACTTACCTAAATAAACTTACCACTCCCTAATTATATAAACTTTGCTATTAATTAAGATACATAATAGATTTTCTAAAAATACATATTAAATTTTCTTAATAATATATATAATATCAAATTTTCAAGTCTTCTTCATGTCACTTCCGGGAAGTGGAACTAAGTAAAAAAGTTAACAATCATTTCTCAAAGTCATTAAAAAAAAACCTAATTTTATAATATTAGATTATTGAATTATAATATGAAACTTCCTGGAATGGCATATAAAATATAATATTACCTAGTGGGCATATTGTAAAAAAATATATGTAAAAGTAGATAACTCTACATGAATAAAATAAAATACACAAATACACACCAATAATTGATCTTTCAACTTTCCGCCGCCTCCAAATTACTCAATATAATAACTTTCCCTCCTGGAAATTTTTAATCGAAAACTTCAGTCAAAAGTCACCCATTAAAAAAGAGAAAGCAGACAAGTTTGCAACGCTTTTACGTGCCTATATTTCTCTAGCGGAAAATTCCTAGACCAAAAACGTAAGCGAGGACTGGAGAGATCCATATCCACACTGTTAACACGTATAGCCCGAACACATACATTTATCTACTTGGCAAATTTTCATGGATTCTGCAGTTTGAACGCGCCCGTCCAACCTAGGCGCCTACAAAATGTCACATCAGGAAACTACCAACGTTGATCCTTGCTTGACTTCCATCGGATTTCTGAAGTTCGTTATTGAGGTATATTGTACACCGCCCACGGCTTTCGCTGTTCAGTCCATGTGATTGGATTTTGCAGGTCGTCACATGGCGTCACAGTCCCAGGTGACTGGAGTCAGATTCAACAATATATTACTTATTGACGACATGATTTCTCACTTAATTCTACGGATTTGGGATTTCCATTTGCCCGCAACCGCCCTTCCTGTTGGAGAAAATTGGATCTGCGCACAGCAACGGAAAGGTACGCAATTAACGAACTGAAATCATTCCTTCTGTGAATTAAGTATAATTCTGACAGAAACCAATGATTGTACAAAATTGTTTTGCAGATGAGCAACGTCACTGCTTCCAACCCAGAGGGCTCGTCTAGAACACCGTGCGCTGCTTGCAAAATCCAAAGAAAGAAATGTACAAAGAAATGCGTTCTCGCACCATATTTTCCTCCGGACGATCCCCAAAAATTTGTGTTGGTACACAAACTTTTCGGAAATGGCCATGTAATCAAATTCCTCCAGGTTCAATTCTTTTAACCTTTTTTGGTTTTATTTCAGCACAGCAATCAACCCTAAAATGTTAATCAGTGAAAGTATAAGAGATTGGATTATTGTTATTAATATAATAAAAAATGTGGTTGATATATGTAGAAAAAAATAATTAGTAAAAATTATGTATGATGTGATAATTACAAGTTTATTGCTTTACGTAGTCACAGCAATCAAAACGATAATGTTGATTACTGAAAATAAAAAAGATTAGATTATTGTGATTAACACAATATATTAAATTCAATTTTTTGATGTGAGATTTTTCATTTAACCTTGATGAACCATACTGGTTGGTTCTTGGTTTTAAATGTGTTGATAATGTTTTAGATAAATCACACTGATTGGTTCTTGGTTTTGGTTTTAAATGTGTTGACAATGCTTTATTATTTAATCTTGATGAACCATACTGGTTGGTTCTTGGTTCTAAATGAGTTGATAATGTTTTAGATAAATCACACTGATTGGTTCTTGGTTTTGGTTTTTGGGGGGACTAATAGTGATTTGGAATCCGG